>OW285197.1:11723222-12323222 GCA_935421135.1 Bugulina stolonifera | reverse complement strand
ACACTATAATATATAACACAGGATACATGAGACTGACATCAGGGAAACCTGGTAAATTATAGACATTAGTAGTTAGCATAGCATGTATCTGTATTATAGTTCATGTGCATGTATGAGATGTTTGTATTATAGTTACTATGTTGCTGTACAGGTGTAATTAGATAGGTGCCTGTCCAAGAATCCTCTAATGGGTAAATACTGTAATATGGTGAGTTGATATACATTGCGCAGATTTTTGCTCTCGTGATGTGACATTTGGGTGCATCCCAGTACGGCTACAGTGAAAAAGGTTGCTATCTTTATACATGGAAGACATTAGCAATAGTATTGCAATGCTGTGATAATTGCAGTTACACTATAATAAGTACTGTAGGTCTATAGCCTAAGTGCTGCATTCCAGCTAAGCTAAAGCAGGGGTTTTTGGCTGGCTCATAATATACAGTATTTATTGTATTATACAAAGTAGGTAATGGACCCGTAGTTATAAAAGCACTAAAGTGTTCAGTAATGAATTGCTTAAACTGTTGATTTTATTATCTTTTAGATGAATTTATTATTTTCCCCAATGTCATGAGTGATGAGTTTTTGCAATTTAAGCAGAAAGATAACTTATTCAACATAAATCATGCACATGTTTCATTTGACATGTTATTCTCATAAGCTGGTCACAATAACCAACTAACTTAGGAATTTAAACTAACCTGCCAATGCTCTCTTCAGTCACGTACATCATTTGATTGATGAATAGAACAATGAGATATCAATGTAGCTCTGACATGTTACTGTGCAGGTAACTTCATATACTTCACTCGCCTCTAAGATTTATTGCCTGCAGTGTACAACTAACTGATGAATACTAAATTGACATAATGGTTAGTAAACTAGGAGTGTGTGGATTTCTATTGTAACTTTCTACTGAATAAGTCATTCACACTGACTGACTGACTGACTGGCTGGCTGGCTGGCTGGCTGGCTGGCTGGCTGGCTGGCTGGCTGGCTGGCTGGCTGGCTGGCTGGCTGGCTGGCTGGCTGGCTGGCTGGCTGGCTGGCTGGCTGGCTGGCTGGCTGGCTGGCTGGCTGGCTGGCTGGCTGGCTGGCTGGCTGGCTGGCTGGCTGGCTGGCTGGCTGGCTGGCTGGCTGGCTGACTGACTGATATCCGATATCCGATTAGTAATTAGTATATTAATTTATGTGTGAATGAAGTGTAATAATTTGAATAATACGTGACTAAAATGTGATATGAGAAGGATCACTTAATTAAGGATTAAGGGGAAGGATTAATTCACATTGCATTTTGAATAAGCCATCCCATTGTATCAGGAAATGCCCCAAGTTCCTAATATTTAAAAAAACTAAGTAAACTGCAGTCAGCGTATTTAACATGCATAGGCCTATTATTCTAACAGATTATAATCTAACTTCTTGACCACCTCTGTTGTAGAATGAACTCTGGGAACAATGACAGAACCAATAACTGACTCCGAGAGCGAAGGCAGTGAAGCTTCACCCTTAGTGCCAGTTGAAGCTGTAGTAGCAATAAAACCACGTGCCAGACCTGCTAACCCATCACCATACCCCATTTATCTTGTCTCACTACTGTTCTACACTGTCGATGCTGTCGGAATTAATATTGTCGCAGAATCTGTCATTTATAATAAAGTCTGTTACAATCACTTCGGTAACATAACCTTGTGTACTAACACAACGTTCACCAAGACCCACCCAGCTCTCCAGGTAGGTACTGTAAAAGACGTACACTGTAGACCTATGCTGAGTAAATTAATTTGAAATGATAACATTGCAGTGTAGTTTATGAGAAAATGCATTATATTATGATTTTAATTTTATATTTCCGACACTTTAGTTACTACTTTTAGCTGAAATAGATAGAGACATTCTGCTAGGCATATGTAGAATGTTGGGTTGTGAGAAGTGCTAGGTCTATAGTGATATATACACTGTATTATGGTATTCACATTTCTAGACTTTTCTTATAGTAGGTGGTCACCCTCATCAGCATATCATTATAACACTTAATCCTCTTTTATATTGTTTGTAAACTTCAGTAGTTATTGCAACAATACTATTGCTGTATATGGCTGCATGTCTAATAGCTTACAGGTTTAGCCAGGCTACATGTTGAGAGAGGTGCATTTCTGTTGTTTATAGGCCATCCGCTCCATGCTAATCTACAATGTACCTGATGTGTCATCATAGGGTGTCATGGGGTGTCAGAGGACGTTACAGGGTTTCATAGTGTGACATATGGCGTCATAGAGTATCATATGATGTCATAGGGTGTTATAGAGTGTCATATAATGTCACAGGGTGTCAGAAGATATCATATATTGTCATAGGATGTCATAGAGTGTCATATGATGCCACAGAGTGTCATAGAGTGTAATAGAGTGTCATATGATGTCACGGGGTGTCATAGAGTGTCACATGATGTCATAGACTGTCATATGATGTCATAGGGTGTCATATGATGTCATACGGTCTCACATGATGTCATAGGGTGTCATTTGATGTCACGGGGTGCCTCAGAGTGTGATATTGTGTCGTAGGGTGTCATAGGGAGTTGCCATAGGATTTTACACGTGCCTACATGTATATTATGCCTTCAATTCAGCACCCAGGCTACAGTTTGAGAATTCACAATACCACTATTATTGGGGGGGGGGGGCTGCTAACTGTAGTAAATTATTTGAAGTTCATTGTCGGGCTTGTCGGAGTTTCAACCAAAACTGGGTCTGTAAGCAGCTGAGAATCTTTCACTGTTCGATCTACATCTGTACTATTCGATCCAAAGTATTGAATCTGTCTTCTACTACGTGTAGGCTACATAGAAACTTTACAAACATTATATAAAATATTTACATTCAAATTCGTCTTATAAACATATATCCCTGGAATCTGTATATTTGAAGGTAGATGCAGCAAGGTGGGGCAACTACGTATCCGCGATACAGATCCTACCAGCTGTCTTTACCAACCTTATACTCAGTTCCTACTGTGATAACGTGGGACACAGGCTACCTATAGGTCTACCTATAGTAGGATTCGCACTCGGAACCGGTTGGCTGGCTGTTCTGGCTACTTCACGTTTTCTCTCCTTTCCAATTGAACTTCTTCTGGTCTATGGATTCTTTTACAGCTTTCTTGGAGGAAGTCCTTTGGTATGTCTTTGGAGAATTACATTATGTTTTTATGGGTATTTCCTGCTTACACTAGTACAGCTTTGCAGCTACACGCATGTACATCTGCCCATTGCATGAAAATAACGATGAATAAAAACATTAAAATCTGCAGTCTGTAGTTTGCGGTCTGTAGTTTAAAGACAAGTCCGACCACTGGAGTCGCTACTGTAAATCATTTTTAATCTTTTGAATACTATGTGAGGTGCTCTCTGCACATGATAGGTATTCTCCTCAGCTTTCAGCCAACCGCTTGTTCTTTATTTCAGATGATAATGTCCTGCTACAGCTACATCACACGTATCTCCTCTCCAGAGAAGATGTCATTCAACATGGTGGTTCTAGAAGCTTCTACAGAGATGGGCTTCCTAATAGGACTCCTAGCTAGTGGTCCAATTGTGGATAACATTGGGTTAGACATACTTGCCTACATCAATGCAGGACTCTCTATCACACCAATACTAGTGATACTGATTGCCGTGAGAGAACTTCCCCATGGGAGCACTCAAACTCAACAGCAAACCGTGAGATCGTGCACAGCGTTCATTAGGGACGGGATAAGTCACATGCTGGATGCAATCAAATGCGTATTTCGAAAGAGACCCCATTATGATAGGTTGCTAATCCATCTGTGCTACATAGTGAACTTTGCGACCTGTTTTAGTGTTGTCGGGTATGGAGCTAATGCTTTCCTTTTCTTCAACAAGCAAGTTGGCATGACCTTGACCCAACTTTCTGTCTTTTCTGCATTTGTTGAAGTCATGATTGGGTTTGGGGGTCCTTTAGTCATGTATCTAAACACCAGATTCTTTAAACTATCTCAGATACCGTTTGGTATGATCTCTTGCTCTGCCTTAGCGCTTGGCTATCTTACAATGTCAATTCAAGCAATTCCTTATGCAATATGGATAGGTGGCGTCTTTCTAGTCTTCCAAATAACCGTATATGGCATTATCAGGTCATATCAGATTAAACTAGTAGAAGAAAATGAAGTTGGTAGATTGTTTGCATATGATGGAATGCTAAAAATTGTGTTCAATCTTTTAGCAAATATAATGTTCAAAAATATTTATGCAGTAACAGTTACTGTCTATCCTTCTCTCTATCTAGTTATATGTGCCTGTCTCTATTTGCTAGCTATGGTTGCACTTATAATATTGAGTAGAATCTCCATAGGCAAGGTAGGCGTAATAGAAACTAAATAGATGATAGAGCAATGCAATAACAGGTGCTGTCTCATAGAAAAATATTTTATATATTTTTTTGACTTACTTTAAGTTATTTCCTGTATTTTGTATATCCATTTATTGTTTTTATTATGCATGCACATATTTTATTACTCATATGTTACTGATTATTACATGTATGTATTTATTAGTTATCACAATATACATCTATACACGTATACCAGGTTATAAAATGTGCAGTTCTATACCAAGAAGTAGATTATTATTTGAATGTACATTTTTATACATGGTAGAAACATCCATTTTAAATTTTAACTATGCATATACTTACTTATATAACAATAATTTTATAATAAAAGCCAGCAGGCTTAGTATGGGCCCCAGGCTATGTTTGTTGCACATACACTTTAAAGGTGGACTGTACTGAAATTTTGACGTAATGAGTTGAATACACGATTAGAAAGCCTAGTAGCAGCTGAACCAGTTAGCACAATACCAGCTGGGCTCTATGATGTCATCATGGTACCCAGCTCTGTTAAAACTAGTGAATTGCATCATTGCAGGGAGTGAATGCCAGACCATGCATTGTGTTATTATAAACAAGAAATTTCAATTGAGTTTTTATCCTTGTTGTACTAGGAATATCACAAAACGAAAAAATGGGTTTGTAGAACAGATGCTAGTTAATATTCCTAGACAATAAAAAACACAATTCGTTGCGAAAAATTATCAAATGACTTGAGTTTGCATTTTGATTGGCCAATATAGGCCACTTGTTTATCTCATGAATAACATGCATTCTTATTAGACTGGTGTGTTGAACCTGTAGAACGTAGTACTATAATTGCTAGTATCTGTTTTATTGAATGAACACTGTATCTCTTATAAAACAGTTGTGAGAGCTCAATATTGCTTCTATATAGCGTGTCAGAGTTGAGATAATCAAAGTAGAAGTTTTGAAAATTGACATAAAGCTAGGTGGAGACAACTCCTAATGCTGACATCACTATGGTTATTTTAGAAATTTTGGGGCTACTGTTTTGTAGTTTAGCATCTATTAGCTACTACTAAAACAGTTTAGATGTGTTTGTAGAGGTATCGAGTAATACTAACATTGCTATTTTGGTGAAAATAACTCTGAAACTTTCAGTACAGCCCACCTTTAAGTCCACATTGTATACCTTCTCACTGAGGTTTGCAGATTGTGTGGATATATTAGAATAGCTAAGTGCTTACATGGTGGTTGTATAACAATAAGCTACTGCAACTACACTACATGTACATGTACATGTACACTAGAACACTTTTATATGATGCACTCTGCTGTAGAATGTATAATTGTTGTCTGTAGATGTACATGTAGAGTACAATAATATTTATGTAGTAAGTTAATGCATACGCACTTGTCCTTTGGTCATTCCCTAGTGAAATTTTATAAGAATTAAAATTTTGCTTTTGTGCAAATGAAACTTTGGTTATCAATTAGTGTATATCTGATGAGTCAACTTTCTTATCTTTCCATTACAATAATGCCATGTACTATGAATTTACCACACTGCTCTTGAATATATATAGATCACCAGCAGTATGCCATAGCAGACACACCAGTGTAGATAGAACATGGCATTGACCTTGCCCTTTGAGATTATGTGATATCGCAGCTTTCACTGTCCAAGTAATCAGAGGTTAGCTGTGCAATGCTCTAGTGTATAACGACATGCTCTATATACAATGTATACACGAATGTACGTGTATGTACTTTGTTCATCTGTTATTCACTAGGTAAGAGCAATATTATAGCCACAACTGCACTGCACCTCTATAGTAGTTATAATAAGAGTATTATACATTTTATTACCATTATTACACTATAAATCATATAATATATGTGTATGTATATGGTGGTGTATATACAGCGTACTGTACTATAGAAATGCAGTGGCCAATGGTTCGATTTGGAGTTGTCTAATCAATAATATCTTAAGGGCGGACAACTCTTCTACTGAATTAGCATGGTACTCGCCACTGCCCCCAGTTCAAGACATAAATGTTGTGAATGCACATGTAATGTATGTAATAATTCGATAGAAGAGTTTTCCTTTGTGCATAATAAGAGTACACACTATGAATATACTCTGTTATCTAGCATGCTGGCCTCAAAACAAACATCTGGAGTACAGTTGTACTAGACACGCACCCATCCCTCTCTCCCGTTCCGTGCTCGAGCGGGCCATTGGCCGGCATGGATACCAAACTCCTAGCCATCCAAAATTTTTTTCAAACGTTATAGCTTTGGATGTTCAGGCCAAAATATATCATGTATTGTAGATAAACTGTTTTAGTTGTAAATTTTAAGCATACAAGGCATGCATATGGATTTTGACAACCAGAGAATGTTGAGAAATTAGTTTGCAGCTAATTTTTAAACAAACCATAACAAAAGCGCAAAATAACTTCTCGTGGAATCAATCCATCAACTACCCCAACAAACCTGTGATACTTTGCTGAAGCGAGTATATTATACAGAAGTTGTTCCCTCTCACAATAGTAGTTAGCTGAAATATTCAAGATAATAATTATTTTATAATTATAGTTAGACTTTGATTAATGACACTAGATATAGGAACCAACTACCATTCAAATGACTGCTAGTGCTATCTACTGGGTTTGATCTGTGATCACAGTACAAGGAGCACTCGACCATTACTAAACTTTGTTGCAGATGATTATCAGTTCCACATTAGGTTCATTAACTAGTTAGTAGCTAGTAGTAGTGGTAGCAGTTAGTAGGTTCAACTGGGCTAATAGTACTTATTATACATGTGACTACTAGGGACTATGAGCACGCTGTAAGTAGCCATGCAGTGAATAAGTCGATACATTGATGTGAGCAAAGATGAAGAACCTATAGGTTGCTTAAAAAACCCAAAGCTATCTTTGAAAGCTATTGAAATTTAGCAGCTGAGGTGGGGCGGTAATTCAATCGCCATGGCTACAAATAAACTATCGGCAAACTCTGTCTATCTAACTGTTGGTATATTTTACATAGCTGTCGGTATGACAGAGATTATGGTGAGAGAGTCCGTCATCTACAATAAAGTCTGTTACAATCACTTTAGTAACATAACGTTGTGTACCAACACAACGTTCACC
The DNA here is from genome assembly GCA_935421135.1 of Bugulina stolonifera. Lineage (NCBI taxonomy): Eukaryota > Metazoa > Bryozoa > Gymnolaemata > Cheilostomatida > Bugulidae > Bugulina > Bugulina stolonifera. The sequence continues at coordinate 12,315,685 of OW285197.1, read as the reverse complement.
AAGACTCACCCAGCTCTTCAGGTTAGTCATATGCATAAGAATACTTGCTTGTTTCTTCACTTTGAGTCAACATCAGGATTTTCTATCTTTGTGTTTCATGCCAATAAGCTGTACGCAGTGACCGCAGTGACCGTAGAGTGTGTTGCTACAAGTGAATGTGTGCTACACAATTTTCGGTGGGCCTCCCTCGGTATCCGTCCTGTGGCTGTAGAGCAGAGATTTTTCATGAAACATTTCGCTACGAAAGTTACCAATGCATTGCAGACCAAAAGGTGTGCATACAAAATAATGAACCCTAGTGACCTTAACTCCTTTTGCTAGCAGCCTTGAATAGCTTAGCAAACATAATATTAACTTATGCTATATTTATTTAGAAAGACGCAGCCACATGGGCAAACTATGTATCTGCTATACAGATCCTACCAGCTGTTTTGACCAACCTTATACTCAGTTCCTATTGTGATAACGTGGGACACAGGCTACCGATAGGTCTACCTACTGTAGGGTTTGCACTCGGAACTGCCTGGCTGGCTGTTCTTGCTACTTCCAGATTAATATCTCTACCAATCGACCTTCTTCTGGTCTATGGCTTTCTTTACAGCTTTCTGGGAGGAAGTCCTTTGGTAAGGGTCTACACATATCACACACAGTGATATATTATAGTTATACGAGGGCTAAGCCTCCTGGGACTACAACTTATTCATAATTTCAAAACATTTTCTATGCCTACTAGAGATGAACTTTCATGACTTAGAGCTACGTTCCCTGCTGTCGAAATTAGATGTAAGCAGGTTTGCGGTTCACAGTGTACGCTATTTCTTATTTATATCCCCTTGCATTTTATCGCTAACTCTTATCAGTGCGTAGTGAATTCGTTTGTGTAGCAATTAGAGGTTGTATTTAGCTGTGATATTACATGCTGCAATTTCTCTGATGTATATTTTAGATGACAATGTCCAGCTATAGTTACGTTACGTCTGTCACACCGCCTGAAAGAATGTCAGTCGCTATGGCGCTGCTAGAGGGAGCTGTGCAACTTGGCTATGTGGTTGGTCTTTTAGCAAGTGGTCCCTTAGCCGATCACTATGGACTAGACACACTATCCTATATTAATGTTGGTATCGCTAGCTTACCTGCTGTAGTAGTAGTGTTGTTTATCAAGGAAGTACCGAGAGAAAACCAAAGGGCTGGACAAAGTTGGAAAGATTTTGTTGGTATAACACATATGCTAGACGCTGTTTTATGTGTATTTAAAAAGAGACGACATTATAATCGGCTTCTCTTACATCTCTGTTATTTAACTAACTTTTCTGTTAGTGTGGCCCTTAGTGGATACAATGCTAACTCATTCCTCTACTTCAACAAAGAAGTTGGAATGACTTTGACCCAATTATCCATATTCTCCAGCTGTCTCATGGCTGTGAAAGGTGTCGGTGGACCAGTGATATTATATCTAAACAAACGTGTTACCAAAATAAACCAGCTAAGTCTTGCAGTAGTCTCTTGCGCCTTTCTAGCAGCTGGGTATATCATAATGTCCATTCCATTCATCCATTATGGAATCTGGTTTGGTGGAGCTATGCTTTCATTTCAATCAGTTGTCATTTCTATTACCAGAGCACTTCAAGTAAAACTAGTTGAAGAGGGGGAAGTGGGTAAGGTATTTGCATATGATGGATTTTTACAAGTTATATTTGCTTTAGTCACATACATATTTTTTAAAGAAATATATTCCCTATCTGTAGTAAGTTTTCCATCCATATTTTTGTCAATTTGTGCCTTTTTAAATGTGTTCAGTATGATCATTCTCGTAATTATTTGTTTCTTGTATGAGCCAGCATCATCGGAAGAGAGTAGCCCATTGCTACATGCTACCTGAAGATGTCACCTCTCTAATGGCTAACAAACGGTGTTAAAACTAACAGCTTTAGCGACAAATTTTTATGCATAATATGTCACTTTTCCACATTTACTCAATTTTTGTATAAAATTATTATTAGAGTAAATGAAATTTCAGAAAATTATTCGAATAATTATGGTATTTTCTGATAATCACACTTCTTGTTTTGATTGGAAGTTTCTGAAGAAAAATTGCAGCAAGTTTCTGCATTTACATACATTGCACATGATGTCAAATGACATCTTATATGAGATAAAATTACCCAACCCCATAACCTACACACATTGCGTATACATTGCACAATGTATTGCAGTGTGCTTACAGCAATAATATTGTTGATGTACTAGGACTCCAGTATTTTAATGGCGGCGGCGTGTCTTGCAGAAGTGATTACGCAATGTTTGCTAATAATTTTAGTAATGCTTCTACTTTTTGGTTAAGAAGGTAATTGTAGTGGTGAGCAGATTTCTAAGAGCTGAAAAAATAATCTCCAATGTTGCAGATTCAATTTATTCTCACTGTTGTGCTCCTTCCACTACTTGCCAGTGTAACATCGACTAGTAAGTACATGTGGAAAGCAATACTGTTGTAGAAATAGAACATGTGGGTTGTGTCTAAACATGAATTGCATATTTTTGTTAATTGGTGATGCACATGAGTATAACTAGAAAGCAATTCTGAGAGAATCAAAAATTTGTTCACTTCATTCACAGCATGCTTCCATCTTCCCTTATATAACATAGTCTGAGTTCTAAATTGACCAAGGGAACGGGAGACCTATGTCGTCAATTTATTCCCCAACTTTTTAAAATTTTTCGATCTGGAAGTAGTGTGGTCTTTGAAAGTGCTCCACACCAGAACTGCATCGGTAAGTAGAATGCAAATGTCTGTCTCAACAAACTTTGAGCAGATTCAATGGTGCTTTCATGCAGTTAAAAGGCTGCCAGCATAACACAACGCAAAATGGGATTGTAAAACATCTAGTATTTTACGGGCAAGATTTAAAATTTTGACACTTCTTATAATGGATTGAAAGATGAACTTGCTCACATGGGCAATAAATCGAGAAGTTTTTTATACTTTTTAGATGTAACATGGTCAGAATGGGCCTGCTATGGCTATGATCTCATTGATTCCACAGAATACAGAGAGCGCTACTTCCAGACAGGAAACAGATCAACATATGACACAGAGTACAGGTTTGAGGAAACGTGCAACATGGGCACTCTCAACTACAGCCTTATTCCAGGTTGCTATTTTTTAATCATAATCATCCAGGTTATTAGGCTTTATTTATTTCACCTGAAACAATAATATGATATCAACGATTATTCAAGTGTATACTTGAATAATCCAATCAGGACTGCCAAGTAGTGTCATATTCAAAATGAATCGAAGCTTACATGCATTTACACCTAGTTAAATTCTTTAGTTTATATTACAACATACGTAATTCAAGAGTTTTGCCTGAAGATTTTTTGCTGTAGATGTCATGACAGCTAATGTACAACGTAAATCAGAATTGGATTGTTTGACCCACATATAATAATTGCTACCATTATATCATAATTAAATTATTTAGAACTGCCCAATGAGGTTTTTGCTACCAAAAAGACTTACTTTTAACTATAAAGAATAGTCTGCAGTAATTGTAGTATATATGTCCATGTACGTGTGCGTCTAGGTGTACGTGTATATCCAGAGCTCGATTATGATTATTCAGATGTTTGGTTATATGTACTTGAAAGACTATATTCGACCTTAGACTTCATGTACATGTATCTGCAGCTAGTGCTTTGTCACTATAGGTACCAGCGGTTTTCATATTTAAAAACCGAATTATCTAGAAGAGTTCTGTTTGTTAGAACATATTATAGCTGTGTTTGGTTTTACTGTAATAATATTCCATGATCCAAAGTAAATTTTTATGATTTTAGAGGGTGTGAATCTAGCGTTAGGAAAGGTGGCAAGTCAGAGCAGTACTGCTGGTGATAAAGGTGCTAAAATGGGAGTTGATGGGATTTTATGTGACACATATTTCAGTAACACTCAGAGAGCAATGGCCTCATGGTGGATGGTAGATCTGGCTGCAAAATATCTCATAGGAAGACTTGACATATTTATTCATGAAAACAGATGTAAGTGTTTAATCTCTGGAGTCCTTTGAATGCAGCCACAGCTTTTTGTTATAGGCTTACAACTGAATAGTTTGTCACAAACCAATGTTTCTAAAACTACAATTTTTGAAGTATTTATAAGGAATCTTAGATTGTATTGTCTCAATGTGTGATGGGATAATTCAGATACCGATGGACCAAATCTTGTTCCTCTGGCGTCTACGAATCGCACAGTTGTTAACCCAGCTACCTATTATGGTGGATGGAAAGAAATAAATTTTACTGATGTGGTATATGACTACGTGATGTTGGTGGACATTCAGACTGGTGTGAATGCAAGGCATGTGGCGATATATGCCAATGCCTTGATCCCTGTTATATTTCATGAAGTGGAGATATATGAAATAAGTAAGTTTTAAATAAAAACCAGGGTATTTTAAGTTTGAACAATGTATTTTGTGCAATAAATTCATGGAGATTAAGTAGCGATTTTTTCGATTTGTTTGTTGCATGTGGAATATTTCAATATACTTACATCTATGCAGGAGCACTGCAGGTATGGTGTCAGTAACAAAGTTTTTTGTATCAATCTCAGTTACATGAAATGAGGCAATATACAGCTAAACTATAGCATTACTAGAGAATCTGAACATGTTAATTCCGTCAGGGAATAGTGTACTTGCTAACTCTAGTTGATTGTTAAAAGCTACACACTAGATTTTTGTAAAAACCTTGTATAAAAACTAACGCTTTAAACCAAAATTTAGTGAAAATTGAGTAATTTTATAGTGAATTTTTTTGCATGCTGATTTATATGTTGCTAGGGCCTAACTATGCGAAGCTAACAGAAGTTTCACAAACAATGACAATAGACCCCTGCCCAAGTAGCTTTGGCTGCAATGCTTCTAATGCAGTTGATGGCAATCTGAACACGCATGCACAATTTCCTTTCACCAATGCACTACAGGAGATTCATGTCAAGCTAAAGGAAGTAACAATATTATCATACCTTGTGTTGAAATACATGTACCTTCCATCTGCATCAGGTAGGCAAAAGATCTGATAGTCTATCATATTTTTATTTTACATTATATTATCTCTTGTTATATGTATGACAATGTTAGGTTAGAGGCACACAAAAGTCAATAATGCACCCAATTTCTAAAGGCATTATTTCATGTAGTATGAGGTAGTAATTCATTAACTAAAGTTTATATTGTACCTCCCATTGTAAGTGAAAGTGGAGAATAATATACTAAACATAGTTATTTCTCTATTCTTACTTAATTCAGATTAGTAAGATGTCTTCAATATAAAAATGGCATCAGGGAGAACCTAAAGCCATCATACTATTATAACCACAATGACAAGCTTTATGTTTTAAAAAGCCTGTGATCTATGACCCTGCATTGGTACAGTATAGTGCGAGTGTACCTGTCCAAAGGCTGCAGTTTGTCATACAATCCATGTAGTTATCAAAATCAACATTTTTTCCCAGATGTATACAAAGTATCAACCTATTGTAAAGTATCGAAAAGGTGTGCGTTGGTTTAGTCTGGCAATTTAGGGAACCATGATGTACGGTATGTACAAAGTACATGTAAGTTCTGTTGATTTAGATATTGGTTATGTAAAGGCACAACTGGCAGACAGGGATGATACAATTCCATTTTTCTATGATCCCTGTCCTGGAAGTACAATACCAGCTTCAGCAAGCAGTTTAGTTATATTATGTCCCCATTCAAAAAGAGTGGTGAAGAAGTTTCGACTAGACCTTAGCAGACTGAACAAGCCTCTAATCCAGGAGATTGAGTTCTATGGAGAAGGTGAGTGAAGCGAAGATAATGAACTAACAAAACTATCTTTTAATTTCACTAGAAGTATAAATGTATCATTGAGGAACCTGCTGTTGAGATGATGTTCTGCCTTGTTCTGGCCATTCTTCCTCTCTTTGTCCTAATAATGTCTGTATGCTATAGAAAAACATGATTGTCACTCTGTCATTATTTTTATTCTTGTATGAACTTTAAAAGGGTTATGCCACGTGTTTTAAGGTAGCACTCAGCTATGTAGTGGCACAATCACTGGCTTTCGATGCTTCGAAGTTCTTCAAATTGTCTGTCTTTGCGAAGCATGGAATGGGATACTTCGAATGACTCTGTATGATATTTTGCTTTGAATGACGGCTACGAAGCCATGCGAAGTGAGTCATCGCTTCGAAGTATGGAATGGACACAATATTAGCCACCGTATATAGTGTGGCCAGATGAAATACCGGACCTACCAATAAAGGCAGCTAGTTATTGCCAGCAAAAGGAAAGCCTAGAAAAATTCAAAAACTTGCACAAGTTAGGCTTAGTAAACACTGTGAAATCATTTGTTCACTACTGTACTCTTTCTATGCAAACAGCTTGAATTCAACAATTTTCTCTATAAGGCATAAAGCACGCAGTTGCGTTTTTATAACAAAGTTGCGTTTGAATCAGCATTGAATAGTTCTAATGAGTCAAGCATGGACAAGAGGACACAACTCTGCTTATAGTAGCACAAATTCAACAAACCCAAATGAGAGGTGCTGCATTGAACATAGACATAAACTACATGTCATAACCGCTTTAATAGTGGACTGATAGATTGGGAGATTTTGGTGTCAGTAACACATGTTAAACGATATAAAGTACTAGAAGCATGTTTTACTTCTGATATTTCGATACCAGCCCTAATATCTCACAGCGATACAAGGGTTCCAAATTCTTAACCAATCAACTATTAGGTCACATAAAGCTGCTTATCTACTCTAGCTCTACCTGACATGCACTATGCACCAGATGTTCAAGTCATTACCAGGAACTACTCTTCTCTAAGCTTTTCATTCAAAAAACACAGTTTGATTACCAGTGAACTCGGGAAACCAACAGAGTATGTTGTTTAATGTAATCTCTGGTACATATTCTGTCGAATTTATGACTGTTTAAAAATGACAGTTTGAAACACGACGTTTTGAAACCGGATAGTTCAACACTGGACAGCTCAAAACCTCTACCCCCAAACTCCAACCATCAGAATTCTACTAATTTTTACTTTTGACGTTGTGTTTTAATTAATTAATTTAATTAATTAATTGAGATTAGTGTTCTTCTAAATGTAATCTAGACAGTTTCGAGCTGCCCTGTTTCAAAATGGCCGTTGTGAAACATCGTCCTGTTTCAAACTGTTTTTTTCGAAATATCTGTTAATCCGTTCCGTGCTGGTAGTTACCAGTGTTAGATATGAATGATTTGAAGGAGGTGCACTCATAATTGAGCTGACAGCTGAGTACAAAAAGTAGTGAAAGTCGGAAGTAATTTATTCTATAAAATTGAAGGTGCAGTACTACATGTAGATTAATTTAGATACCGATTCTCTTGTTTTAGATATCTTGTGAATATCACTGAGGGTGATATCCTTGGAAGCACCACCAGTCAATCATATTCCCACGATGTTTGTGTTAGAGATAAAAGTGTTGCTAGAATAGTGTCTAACTGGAGCCAGTTAATCCCTGGAAGGAATTATACTTTTAACATATCTTGCAAGGTGCTTGCTCATGCATGTGCAAAAGAACCACTGGTGTTTAAGACAAGCACTCTACCTGGTAGGTGTAAGACTTTAAAGTTCTTCAATTTACTTACAATATGCTGTATTTATGTGATAACATATTTCTCTCTTGTTCGCGTAAATTTATTTTATAGCAAATGTTTCATGACATCGTGTGAAATGAAATTCAGAAGAGAGACACACACAACTTTTGGTTGGTTATATACAAATAGCTTACATACAATTATCTGTATTCATCAGTGTATAGATAAATGTGGCTTTTATGATAAATCAATTATATTTTCTCCAGTCAACCATTTTCCTCCAAAAAACTTCTTAATAGTGGAGAGTCTGGATTACTGCGTAGAGCTGAGCTGGGGTCCGCCTCTTTTCTCAAGCTACCGGAATATTTCCTATCAGGTAAATGGTGCAATGTATCACATAGTTGTCTCTATGTAGCAACTGTTTTGTGTTGGCAAAAGTTATGACTGTTAAGGCAAGTGTGATCTTTATTTAATTACACCAATCTGTGACTACTTTGATCTGAACGGAATTCACACTATTTTAGTATAGATGCCAGACAGGAACGTGGACTTCCCATGTGGGAAGCATAACCAATGCTAGCATATGTGATGACAGGCACTCAAACACATTGAGTTGCTGGGTTAAAGCAATCACTAATGGCGAGGATAGCCAAGAGGCTAATTATACTCTGTACAGGAATCAAACAGGTACCAACTAAATACATACATTGTACAAATAAACGACCTAGTGCTTTGGTTAAGTATTGCTGTATATGTCTCTAATTTTACCAGAAGCAATGACTTTGGTGAGCTGGCATACAAGAGTTCTAGATACCTTTTTTAGATTTTAGATAAAGATCATTATTTGCTATATTCTACATATTTTTGATTTGCAATCGTATTATTGAAGTTTTACTTTAGTTATGTACAACATATTGTATGAGCATATACATATTATACATGTAGATGTATGTCCAATATATGGCCGTGCAGTCATGTATGTAGATTGCTAGCCTATCAACATAAATATTGGCCATATGCTGATACCAAATCACAATGAATGCCTTCTATCAGTTTACCCAAAGCTTGGTTATAATTCTGTCTCGTATTCTAGCCTTCTACTGGTTTGAATCTTTAAACCAAAAATATATCCACAGCTACATAGATTTACAACATCTATGTGTTTACTAACATTATCTTTAGCTAATGAATTACCTCCTACCAATTTGGTGGCTGTTGGCAATGAAGATTTTTGTATCACACTTGAGTGGAGTCCACCAACTTACTCAGGAGGTAGAAACATCTCATATGAGGTATTAATGTTAGGCTATGATACAAATGACTTTGCAGACAACCTTAATTCACCGATATGCTTTACATTGTAAATGTTCTGATTTTAGTTTTAGAATGGTTTATTAATCAACTTTACTTGAGGAAACATTTTTAGTGTTTTAATGAATTCTAGCAGGCTATAGATTGTAAATAGACATCTCTTTTACATAATTTATGATTCAAATGAATTTTATCACTTTACATGTGAGAAATATATAATGTTTAGTGCTTGTATATAAAAGTATAAATGTTTTACATAGCCAGAGTTAAAGGTTTACCTATTTCTCACAGCACAAATGTCTTACAAGCAATTGGAAGGTGTCTAATCCAACGGTCACAGGCGTGAAAATATGTTCCTTCAGATTTCAGTCTGTAATAAAATGCTGGGTGAGAGGAATAACAGCTGTTGGATTTACTAAGATAGCTAACGTGACATTGACTAGAACCAGTACAGGTAAGTTTTTGTAATTTGTTGGGCCAGCTGTAGTCATTTTATACAGTTAGTTGATATTAATAAGACTAGTTGCTTTCAATGCAATTAGATGCTAAAACTATGATAACATTTTTATTACATTGAGGCTGGTGCAAAATCTTCCACCTGCACATGTGGAGTTAAGAGTAGCTGTATAGATTATCACAGAAACACTCGTAGGTTCAAAATATACATGTGCACTAAGTTGTTTAGCTAGTGTTTAACTATTCCACTGATCAACTCATGACTATTCTCTTTGATCTTTGTACAAACACTTCAAGTATCTTTACTTCCAGCACATGAACTACCACCAACTAATGTGTCTGTGACAGAAGATGAAAACTACTGTTTTGTATTGAACTGGAGTTCACCTCTGTATTCTGTGAATCAGAGTCTCTCCTACCAGGTACACTGTTACTCCAATTATATGCTTACCTGAGGGATTTATGGAGAAATGTTGTTCCATAATCCAGATCGTTTGAGTTGTCATCCTGATGCTAGTAGTAGCCAAGTACTTGAAGGAAACCGTCTGTCCATTATCTTTATTGGTACTGTCTTGTACTTGTACATGTATCGTCTTGTATCCTGTGATTATTATTATTATAGCTGTTGGCTATTCTCTAAAATGGATGTAAAGTAGCATTGAATAAGATATATGGAATATATTTGTCCATATCTAGTCTAGCCTCACACCTTTTCATTCGCAGATAATAATGTTTTATACTACATGTATTTACTGAACCAACTGAGCATAATAGAAAAGTAGTAGCTGCAAATTTTTCCTTTTTTCTTGAAATACTTGACACACTTTGTATTATAATGTTTTAACTTGTTTTTTCGGTGTTTACAGTTTAAGTGCCTGTCAGGAGTTTGGAGAAAAGTTAACCAGAACGAGACCAATGTCACCATCTGCCACTTAAAGTATGAGAGAACAGTACCTTGTTTTGTGAGAACAGAAACTGCCATTGGTCACAGCAATGTAACTAATGTCACATTGACACGCATTAGCACAGGTATGTATATGTGGACTTATTTATTTTTGCCTGCTAGTATCTCGTCTCGTAGATTTTTTATAGTGGTTCTACAATTTTAAACTTCTTCTGAATGAATTTAGATTGCGCTATAAGTGTAGTATGAATATTTTAGTAACATGTTGTGAATTTGCTGACTTATTTCATTAGTCAGGCAATTATGCAACTGGTTTTTTTCCGTTTTTAGCGCATGAGTTACCACCAACCAATGTCTCTGTGATTGAAATTGATGATTACTGTTTTATATTGAGCTGGGATCCACCTCTATACTCAGCGAACCAGACCTTTACTTATCAGGTATATATATTATGTTAATAACATAGATATGCACGTAACACTGTGCGAGAATGACATGCCATTTAACTTTTTAACTTTCTGATGATAAAATATTCCTAGATAAGGATTTCCCTCCCCAACTCTTTTTAGCCTAGGCTTGTTAATGCATATTAGCTTATATAAGCCATACTAAATATGGCAGTTAGTTTATGGTAAAGAAAATGCTGAGTGGATTTATGCCAGAGTTTTGGACTCACCATCTCTGGAGTACTAACAGACTCCTCATTTCAAATGCTCTTTGCTAAATCAAACATGGTGAGGGTTTTCTTTTTATTTCACCAGTATGGATGTTTTTCACAAGCTCCTGTAAGTTCTGATCAGAACACGACTAGAATTGAAATGTGTTCCTACAAGCATGAGACAGAGATTGAATGTTGGGTGAGAACCAACACTATTGTTGGATACAGCATAGCAGCTAATGTGACTCATCTCAGGAATAATACAGGTAGCGTAGAATAGCAGGAAGTCAAAAATAAACCTTCGTACATTTAAATCTTGTGCTTATTGATTAGGGATTTTCCAAACGACTACAACGACTTCTTTCAAATAGGGGAGAATCTTTGCCGTGCTAAACCATTGTTTTAGAAGTAAAAACAAAATAAATTCTATTGAAAAAACATACATGCATAATCTGGGATTAGATGGCGTACATTATTGAGGGCAGTTTTCTTAAAATTTTAGGACTAAAATAGGTTATGACAATTTATATAAAAATTAAGGATTTACATGTACATATTCAGTAGCTTGATGCTATACAGACTCTCTTGGGTCTTGTTTTCCAGCACATGAGTTACCACCAACTAATGTCTCTGTGGCTGAAGATGAAAACTACTGTTTTATATTGAACTGGAATCCACCTCTTTATTCAGAAGACCAGACTTTCTCCTACCAGGTAAATTATTGTTACATTCACATGTAGGCTACATTTTAGATAAATCTTTTACATGTGAATGTATTAAAGCATGGTGAAATACTCAGTAAAAGGTTACTCTCTTCTTTAAACATATTATGTACATGTAGCTTACATGATCAAGTGCTGGTTGATGTACCCTTTTGATTATTCCAGCTGGAAATATAACTTGGTAACTTTTCTCTATTAGCTCCCTTGACTACCAACCAAGAGTAATAAATAAAATATGAATAAAAACTTGACTGTTATGTTGATTGATTGAAACGCATGCAAGTGCACAAACTGTTATTTGTAGATATACATCTAAAACTATGGAATGGTGTACAGCTGGATGAACTCTTTATTTCCTTTGAAGAATTTGTTACCACTTACATACGTGTAATATACCAGGTTTTTAACTGTCTTGTCTTTGCTGTGTATACAGGTTAAGTGTTTATCAGAAGTATGGGCAACAGTTAACCAGAATGAGACCACTGTCATCATCTGCCATTTAAAACATGAGATAAAGGTACCTTGCTTTGTGAGAACAGAAACTGTCATTGGACACAGCTATGTAGCTAATATCACATTGTCACGCAATATCACAGGTAGGTCTATATGAGGCGTATTCAGGTATCGCACCGTACAAGCTTTATAAATGGCAATCTGCAGCAATAAAAATTTATTTTATTCATCAATATACCACTAGGCTAGCTATAACGCTAGGTTGGGCATGCCTGGTGGTAATATTTATTGTTAACAAATCAGGCATTACTCACACCTGAACGCTTAAGCTGTTTTCGGATATTAAAAGCAGTCTCATATGAACCAGTACAGTTTCTGAAAACGCCTATTAGTTCAAGTGCGTTTATATGTTTTGTATTTTTTACTAACAAACCCCACAATCGTTGACTCCATATCCTGACTTGCATATCTTTCATATACTTTACATATTAGGCCTTTAATATTTATATTCCATAAATGGTATAAAGTTCGTCTTCTACAATTATAGGTGTCAATACCAACTAATATACATGTAGATGATATTTTTTATTTCCAGCACATGAGCTACCACCAACCAATGTCTCTGTGATTGAAGTTGAAGATTACTGTTTTATATTGAACTGGAGTCCACCTCTACACTCAGAGAGTCAGACCTTCACTTATCAGGTATATAAAATATATGCATATGAAATTGTTAATTAACTTATAGCTATTTCATAACAGAATGTACCTTTAGGTAACTATAGATGTAGTAATGTATATATCACAGTTGATGAGCTTTTTTAATTTTTTGGTTTGGTGTATTCTTTCAGGATAAAAAATACTGCAATGTCATGTAGTTTAATGCAGCTACTGTTCTACACTAAAATGAAATTGCCGAAAGCAGAAGAAAACAAATACGTACATATAACATTATGTTCAAGTTTCTTGTAAATACAATTGTAGTACAGATGCATCAGAGATGATTGGCTGGCATGTAATCAGAATACCACCACTGTTCAGATATGTCATTATAAACATGATTCTGAGATAGCATGTTGGGTTAGGACTGATACTGTGGTTGGATATAGTCAAGTTGCTAATAGTGCGCTGGAACGAAATCAAACAGGTAGATAGAGAATATGTTATGACCTTGGTAACTAATTTGATTTAAAAATACAAATAAAATATTATTCATTGAATTAATTTTCTATTGATTAGGCAATACTTCTATCTACTTTTTACTTAAAAGATAGTTTTGATCTTAGTTTTTTTTATCAGTGAAATATCTTTAAATTTGTACTTTATGGCCTTCCAGCCCACGAGCTACCACCAACCAATGTCTCAGTGATTGGAGTTGATGATTACTGTTTTATATTGAACTGGAATCCACCTCTATATTCAGAGGACCAGGATTTCTCCTACCAGGTAAGTTATTATTATATTTGCAATGTAAATGCAGATTAATGTATTCTAGGCAACCATATGAGAGCATTAATTGATACACAGCGAGAGGTCATTTGCCATCTTTACACAAGCTTGTAGCTTTTGTAACCTAGTGATGATTTTATGTTGCTCTTTGATTATAAAAAACCCAAAATACACTAGCATGACATGACATATATAGACTATAACTAGAACTAGAACCAGCGAGACATGTAAGCTACGTATTATGTAATGTACATCACATAAAGAAAGTGTGTACACAATGTCAAATGTTGAATCAGTTTCATTTTGTTTTTATTGTTGACACGTGCAGTACAGGTGCTTGTCACAGACCTGGATAGAGACAAACCAGGACACAACTAATATTGAGATATGTAACTTTAAACATGAGAGAGATATAACCTGTTGGATAAGAGCAGTTACTGTTGTTGGATACAGTCAAGTTACTGATACCATGATCTACAGGGCCAATACAGGTAATGAATAACTATTCTATTCTTTCTCTTTATGGAATGGTTTAAAAGTTTGAAAGTATACACTTCAAGTGAATTTAGGAATAATTATTTGATTCACCTTTCAATGTTTCCAAATTTAATACTTGTTCTGTTTTTAAACAGTTAAAAACACACAACATTGTTTATGTTTGTAGCATATGACCTTCCACCTACTAACATGTCAATAACTGAGGATGAAAACTACTGTTTTATTGTAAGCTGGAACCCACCTCTTTATTCAGAAGATCTGAGTCTCTCATACCAGGTATGCTACTGTATGTATATCACAGCTTTAATACTGCATCAAATACTTTCAAATGTTTTGATAATACATGTAGCTTTTCTTTTTATACTGTAGTTTAAATGTTTCTCTGACCAATGGAGGTTTACTAACGGCAGTAGCACAAAGGTTACTATATGTCACTACAAATATGACACTGATATAGACTGTTTGGTGAGGGCTAGCACGCCTGTCGGTTTTAGTGAAACTGTAAACTCTAACTTGAACAGAAATAACACAGGTAAATATACTGACCCCATTTGATCTATGATAGTTAGAGATTGCAATAAATTTTGACCTATGCCATACATTTAAATTTAGGTTATCAAAGTTATCTTTAATATATTTGTTGCAATTGAGTAATGATGTACATAGTAGAAGTAATGTTGTTTCAATATTTTATAGGTTCCTATATCTTTTATACAGCTAGTTTTCCAAATTTTTAGCTTGGATAGACAACTGATTAAAACTCTTGCTGCCCGATTTTATTGCCGCTCTACACATGTACATATCAAATATTTCTTTCAGCTCATGAATTGCCGCCTACCAACTTCTCTATAACTGAGATTGAAAATTATTGTATAACTTTGAGTTGGAGTCCGCCTCTCTTCGCTGTCAATCAAAGCATTTCTTACCAGGTATAATATTGTTTACTGTAAACATAATATTCAATAGTTTATTTGTAAAAGAGTAATGTATTCACATTTCCTTGATTTGGGAAAAGCTGTGTGTTCTCAATTCCAAGAGACTACATTTAAATTTTATTTTGAAGAAATAGACTGAGGTGTCATATTATTCTATACTCACTGTTATAACATTTTTTTTACAGTATAAATGTCTCTCACGAGAATGGCATCCAACTGAGCAAGATAACACTAGCATCAGTGTATGTCAGTACTTGCATGAAGCTATAATAACTTGCTGGGTAAAAACAATCACAATTGTTGGACATAGTAAAATAGCTAGTTTTACTCTGATACGCAATAACACAGGTAAGAGGAAGTGTTTTTTCAGTTATTGATGATCAGGTTGGAGAAGTTTCTTGTATAACAACGAGTCACATTTATACTCATGGTTCTAAATAAACTACTTTTCCTTCTTTGAATAAAAAGTTTAAAAGCATGCAGATTATGGTCACACAAATTTGCAAAATTTTCGTTGTACTCTGCAAACTTTCATAAAAACATTTTACATTTGTAAATACCATGGCATTAAGTTAAGAGCCTGTGGATGATTTTTTTTCTGGTATAGTTAGAAATTTGAATACAAGAGCTGTGTTCAACAGGAGAAATATTCTAGAATTACCATAAGTTACTAGGAGTTTGAGCTTGTGGTCTCTCATACATAAAAATAGGTCTATTTTGTTACAGTTTTGACATTTGGAAATGTGAGGTACAGTCTATCAGAAGGTGCTTGGGGTCTTACTGGGAATCCCTGTACTGCTTCTGGGCAATTTGAAGAAGAAGCAGAGTTGAGGTTCTTGTTGGAGCAGATTAACCAATCAAGTCCAGGAATTGATTTCACATTTTTGGCCAGAGTTGGTGAGTATACAATACTTGGAATATTTGTGATAAACATTCAACATTCGATTGGTAGCATTGTACTCTCACAGCATTTATAATAAATGCATATGTGACCCCTGCTATCAGAATCGGACATCGCGCGGTGAATTGACTTCCACGCAATAAGCCCTCAAAGTCCAAAAAGCTAAACTGAAACTTATCATGCTGATTCTCAGCTTTCAATGTTATTATACTAATTGAAGCATGCTCTTTCACTTTCTACTAACCAATTAGCAATCAGTACAGCACAAATAGGTGTAAACTTCGTTCAAAGTCGTTGCTAATGGAGTCACGTGACTTATCATGGAGGCACATGGTGGGACTAGGATTTTACTAGCTTTGATTGTTTAAATCAATATTGTTACTTTATGGATCTTGCTGATGACCATTCTGACCAAGAAAGTAGAGGAGAGGAAAGAGACTAGCTTTATGCCATTAATTTAGGTGTGGCTACACACACCTGAGGCCCAGGATGGCCCTGATATACTGGGAGATATTGATAATAATAGCGTAAAAATTGTGAAAATTCTTCCAAATTATAATTATCAATATTCCTGTTGTTAAAGACTTTTGAGTGATTTCAGGATGCACAAGCTTATTACCAAGCCAAGCATTACCAGTTTTACTGTTGAAATTATTCAGTCTGTGAGAGATGTGCTCACAGCTCTTGACCAGCCATTACTAGATCTCCTAAAATTTATTAAGCAAAATCTCTCCCACAATAGTCAATTCTGTCTGCTTCTACTAATTCCCACAAGGCCAAGAAGAGAAAATACTTTGTAAAGATTTCCATTATGAAGGTGAGCAACTATTTCATCAATCAGATGGTTAGTCTGACATTAAGCTCCCTGAATTATAAGCTGAGGTAATTCCACTAGTAAAGATAAAGTTTAGCTCATACTTCAAAATTAGTTCTGCTGCAATCTCCATGTGTACACACATACATGTGACTTACCACATATCCTACCCTCTTTATCCTATTTGAGTAACCAATGTGCATCACATGTACATTACATTAGAATCAATAACATAGGTTGAAAACTCACATAAGTGAGTATCTACATGTACATGTATTTATCTTAAGTTATTAAGTAAAACAATTCATGTCCAAGGTATCCATGACTATTTGTAGGAACATCAATCTGTTGCCAGGCTTTTATGTGTATGAACAGCAGTGGGACGTATCCTCAATTTCTAGCCTTGTCAAGTCATTATAAGGAGTGTGGTACAACTCCCTTCAACTTCAGCGACTTCAAGTTACAACATCAAAGCAGTCAACTTTGGCCAAGCTTATAGTGGACTTCCTGAATGCAGTCGGCTCTATCTATGCACTAACCCTCCTAGGATGGATTCCAGGTAAGTTGACTTTCTACAGGCAATAAACCTTCTTTTCCTGATATAATTTTCATTATCATTGATTCCAGAATGAGCCTCTGTTGCTAAAAAGCAAAGATGAAGGCAGAATACATAAGTCCGTCCGCATTACAGATCATACCCAAATATTGTAATACGTAGGTACACTGTATTATTATACATGTATCACATTGCTCTAATACTGCAGTAGTAAACATACACATAGTTTGAATCTACTAGTATTATACACTCACATGTATTTTATCTGTCTCCCATAACCTCTGCCTTCCTCCTTCAACTACTAAAATGCAGTGATCATTTCCAAAAAACTAGCAGTAAGAAGCTTTTTGGCAAAGCTATGCATACATCAGCTATCAGCTTTCAGTATCTTGTTGTATGACTGCACATGTTTTGTGATAGCTAGCAAGTCACAGTGAGGTAATGGTTAAGCATGTGGGTTTGTAATCTGGAGGTCCTGAGTTCAATTCTAGTTTACTACATCTGCTAAGCTTAAGTTTTTGTTTGTCTTATTTTTTCACTGTCAAAATTATTAATACGCAACATACTCTCAACAGGATTCAAGAAAACAGATGTTAAGGTGCTACCATCTGATCTCGCAATAGAAGGACTACGGAAAGACTACAACTCAATGAAGTTCATAATTTGGTCTATTTCACCAGAATGGCGGAATCCGGATAATTCTAACCTACCTACCTCAAAGACCCTTCTCAGGGCTACCCACATATGAGACACCATTTTGTTAACTTGTTACAAGATGTGCAGTATTTTATATTTCACTTGCATGGCAATCTGTGTTAAAATTTATGTTAATGCAGCCTGTCCATCGCAATTGGTGCACAAGTTCATTTTCACTGTTTTTGTCGAAAATCCGAAATCAGCATCTCTTGTTTAAGTGGGGATGGGACACAAGATATTGTTTTTACATTGTTTTTAGTTATTTCATCAGATTCCTCATACATTCTTACCCCTAGTCAGTGAAAACTAGCAATGTAAGTCAATTAGATATGCCCGTTGCTAAGTTCTGAATAGTGTAAACAATAAATTATTGGTTCGAAAACTTTAAACCAGATTTTCTCAGTTCGCCTTTTTATGAAAATCGACAGATATGGACCCAGTATTATCCTGATAAAAATTGAACCGATGGTGCTAGAATAAAAAGGAAAACAGATTTGAAATCCTCATAAATTTCTGCATCTGAAAACATACATATCTCAAAATGTTTGGGTACCTCCCGATGTCTGATTCTGATAGCAGGGGTCACATATGTGTGTATATTACATGTATGATCAGAATAATTCTTTTGTATACTGATTGAGATGTGACGTTAGCTTATGCGTAAAACTTCAAAAAGTTTAATTGAGCAGTCATAGACTTGATTTCACAAATCACTAACTGCCCCCTAATTGCCTAATACACTACACAGAGCACATTTCCACTACAGGACAAAAAAGAAGCTTCACCGGTGATTAGTAGATGGTCAATAGCACACAACGTACACCTCATATGTACACCTTGGCGTAGTATGGGGTGTTACATGGTTGACCATTTCCGCAATTGACATGTGAATTTATTTTAATCAAAGAGCTAATACATGATATCATAATACCACCAACAAATACTATCCGCTAACTATTATAATTAAATTACTCTACAACATGAATGTTGACTTTCTTTCCAAGGAAGGAAAACTGCCAGTTGATCATCTGTGAAACTACACATACATGTACATGTATGTATTCACTGTCTTCACTTGTGATATTAGAATTGTGCATGAATTTGATTGAAGTTGAAAACTTGACATTACTTTTCAGGTACAATAGTGTACAGAGCCACCACTGGGTCTGCTGGTATATCTTTAACTGATGCAAGTTCTTCTATAGTCAACCAAACCCACACATTTATGTGTAAGAGATCAAGTCATGGCTTATGTGAGTGGTATACTTACATGTATGTTAATATTATACTTATTACTCTTAAATTAAATACTGGTTGAAATGTATATATGAATGTTGGTGTCTCATTGGTTTGCAGTACTTAGTAAAGAGTTATCCATCCTTGAGGAAGAGGTAGATTGTAGTGGCTACTTGTCAGAGATTAACGTTAGCTCTGGTTGTGTGCAGACATATGGAAGTGATACTAAGTGCTTTGATGGTAAGTAGGGTTTACCTATCACAGAAAAACAGATTTACACTGTAGATATTTATCATTCCTACTGCAGTAAACAAAATTACCAAGCCTCATATTGCTGAAAAATCTCAGAATTAGCTTATGGTACAGTCAAAATAGTACAATTGCTGTAAAAGTTTACACTTAACTTGCGCAAAGTAGTAAAACAGTTCTGACACCACATTACATTTATTTTTGGTGAGACAATTTCAGTCTATTGACTTTTCTATTACAATATTATTGCAATACAGAGATCAGACATTGCTGCAGAAAGGTAGAAATTCCAGAAGCCCTTGTTATTCCCAAGAACACAAGTTACAACAGTAACACCTCCACAGAGATGGAATGCAAATATAACTCGGGTAGATTTCTGACCATGCTCTGTAACTCAACAGGAAACTGGGTATATGAAATATCACACTGTGCAGGTGAATTTATGAGGCTGACGAAACATTAACTGCTCAAATTTAGTAACTGTCATGATGGTAGCACGTTACCATTGCTGTTTAGGTACATCATCACTACATACATTCAATCGTAAAATAGCTATGTGCATGTCTGATGGCATGTGCATAGGTAGATGTGTGATAGCATGTAACTGTGCTATAGCTATGTCAATCGATGGAATGGTTTTAAGCTACAACTTGTAATGAAGAAATTGTACTTGATGCTCTTTGAGAGTATTGTGAGTAATAAATTATTTTAGAGTTGAGTATCTCAGCAAACATCATACCGCTGTGACTAAAAAATAATGTTCTTATTTGTACTTTTTAAGAACCACAAGAATTTTATTCAGTGGACCAAAATTAGGCACAGAATAATTGATAAATACATTAAGTACATTTTAACAAGTTTAATCACAGTTGAATAACATCTGAATTAAGTTACTATCATACTGCAGATAAACCTGTATGTGGAGCAGATGAAGTGAATGGTGCTAAGCTTCTTACTACAGCTACGTTCCCTTTGGCATCAGCAAATGTTAGTGTAGGAGAATCACTTTACTATAAATGCTTGGATGGTTTCTATCGAGATGGTCAACCAGATGTGGTAAAAGCAGTTTGCGGTGATGCAGCTAATATAGAGCATGAACCAGGAATATCACTTGAATGTCAACCTGATCCTATGGTACGAACAAGAATATATATTTCTCAGCATGTTATCACTATTCAAGTTTATAGATAATTGCTGCAGTGGTAAAAGGGAGCTAACTTTGATGTGCAGTAAATCATATAGCAGATTTACATAACATTTGATATCCCATGGCTGGCTTTTTAATATGACAATTCTTGAATTTTCAGGGAAAGTTTATCTGGTTTCACGAACGAACAGACAATCCAGGAGTGTGTATTGGTGCAGGCATAATACCATATGACTATGTAACAGCAGAAACTAGGTGCAGAGATAATAGTGGGATACTGTTTGCTATTGATGTCAATAATACAAACACTGCTGAGTACATAAAAAGAAATTTACATCTGGATATGGAGAAAGCAACAATGTGGGTTGGTAGTGGTGAGTTATCGGCAGTATAAAATAATTTGTTATCATACAACTCTTTTGAGTGAATAAGAACTGAGAAACTTGTTTTTTACTTTTAGCTGACCCGGCACCGACATCTATGGCCAGGAGATGTCCTGCCATGAAGATAGATTATCTAGGTAACATAACTAAACAGGAGTTACCATGTGACCAAATTTTGCCATCACTTTGTCGGGCCGATGTTCGTCTAGTAAATGGTAAGTCAAAACTTCATCTAAATAGTATACTCTTCAACTACATGGTCGTAACTAATGTTGTGCAGTATTTTAACCCTGAGATCTCTTGGAAAAAATTTTGATCCCCGACTTAGTAAACTGCATGAAATGATAATCTTGCTTCTGCACCCTCTGTTTGATTTCTATCCATCAATGTGCAACAAGCTATAGAAAAAATATTTTGGTGCTTTGTATGTTTGTTAGAAAAACTGTAACAGCTCTTTGTCACTCAGCAATCAATGGAAATAAACACATGGGCATAGATTGTATAATGTGAAACTCCTGAGTGATATCTGCGTGGAAGTTCTAGTCTAAAATACTTTAACTTAAAACTTGTGCTTTGTGCCATTCCTTTCCAAGGTGGGTGGAGTGGGTGGGGCCAATGGACAGCCTGTGATGTTACAAGCAATAAAAGAGAGAGGACCAGGTCTTGCTCTAATCCAGCAGCATCTTGTGGTGGAGTCTACTGTCCTGGGGACCAGATAGGAACTGAGATATGCTGTTCAGATCCAGGTTGTTAAGTAGTAAAACATTAAAACCACTTATATGTGCAACTGATGCATTACTGATGGTATTAATGAAGTTTTCTTGTACTTTGAAATAACCAATCCGCTGTGACCAGTGCTTCCTATCGCATTATTTCAAAGAGAAATTCTGGTAAAATAATATCAAACTCAGTTATGCATAATAATAATATGGTTAAAACTCCAACCTATTGAGGCTAGTAGAAATTCTGTATTTATATTTATAAGTGAAAATATTAATTTGTTTTCAAATTTATTACCCAACTATGCAATCTGCCATCATTTTGCAGAACAATGGACTTGATTATGCGTCTGATTATACTAAATTGGTTCACAGCTTTAACCCATCTGTTCCTTAAGATGTATACCATAGATGTAATATTATTTTAACAAAGGTGTAATACTTGTAGGTTACATTTCTGGCAGCAAAAGAACATACTCTGGCAGAAGACCTGGTGACGTGGTTGAATACTCATGTCTGGAAGGATTTGAACTGTCTAGTTTGACTCCAAACACAGCGTTAACTTGTCAGCATGATGGAGCGTGGAGCTCTCAGGTACCCCTGTGTGAGAGTAAGTAGCGACTAATTCTGGTCAATGTGGATGTACTTTTAAATTTCGTTAAAATTGGAGTAAATGCTTTACTAAATGAGTTTCAAATTATTTTGAGGATGGGTAGATGGTTTAGTCTATTCATGTATCACTTACATTCATACTTTTATAATGAAATGTAAACTAATAAAATGAAATACTGAAATTGAAAGATTTAAAGAAATAGTTTATTTTATGATTAGAACTATATACATGCAGTCAATTTATAAAAAATAGACGCCATTAAAGCTGGTTACAGTCATATCTGTATAAATAATAAATGTGTCTCCAACACAACTTTCAAAGTCATGAAAATGCTTCAATTTATCTGGCAGGACAATGCTACGTGATTTGAAGAAACTTTACTAAACTACATTTAAATAAGTTGTAAATTTGTCAAACATTGTAGGAAAGGTTTGTCGTATGGCTCTAAGGAATGGTATTCACTCAACCCTAAAGATACCAAGCTGGCTTTCCTTACCTTTGCTCTACGAAGATCGCGTCATCTTCAACTGCGACAAAGGTTACGTGGTGACTGGCACAACGAATGAGACGGATCGTCAAGCAGTTTGCACTGCAAACGGAACTTGGTCCATAAACACTCTGAATTGCTGGGGTAAGTATGATGTAAGATTTATGTAATCCGCCTTACGGCTGTTAATTAATTGATATGAAACTTCAATATAATTGTTTATCCATTCTGCTGATGCATGGTATTTCTTATTCTAATATTGCACACAGGGAGAAAGTGTCATGGATTTTCTAATGCCAAATTCTTCTCTGTGACTAATGTGACCAGAGGCGACACTGTTGCTGCATCCAATGAGACATACCACTTTGGTGATAGTGTAGTATTGGAGTGCAGTAATGGCTTCAGATTTGAAGAGCTCAATGAAAAGTCTATAGCATTGCAGTGTAAAGAAGATGGAAGCTGGGGCCAGGCTATTCCTTTATGTGGAGGTTGGTGTAGTCTCATAACATACATTCGATTTCCAATCTTTCACATATCTTTGTAGATACTTCTATATTGTTTTATTTTAAATTATAGCAGTTGGTTGCTCAATTCAATTATTGCATTGCTCCTGGAGATTGCAGTATGCAAATTGAGATATGACCTTTGTAATTGTACATGCATAGTCTATCAACGTTCCACTATCAATGCTGAATCGCGCCTTTGTTATCAAAAAAGCATAAAATAATTAAATTTAATTTATTAATCTGCCATCGTCTTTAGAGGTATCCTGTCCAATAGCTACGCTAATAGACAAGAAGAATGTCTACAAAGTTGGTGGAAATGAGACCGTCCGAGGGGAGCAAACAATATCTCTGCGATGTGTTGCCGGCTTTGAGAGAGTGTCTGAAGCACTAGAAGAAGAGATCAGATGCATAGAAGGAGAGTTGTGGGATCCTCCTAGCCCAGAACAGTGTCTAAGTATGTCGTAAAAACCGTCTTGTGTCATAGCGTCATAAGTTGATATACATGCATCGTCTTATCATTCTTATAATACCATCAGAATGCTCAAACAGAGTTGAGATTATTGCTGCAATTTCTTCTCTCTATCTAAAATATAAGCACAAACTTATAAACATAATGATGTATAAAAATATAGGAGTAAAATGCCCGAACCCAGGAACTGGTCAAAACGTAGATAAGATAGATGGCGATGACTACTACTTTGAGTCTGGAGTTGTCTACCTCTGCCCAGAAAACCACATTGACAACAACACCAGACTGCAGGTTGTCACCCTGAGATGTTTAGCCGATAAATCCTGGTCGCTACCATCACCTATTTGTGTTCGTAAGTTGTAAAGTGTGACGAATTACACGATTGAGAATGATGTTTGCTACACAACCAGATAGTCAATGCTTATGCTGTGGTATGATGAGACTAGACTACTACTAACTGCAGCTTCAACCTAAAAATACTATTCTAGTTATATAAAAACTTCTGTGGGGAGAGATAGGGAATGCCAGCCACCATGTTTATTTGTTACTTGTAAATGAAAATTGTAGCTATTGTCTGTGAAAGGCCATCTCTTGGTCCAGGCTTGCGGTATGTCGAGTTGAATAATACATATGTGTACAACACCCAGCTAACAGTTTACTGTCAGCCTACATACAATATTGCCGGGTTCAGGGACCTTACTAGTTGGACATGGGTGTGCACAGTGACAGGAGAGTGGGATAGTAATCCTGAACAGAGATGCGTGAAGGAGCTACCTTATGTAAGTGAAACAGTAGAACTAGACTATCAGCTGAAATTCAATTTATTATAGTAAGGCTATGTTTTATGTTGCATGTAGCACACACTCAATGAAGAAAATACATCTAGCATAGCTTGCATTGTCAATAAAATATGTACATTGCACTGTCTTAATATTTCCGAACTACTCTTTTAGATTAGGATACTAAGAATAAACATGATACAGTGTAACTATTTAGTAAACAAATATTTTCAATAAATTAAAGCAGCTTAGAAAACAGTGAGACTTACTCTAACTTCTGCAGCATCCAATTTTAAAATGTATTTGACTAAAAATATTTCTTGCAATTGTTTTTGTGCGTGGATAAAAATGACTTTTAATATTTGAATTTAAGCCAAGCTTTAAGTCATGACTTTATGTCAGAAGTAGAGTAAATCCAACATACATCATGTACATAGTTACATGTATATAAAACTGCACTTTTCTATTACTCTTTAATTGTCTAATTAAGCCCTTCTGATTTTCAATTTAGTTTTAAAGTTTTCATGTAGTGAAGCATTATTAAAAAGCCGATTGAGTTACAAAAAGATGATGTGGCCAATGGGTTTGTGGTAGCTTACTAGAACATTTGTTCAACTTCGTACATTGCTTACAATACAGAAGAGGTTCTTTGGTTTTGTTTGGCTTACTAAAATTGTAATTATATCTAGACTGACCTTCAAGTAACATCGACAGATGAAGTTGGAGTAGTACAGATCTCTCTAATTCAAACTAAGGCATATTCTGGAATCTTGGTAAACTACACTTTGGTCTTTACAGGTAAATAATGTATAAAAGTGAACGAGTGGGATTTGGATAGATTTCTGTAATATATTAAGGAGTTATTTTTTTGTTCTAAACTTTTGAACATTCCATTGAAAATGTTTTCAGCTTACTTTTACTAGCTTTATAAATTATATTCTTACATGGTTCTGTTTTTCAGTTAAGTACAATCCGTATAATTATCGCACATACTATGCATGCATGTACAATGTATATTGTATCAGCCTTTATTCTCTTAGGTTCACACCAATACTCCAACAAAACACCTGAATCTGTATTTTTATGGTCAATCCAAACATCTGGTGAACAAAACCAGAAAGTAAAACTCAAACCTGGATACCTCTATACACTTAAGGTTAGTAATAGTAAAGTCTTATGAAATCATTGCATTGATCATGGTGGACTTCCAGATAAATTTATAGGGATTATATATTATATATTGATGAATTTCTATGATATGGTATTCTTAATGCTAAAATAGTTATGTTTCTGCAATAGTAACTTATTTCTTACAGATGAGCTTAGCAGATGAGAATACTACCAGTTCTGCAGTAAATGGGAGTGAACCTCTGTACACCATCTTTGTGGCTAGTGGAATTCCATCTCTGAAAGAGAATGTAAATTCTACAGAAATACAGCCACAATTTCTTTCTTGGGCAGAAAATGTCAAACTTGATATCCAGGTTTCAGAAAGGTGAGTAAAGAAAGATTAACAGTTAAAGGAGGGGAAGAGCACATATTATACAGTCTTTAGTAAAAAGTTAGTCTTAGATTTTAGTTGTTTCTCAGTCAGTGTGAGATTAGTATCATAATTGTAATTGGCTCAATTTTCAATACTAAGATGTGCTCAGCCTTTTTTGCGACTGCAATATGACAGTCACGGAGAGGGACCAGATGTTGTTCACTCTGGGATGACTAGCTCACACTACATAGGTGGTGATCACCAGTTTCTATGTTTGATATGCTCTAACATCATCATACTCTTGGTGGTGTTTCAGTACCATCGACATTGCAGTCCGACAGGGATTCAGTGAGGAACAGGGAGACATAATTGGATTCACACTGATTGTATGTGAAAGTAATCCTTTATATGAAAGCCAATTCTATGATGGACAGTTCCCACCTGGAGTGCCAACCTATGACCAGGTAAGTGTCAATTCCAATTCTACTTTTTAGACACTATCAACTCATTCAAAATTATTCTTTTATCAAACATTTAAAATTCCTACGAAGGCACCTATAAAATAAACTAACGGTCTGTATTATAGATAGATGTTGTTGATTGGAAAGGAATATGGCTTCCATACCAGGCATTTCCAATATCTGACTTCTTTCACCAAGAGAACACTTCTGGGTCTACACTAAATGGGTTTATCTCTGAGAGCAGCTCAAACTCATCTATAGTTGAAGATAAACCAGTATCAGTCATACCAAGGGTTAGACCTAAACCATTACATAACAGATTGGCTCACACTAACGGTAGAAGAGAGGTCATTCTTAGGTTAGGAGAGGGGTGAGTGCACACCCGCAATTATGTGGAAATCTTGAATAATGTACACGTACCTGTATGTATGAATTTGTGTTTTGAGGTCTAACTCAATGCTAGAGGACATTTTGTTTTCTCATTTGTGGTTATAATTGTTGTAGATCTGTTTAAGATGTTGGAAGTTGAAAAAGCTAAAGATGTCAATGAAATGTACCACAGTTTTTATTACAACATGCATTTTAACTAGGACTTAATTTAAATTGTTGAATGCACTTTGTATATGTGCATGTAATTTTGGTATAACTGTAAAAATTTGAACAGTGTATAAATAGCACTATTTGTGTTTACTCTAGTTCATGCTACATTCAAAATAACAGAAGTTACTGCAATGGTGCTCTGAGATCACACAAGGCATACTGTTTTAAACTGAGAGCTTTTACTACTGATGGTCATCTAGACTCTCAGTGTTCTGCATACATCTGGACAGGTAAGTGACATTGACCTCTATTATATCGACAATCTCTATTGATTTTACAAACTTGACGACTAAGAGAGGTGCCACCAGCACCTGCAGTATTAGCTCACCAGGATCGTAGATGCATTGTCCATTGGAATATTAGCATGTCATGCCCATCTGATAGCCGCACACTTATACATACACTGTACATAAAGTTTCACTTTTTCAAGAGCACACGATACATGTGCATCAGTGAATTATATTACCATATTGTTATTTTATTATATTACTAATACATGTATTATTACATTGTCATATAAATTGGATTTTGCAGCTGGCTTTGGGGACTTGTCTTATTCCCTGGTGCTTCCCCTTGTACTCTCCATTATTCCATTTCTGTCCTTGATCTCAACCGCTATTTACTGCACTCTTCGCCCCAAGTCCTCTCTGGGATTGATGATGTCAACTGGATCTCACCATAGTGTATGTACTGCAGCATATAGAACCTACATGTACATGTACTTCAGGCAGTGTTTACAGTTCTCACTATACATTCATGAACCTAGTGTAGATGCAATATTATTCATGATTTTCACAGAAAATTAATCCATCAAAATCGATTCTAATGTGTTTGCTAATCTTTAGATGATTTTAAACTCTATTTTTCTTACATATGTTTAATGCAGTTAAAGATTAAAGAGCATGCTAAACTAAGGAGAGCCTCTGCCAATCTGGCTCTACTTAAAGCAGGACCTGGTAAGGGGAAGATAGAAAGCAGCCATGTGGCTTTCACTTTTGACCCATCTCAAATATTTGGGCAGGAGATATATTATAACAGGTGTGTGAAAGCATAAATTCAGCTAACAAAAGTAATTAATTGAAATCTAAAATGTGTGTGGGGATGCGTTTTTTTAACTAACAAATCACTGAAGTGAGAATTTACTTAAATTATAACTACAGGCCTAGATATAACTTTATGGTGTGCCCTTGTTTTTTATCTGCACTTAGCAAGTAGATACAAATTATATAGAACATTAAATAATTTATTTCTATTTATAGACTGATAGATGCAAGACTGTCTGAAACACTTGAGAATTCTCTCTCGGCTAATGCTATGACTGAGGATACAAAGTTGAAAGAGCCAGCAAAGGTAAAGATTCTCCAAAATGTTCTAAAATATCATGAACTCTAGTATCTAACTGGAAGGATCTTTAATCATGATAATCATTATTGCTCAATAAACCCACTATCTTCTTTGATATGGGTTACGATTAGATAAGATAAGATACAGTATATTGTGATTCCATATTACTATTTTGACTTGTTTGTCTTAGACCTGGAGCGAAACAATGATACCATCTTTAAGAGACCATTGTCAGAAAATCTCTTCTCTGCCTGAGTCATTTGTAGAGAAAAGAAAAGTCAAAGCTGTCAACAGTGAGGTATGAAACCTATATTATCACTGATACCTGTATTTTCTCCAACACAACAGAAGATTTTTTTCATAGATGTGTATTGTTTTTCACATTGTTGCAATTTAAGCAAGAAAAATGTTTTCCACTTCTCTGAAATTCTCTGGACACTATGGACTAGAATTACAAGCAACCAATTTTTTTCAAACAAACTTTAGTGAGCTACATTTAAGCCATGTACATACACTGTATACAATATTACGTAGCAAAATCACATATACAATGATTGTGCGTAGCAATGATATTGCCATGTGTTGGAGATTTTTTCTGCTTTCTATACAGAATATCAAAGGAGGTAAACCCAAAATGGTGACGTTGCCCAATCAGCAACATGGTGTTTTCCAGCCCAGCACTAGACACCAGTGGAAGAGATCTTATAATGCACTAGTATCACTTCACGTGAGTGATTTAGAGTCTATATTAAAACGGTGGATAACCAGCTAGGCAGTTTAAGACATGTTTAATTGCTTAGTAAATTTAGCCACATGACTTGTAAAACTTGAGACTATTTTAGAACATGGATACCAACAAGAAATCTTCAAAGGATAAGATAGAACTAAAGTTTGGCACCACAACTAGACCAAAAACTGCCGCACTCTCATGGAAGGCATCCTATGCAGTGACTAAAGCATTTCCTGTAAGTTTATACTTCCTCTCCCTTTATTCTGTATTTCCGTCAGAAATTTAGGATTTACTGAAAACAAAAAACTTAGGAAGGTAATATATGTATTTTCATAAATAAATTTGGAAAAAATATTACAATAATTAGAGTTATTAGCTAAATATTTATAATACATAATATTAAAATTTAGAATAAACAGGGAAGGTTCGGTCAAAGTGTGTCGAAGAAAAGTTCAAGAAATAGTGCCCAGATGAGAGGTAGTAGCACCTTTAACATCAGAGATAGTGTTCAGTCTACTACTAAAGGATGGGCAAGAAGGAGTACCAAAGTGAGTAGATGTGTTATTAAAATACTTGTTTCAACTCCTTGAAATTACCCGTTCATGAAACAAATCGCTGCCTGCTAATTGGACAGATTCCTTGCATAAATAACATTATATATACATGTAAAATAATTGTACTGTATATCCATGTACTGTAGTCTCACTTTGATTGAGCGCAGCTTCCTTTTACTTCTGTAATCAGTAGTAGTTCTTTGTTGTGACTTAACTTTCGACTGAAACTGAAACTGACAAATTAATTTTGAACTTAAAATCTAATACTTCCCTGTAGAAAATAACATCTACATGGCAGCAATGCAAAACCTAATGTAAATGCATCTGTATCTGCAATTATTTTTCTCCCAGCTAAGCTACACTGAAGGTGAGGAGAAGAAAAATATAAATTTACCGCCAGAAAATGAAGTGGAACACCGACGCTCAAAGGTTAAAGAGAGCACGGGTGAACTGCCTGTACAGGTAAGGTGTTGATAGGCCAATGAATGACCACTGGTTACAGGTAAGGTGTTGATAGGCCAATGAATGACCACTGGTTACAGTTAAGGTGTTGATAGGCCAATGAATGACCACTGGTTACAGGTAAGGTGTTGATAGGCCAATGAATGACCACTGGTTACAGGTAAGGTGTTGATAGGCCAATGAATGACCACTGGTTACTACTGCAGTGTACATGAAATATTGTAAAACACATTAAATATTATTTGCATTGCAGGTTACATTTTAATTTTTATATTGAACTTTCTCCAGTCACTGTATTTGTAATTTATGCACATGCATTGACTGTAAGAGTAAGAGTGGTTCTTGAACAGTCTGATAAGGATAATCCTAGTACTAAAAATTATGTTATGAGCCAAACCTATAGATTTTAAACTTTCTAAATATACCAGCTGAAAACGTGTGATGGTAGAGTATAGATAATGATTGATATTAAGAATAAATTACCTGGTTTTCCAACAGTGTATTTATCGTACAAAAAAATCTAAGGCATCTTCTCCAGTTTGATTTATTGGTAGTTGATGATTTTTTTTAGAACATGGAATCAAGAAGAAGCTCTACCAAAACAGAGTCAAAACATGAGGTTACAACTAAAGGAGGAACTGCTGCTCGTGTGTGGAAAGCATCCTATGCTGTTACCAGGGCATTTCCTGTAAGTTTAAAACAGTTTTTTGTCTAAAAATAAGTACAAGCAAGGGGAGTCACGGTATAATAACATAGATAAAGTGATTTTAGCCAATAAGCAGATTATAGAAAATAATGTCAACATAAGTTATAAGTTATACTGTTTACTGTCATTTCAAACAGTAAATCGAATTGCAGTGTATGTACAATTTCTACAGATAACCAAGTAACCAGTAAAATTTCGTTTCTTAAAATAGTCTACTCACAAAGTCGTTTAAAATTAGAAATTTTTGTGTTAAAAACTTGTGTTCCAGCTTACATTTACAACATAAAATTAAGTCCTTGAATATCTCTTTGAATGCATGGTCATTTGCTATGCTGAGGCTCTGGTGTGTTGTGCTGGCATAAAATCCCTTCTATTTCACATTTAGAAAAATAGAAATGTGTTCGGTCAGAGTGTGTCGAAGAAAAGATCACGAAATAGTGCCCAGCTAAGAGATAGCGCTTTCAACCTTGAAGATAGTGTTGACTCTACAACTAAAGGATGGACAAGAAGGAAGACCAATGTAGGTATTCCTTTTGCATATGTATAGGTTCAATTATTACGTGTAAATTCCCAGCTCCAAGCTCTTAGCTCTATAGCTTGAGTGCATATCTTACGTTTGTAAACTGTAAGTACCAAAAATTTTAATTGCAAACGAATTTCTATGTAGGGCCTACAATGTACAATCATGTAGAATGCAGTGCAATGAAACAAATTAGACAGGTGAATATAGCTCACATCACATGTACATGTATGTCAAAAATGATGACTGATCAATTGATATTGACCTTATACTACATAAATAGGTAAACGGTAACTATAGCAGAGCAAAGGCTATTTAGTTGGGTTAGCTTCAAAGCTGCTTATCATAATTTGAAGTTGTCATTACTTACTTGGGGAAAACCAATTGAGAGAGGACAACTTCTGTTTGAGGTTTAAGCCAATACCTTTGTGGTATGGTAATTCTCAAACAGTATAGATTAGCACAACACGTACACGTACTTGTCAATTGAAGGAACTTTCTAGAACTTTAATAATTGGGGTTGTGAGAGTTGTCGCACACACCACTTTCAATACATACCAAACCACAGGGTATCTGTCAAATCTGTTCTTTATATATTAAGAATATTTCAGTATGGAATTATGAAGTTTTGCCTTTAACAGGCAAGTTTTATATCCATTGGTTCACTGAAGCAAATATAAGTGCAGATGCTGAAGTTCTATTATTTGGTGTACATGGAGCTATTTGAATATTCTGTGTAGGCTGATAGTATGGCAAGCGAAATTAATATGCAGGGGCGGACAATGAATAGAGATCCAGTGAGACACAAAGAACCCAGCATCTTAGAGAACAAACATCAGAGAAGTGAAACCTTAATGAAGGTAGCCACTATAAATTTCTTCAAAATTATGTATTTTCATAAATTATTTCTTTTGTAGATTTAAAACCAATTGAAGTTAAAACCATTTTATTACTAAATATTATTGTCATGTAAAACAACACAACCTTCAGATAAATTGATTAGGTGTGCCGTTGAATTAGGGATGGTTTCGTCCGGCCAAGCAAAACTCCAGGCCAATAGCCCTTCTGGCCTTGGTCGGACGGCCATCTTGCGATTTTTGTTTGCAACCCGGGTCTATCCCAAGAGGTCGTGAAGACACCTAAAGTATGAGAAGTATTAAAAGTGCAATGATACATGGTAGTCTGTCTACTTGAGCTGCAGCAGTGAGAATGTTCTGGAATGTTTGCATGAGATCATGATCTCAGACGTTGTGCTATGCCTTGCTTTATCTGGGTCAAATATTGAATTACTTACAACATGTTTCATGCTACAAGAAACTAAATTGAATTTTCTCATCTTAGGATGGTGAAAGGAAATCATATTCTGGTATGAGTCTACAGACAAATAAAATGTCTGAATTATCAGTTAATGCACCTGAAGACTCAGCTCATCAATTGTTCCAAGTAAGCACTATTTAGTAACACAACATGCTATAATAGTTTAGGAGGAAAGCATTGTAGTTAGATTTTGTGATAGTTCTAGAGCTACATATTTGTATTTTTTTTCATAAAAAAACAATAAAACCTACATTGCTTATAACTGTTTATTCTGACAATTAAATTTTGTCAAAACACAGTATCCTAGAGAAGAACTGTATATACTGTATATCCTAACCCCAGAGTTTTGTTAAAACACAGTATCCCAGAGAGAATTTTCTGCATCTGGATATAAAGACTACGATACCAGAAGAGAGAAGTGTATCAGGAAACTCAGAGTCCCATACAGATCTGGTGAGTGAACTACAGATGACCTTCTGCATTAGCGACAGTTTGACAGTGTGTTAATCTTTGCTGGAATATATATTAAAATAAAATGAGTAGAAGCTATAGCTGTTGAACCTATAATAATAATGTATTCATGTAGATGTACAATGTAAATGAAATGTACATTACCCACTTTGATGCTGCATCTGTGACATTTCATTTGTTCTTCTCTGCCCTTATTGTTTTTCACAGCCTAAATAATTCCCACTGAAGTCCTTGATTTGCTGTTCACAACCCCAGCACATAGATCATTAATGTACAGTTTTCATTATTCATCAAGTCTAGAATAATTATATGACTGAGTGTATAAATATAATAGTATGCAGGTTTACCAGAAACAATTATGGTCTAATTTCTCAGGCACCAGAATTGAATCAGAAACAAACAGATGATGCTGCTAGATCTGCTACTGCTGTAGTGCTGCCTTCTCCTAGAGAACCAATAAAAACTAAGAAGATATTATCAAAGGCAACCAAAGTGTCGACTTCAGCCGTATCAGGTGAAGTGAAAAAGACAAGGCATTCGTCATCTGCTAAGGTTTCTGTTACAAACTCACGAAGCTCTAAAGTAAAGAAAGAGAAAATGAAGTCATCAAAAAACAAAATAAGTGACAATAATAATATCTAGACCCTGCCATTGGGGAAAATCATGACATGGATCATTGTTTCAGTTTTGTGTTTGACTTATTCTAACTAGCAAAGCATTAAAACGTGCCACCTATTTTTTACAATAATTTTACTATCTAACTTACTTTGAATTTGTTTAGTTCATGTATACCTTTGTGACATCAGTGAATAAAATTAGCATAAATGTGCTCAATAAGTCTAAAAATTGCTTAGTTATAATGGGGCACAATTGAACCAAACTGTAGAGTTGTCTGCCTGTGGAGTAATTAGTAATAGGCAGACAACTCCATTGTGTGCTAGCATAATGTATATGTATATGTACATTGTTTGGTCACTTGGTGAACAGTTAAGGAACTTCACCGGTGGAGAAGTTTATTATGTGCTAGAATTAGCACCCTCCGTCTTTTCTTGCTTGAGTTACTTAGAGGCTGATTCCTATTGGGTGGTCTTATACATGTATTATGTATTTGAAGCTAAAATTACTCTTCTGGAGTGTATGCAGAGACTTGGTTAAATCCCACTGGTTTGTTATTTAACTTACTAATATTTACTGCTTAAATTTGAGATAAATATCTGTTTTTTCTGGTGTAGGCGTTGAGCCACAGTATTATGAATATACATGTATGTAGACCTAACTAATGTAACTGAGTCGATTACGGTTGATTTACTCTGATAGTGCCCAGTTATTGGTTCTATACTTCTGCTACACTTCTAGAACTCATTTGAGTTAATTGCGAAACAAATCTAGTTTGAAATGAGATATTTATTTTGCTTACACATTTCTTAGCTTTTCACCTTGCTGTGGTTATATAATATGATGTAGATAAGATAAGCTATGTTAGTTAGGCTAAAGTCTCCCAATTGCTTAGCAAGTCAATATGGCAAGTAGTCTCAGACCAAAGTTTCAATTTGAGTTGTGAGAAACAAGTTGGGTGGATCCAGCTTCATAGTTTAAAATGTGGCTCTTTGAAAAGATTTTTATATAATGTAATAACAGTTTAGTGTTTTCATGCCAAGGGGTGACATATTACCAAAAGGAGATAATTTTCTTTAACTTTTAAACTATTTATTGTTCCATGTAAAGATTTACATTCTTAGCCATTATTGTTTGTTTACTAAGAAAATGATGATAAAAAGATTTATTGCCCAGTGATAAAAAATTTCTAAAACATCATTAATAAGCAAGAAAGTGTTTTCAAATTAACACTGCACCCTACATGTGGAAGCCACCGAAAATACAGATATATAACTAGATAACTATCCGCTCCTTCTAGCTCCGAGTTTGGACACTTAACACCCTAATCATAAATATCCGGCCTGTGTAAACAGAAAGAATAGATAGACGGATGTGGTTGGCGATAAAGCTGATAGTGATGGTAAGTAGTACTGTTAATGTTTTGTACTCTAGTCTACTTTACTGCTGCCCTATGCTGCACTGCACTGCACTGCACTGTACTCTGCATACACCGAGATTGTACTAGTTACACTGCTCTCTTCTACATATTACAACAGCTGAGGAAGGTGCATAGTTTTCCAAGTACAGACGAGCTTACTCCTGTACTTTCCCTGTTGTTGACTAAATTCTGCACAGATATAATTGGAAGTAAGTGACTTTTTTCTTCGTAATTTGTAATATAATGATAGGCTGGAACAAGCAATATTTTATTGTTGGAAAGAAGCATAATATTAATCTTTAGCAAATGATGTTTTGGTTATGATTACAAGTATACATGTACGTGTATATTTCATTTTTCTTTTAGTGCTATAGAAATACAGTAACATACAATTAGCAATTGCTCAGTTTCTGTAACACTTACTATCATAGTGGGGAGGGTTAAATTTGTTTGTTTACATTTACGAACTTTATACATATTTATTTTCATTCACCAAAAGATATTGATCCAAAAAATACTTGATCATGACACCAGAACCATGCATGTTAATATGATGGAGGTGCGTAACTACTTAATACTCTAAAAGGTGAACTTTCCGTCCAGCTAATGTATGACCATAGCACTAATGTAAATGTATATATACATGCTGACAGATATGGCGAGTGTCTTCCCAGCCACCATCTCAGACACTGCCAGATGTGTATTCTGTACTGGTAGAGGAGATATAGAAGGGTTTAAAGCCATGCCATGTTCCCACATCTTCTGTAACAGATGTCTCACTACTTACTATGAGACGAATGATAATCTACTCAAGTGTCCACTCTGCAAGTAAGCAAAAATGAGTTCTTTACATTGCAGTGCTTATACCTGTAATAAGCTTTATATCAACACTACTCGTAGATGAAACTGTTGGATATTTTCCATTTATTCGAGAGGTAAACTGCATTGCAACACAAATCGACACGCATCGTTTGGACTTTCAAAGTATTGTGTTATTACGCCTTCTACATGTACAGGCTCACAATTCACTACTCGACTGCAACATGTTGTTTCTATGTACCAGATAATACCAGTCATATTCTGTAGATGTTGATAGATTGATAATGTGATACAGATAATAATAATGTTTTATCTATCTCCAGCAAGGTGTACGACTTGACACCAGAGAGTCTACCATCTGCCCACCAGATGAAGCAGGTAGACGACTCCATACTCTGTCAAGTATGTACAAAATCAGGAGAAGATGGTGCTGCCGAGATTGCTCTGATATACTGCTTGGATTGTGAGAAACTCTACTGTGTAAAGCATCAAGTGGTGAGGTTACACACAGTTACTCGTGCTTGCATATGTCCATGTGTATTTACAGTGGGCGTGTATTATTATTTAGGGGGCAGTAGCTGATAGTGGATAGGGAGGTTGTGGAGTGTTAGATAAGTGCTATCTACTTTCCACAAACCCTAGATTATGTTTTGGCACTTTACCATAGTATGGTATGATAACCATGTACACGTAGATAAGTGCTGGTGCCATGCCGGCAGTAGTAGCATTATCTCCTTGTTTATCAAAACCCTTGACTAGGATTACCCTATCTTTGATTGCTTAAGTGTCCCTGTGACTGATCACTTTGGGTGCTGGTTTAAAATTTAAAATGTAATTTTAGAAGCATAAAAGAGCTACTTTCTTATGCATATACAACTTCATGCACATGTGGGCATATTATTTCACTAAATAGAATAGGATGTATACCAAAAGCATGTGGTGCAAGATACTTGCTGAGCAACAAAGTCCTAAAAGGAAAAATATTGGGTAACTACATACATTAGATTGCAGTAATTGTGAGCTATGACATCATGTAAATATAAAGTTTATATAAAGTTAATATAAACTTTATTGGTAGGAGAGGTGACTCAGAAAAGATTTAAAGGAGCACTAACAAGTTTTCTCAATTATCAATATATTTTCACTGCACTGAATCAAAACTGTCAAATAATGCTGCAAGGTTTTAACATAATAGAAAATAGTTATGTGATTAATCTTTTATGCAAATTATTTAAACAATGTTGCCGTAAGTCAGATTGATTTGTCTGCTTGAGATATTTATAGTCTGCGATGTATCTACAGGTCCATGACAACTTCCTAGATGATCACGAGCGGGTAGATATAGTGGAGTACAAGAGCAGGCAGAAGAAGCTCAAGAAGTGGTCCTGTAAAAAGCACGAAGGGTTTCTATACAGTGAAGGCTGTAGGAGATGTTTGGTTCCTTTGTGTGCCCGATGTATCTCCCAGTCACCAAACTGCCCTGATGGTAAGATTTGATACAAAACACTCTGATACAAGAACGGATGAATATCTTGCACGTGTTGGATACATTGTGGATGAGTAAATCTTTTGAATATAGTTGAACTATCGCGGATGTACATACTGTGTTTACATACATGTACATTAAAAGCTGGACAACTGGGGTATACTTAGTAACTGTTAGGTTCAGTAGTGGAAAAATTTAGATAGCCTCCTTTTCAAGCAGTTCTGCCTAACTACTCACTGATATTAGTTAATTGTCTAAATCTGGAGTGTATTTGTCAGATTGGACATTTCCTGGAGAATTTTTATGTAGTGTAATGTTTTTGGGGGATTTTGTATGTATGTCGTCCTAAGACGACCCCTTACCAAAGTGAAGAGCCTATGAGTGGTGCTAGACCTTCTCATTACATGAAAGATCAATAGGTACTAGTAGTCCAATGACTACTCAAGACGACCCATGTGGTCCCGAGTCAATGCTTGCTTGCTATACTGAGAAAGAGTATGTTCCGACCTAGCAAGAAGTTCGGGAGGCAAGATCGTGGACCTTGACAACTGGGACGACCTATACTACAAAGTGAACACTCTGTATAAGTAGTATAGAAGTGTCTTTATTGTGATCCAAGCATAAACTGAGACAATGAACATAAAAACAATGTGCTTCATATACTATTAGAACTTCCGGAGGAAGTTCCGGTAAAAAGGCCGACGTAGTGTCGTAAAAGGCCGACGTAGTGTCGTCCGGAATATGCACAACAAGATGGCGACCGGAAACCTGAGGCCGACCCAAAACATGTTGGGTTCAACAAAAGATGCTTAAAATCATCCAATTCGTGTACAAAATGAACATCATGTAATTCCGAGAGGTCGGCCCTCTTTACATGGGTATAAAAAGGACATAATTGCTCAGCAATGCACATTATAAGTATATAAGTGTATGGGTACTACATAGACAAGTCAAGGTACACAATATGAGTACAGATTGTTCATAACAAATGCAATATAGTACGGGAAGCTGAGTATAGAGTGTCAGTTACCATTATAGTAGTTACCAAACGTAATAATTTTATAATAATTCAGGTTCAGTGCCGCATTTGCTACATACCCTTGATGAAAAGATGACAAAGCTCATACCACTAGACAAGATAAAGAGCAAAGAAGACGAGATGGCCGATTTCTATAAACGCATATCTGAGGTGGTAGATGAACTTGAGACTGAAACTGAGAATATGAAGATGTTGTTGCAGCAGAGACGTGATGAAGAGGTAGGCCTACTTATTAGTCACCATTGTAAGTCACCCCCACTTTTGCGGGTTCTACCTTCTCATCTACTAGAGCTATGTCCCGAGTCGTCTGCTACAAAGGTTCCCCTTTAGAAAATCTTTGTTGTGCCTACGAGATAGGAAGCATTCTGCCATAAAGCTAGATTCAGCAACTTCAATGCAAATATAATTGTTATACGAATAGCTATAATATTAGTATTATATGTACATGCAGTTAGCTTCCATACCAAGGGTCAACCTTCAAAACAATTTATAAATGCCTTCCAAGTTAGATGCAGGTGGAGAGAAAATTTACAAGATTCTTAGGAACAGCATAGAATTCAAATGGCATCCATTTTGATTGGTCAATGAAAAACTGAAAGCTGATCACAATGTATATGCCTAAATGTGATTCCTAGTGTATTTTTGGCCGTCCTTTTTTCCATGTATTCCAAATTGCTTTTGATTCACATTGACGCTGACAAGACTAGTACATGTAGACCATGTATCTGGTAAATCTGGTAATAAAAATATCTCCTACAGTTGGCAGAGATTGAGCAGAAGTATAAACTTCTCGAAACTGTCCTTGCCAAAAGTAGAGAGAAAACCAGCTTGGAGATCACTGAGTTCATGGAGGAAAATGTTGGAGCTCCGTGGCTGGATCTTGGTTCTAAAAGGCAGAAGATTGAGGCAAAGTTGGAGCAGGCTGATGAGGTAGGACACACCTCCACAATCCCATAAAATTATTCATTGTATTTTGTATAATTATGTTTGGCATTGCTCACTACTGAAAGGAGACTCAAATCTGGATGTTTATAATACATGTTGGTTTGATGGATACGCTGTGAACAACAATAATGTGGTAAAGCAGTTTATGTCATTGAGCCCCTGACGTGTATTCATGAGTGCTTCACTTTTGAGGTAAAAAACTTTTGACCAATTGAAAAATTGAAATTAAAATTATATTGCCGTATTGAGTATTTTTTCATACTATGTTCTATACTATCCTACTATTCAAAATGGTACAACATTCAGCTACGACCAATACTGTACAGTGAGCATACCCATTTGCTCAAGTACAGTTTTTGTGTAAATAGTAAACATACTGGTACATATTTCTAGTTGGAATCCGTTTTGATGAGCTACAAGAAGATGAGAGAGAACATTGATACGCTGCTTACAGATGAGATTCCGGAGCTACAAAAAGTCGACGTGATGATTTTAGAAATCAAAGGTTAGACGTCTGCAGATTTTACATTGATTGTAACATAATTATATCATCTATTATAACAGCATAATTATTATGATCAGAACAGAGAGCTCTCTTAGTTTGTCCATTATTCTCATTCTAATTAATATTTTAAATTAATTCCAACAGTCGGATGGGTATAAGGCATGTGGGCTATAGACTATCTCTCTATAATGCTGGTTTATCTTATCACCCAAATGTTTAGACCGGCATCTTCTAGTCGACGCTTAGCTGTTCATCGGGCAAAGAATAAGCTTCTCACTATTTAGGGATTCTTCCAACAGTTGTACAACTAACCTCTTTAAAGTTATGAAATCCTATGATGTATGCTTGCTTTTCAGTGAATAAGCCCATTCTACATGTACTTGTGTTTAACAGAGAATAAGAAAGGCGCCAAAGAGCCAATGGTCATCGTGAAAAAGGCAAATATTTCACCAGAGCTTGGATTGACCTATCCTCCTCCTGAATGCGTCAAACATTTAGATACACCGGTAAACATACGAGTGGCTGAGGCTCCAACTCCCAAATTGATTAAATTGTTGGACACGGTAGGCGTCTCTGCCCGCCCTCAATCTGTGTGTCAGTATAAAGGGGTTACTTATGTGGGGCTAGCTGACAGCGCTGGCGTAGATAGTATAGATGAGAACAACAACAGCACTAAATCATTCCTTCCCATCGATGGGTGTGTTCATAGCGTTGTGGTGCATAATGACATTATATATGCACT
Source organism: Bugulina stolonifera (assembly GCA_935421135.1). Lineage (NCBI taxonomy): Eukaryota > Metazoa > Bryozoa > Gymnolaemata > Cheilostomatida > Bugulidae > Bugulina > Bugulina stolonifera. Next base: position 12,274,891 of record OW285197.1, on the reverse strand, counting down.
ATCTTTCCCGCAAGGACTGTTTAGCGAAGTGTTTAGCTTAAGAACCACAGCAAAAATTAGCATCTATGATTTAACTGGTAAATACATTACCAGCTGGGGGCTTACTGACACCAGTTCTTCGAACCAAGTAGTTGTCATGAACAATCAAATAATAGTTGCCAACAGATACAAGAAATCGCTAGATATGTACCCCTTGGATGAAGGAGCAACAACCTCTATTCCCTGTCCTCTACTCGGCAATGAGGACACACGTTTATGTGTCGCTGACAACAACTCGGTTGTTATATCAAAATGGAAATACGTTTCGGCTCTGGTGTTTAAAGTCAACATCAGTACGGGTGCAGTACTCTGGGAATGCAGCGAAATACGAGAACCCCTTGGAGTTGCCTGCTATGGAGATGAGTACCTGTTTGTGTCAGAGTTTGGGCAGTCACCCTGGCTTCACATCCTATCACTGAAAACCGGTCAGTTTTTATTTATTTTACTCCCATGTAAACCTGTATAGATCAACTTTTGTTTCCAGTTTAAACTTGAAAATATTCTATCATTTTTCTTTTTTTCCAGTAGACTGCCAAATAACAACTAGCATCCTCTTGGCAATCAGAATCGAGTTAGGTGCAAAAGTGGAGAAATTTGAGATAGTCTTTGTTCTTCGCCAAAAATGAAGCAGGAGAAGTTGTCTTTTCTATATTTTGCTGGTTGACCGCCCTTACCCCAAACCCCAACCACAAACAAGGAACTAAGGCTATACAAATTTCTCCACTACTGCACCTAACAGTCAGAATCAAACCTGCACCAACTATTCACAGTAATTAGCATTGAGTGCTGTAAAATAAAGGATTCTATTATTTGAGGCCTATAGGCTGTAAGTTTCAAAAAAATCTCTTCTCTAGCCTTTTAACTAATTGCCACAGTCAATTGTATGTTAATAAATGACCAATAATGAACAGTAATCAGTTTGGGTGTGATAGAGCAATAAAACATGGAAAACAATCTCAATAGTCTGGTATACAAGTGATCCATTGGATAAGCTTCAAAGCAGAGGAAATCTCTGCTGGAAATACTTGGACATGCAATGAAAATGTTGACAAGAGGAGGTTGGCACTTGGTCTATTCAAGATGCCTTCTCTTCAAAACTATCATTGTTTCTCTACAGTTATCAGATTTATTGTCCTGTCCAATGGCAAATATTAGCAGAAAAGTTACAGTCAAAAATCAGATTATTAGTATGAAGGTAAATTAAAGCTAACTTTCTGCTCCCATCCCAGGAATGGTGCTTACAAAAGTGTCCACAGAAGGCCGTGGTAGTGTATATGATTTACACATTTCTGGTGATACATTGGTCATGCCCAGAAGAGGAACCAAGAATGTACAGTTCTACCAGATCGCGTGAAGGTATTATAGCTATTGCGTTATACAGGTGGAATGGTCTAATTACTAACCTTATTTGTAGGTGAAGCAATTCTCATTTACTCTCGTTAGGTTTGCTGTGTAGGCTAGGACATTATACATGTATGTCAGTGTTGGAAATGTACTGTCATTCCAAAACTAAGTTTTCGCTATAAGACCTGTGGTAGATTCTAGAAGTGTTTTTGCAAGCTGGTATTGTAATTGTAAGGCTAGGGAAGCTGTTGCTTTTTTACCTATATAATAGGAGTTAGCTACATGTAGCTCTAGCTGCATGTAGCTATTTTAGATACTTATATATAAGGGATTTTTATATAAAGTAGAGAGGAAGAGTAGAGTAAGTAGAGAGGAAGTGGAACATTGGTGGCAGCAGTGGGATTTCGGTCTAAACACTCTAACTGCTCAACACTTACAACGGACAGTCATGCTTAGATGGATAGGGTAGACTATCTTGTAAGAGTCCAGCGTGAGCATGGTGTTTATGCCATAGCCTATCAAGCTGTGTATAGCTCATCAGGATCTACACCTAGGAGTAGTGAGCCAGGAAGCTGGAGGATACTTTCTCTCTAACACTTACAACTCGTATTACACCGACTGACTCGGAAAGTCATGCTAAGATGGATAGGGTAGACTATCTTGTAAGAGTCCAGCATGAGCATGGTTTTTATGCCATAGCCTATCAAGCTGTGTATAGCTCATCAGGATCTACACCTAGGAGTAGTGAACCAGGAAGCTGGAGGATACTTTCTCTCTAATGACAATAGGATAGAAATTATTGTGTTATGTATTTATTTTAGTTTTTGTAATCATTTTAATTTCATGAGTACTGTTTGTTGGTGCCTGTTATATCTCGTCGTTCAGATGGTGTATCCAGAATCTACGGTAGAATGGTATAATGCAACCTATAGGAGCCTCTAACCTTCTATTTGTGGAATCGATGCTACTAACATTGAAGTGAGCACAGGTGTGATGTTCAGATGGTGTATCCAGTGTCTACTGTAGAATGGTATAATGCAACCTATAGGAGCCTCTAACCTTCTATTTGTGGGACGTATACTACTAACATCGAAATGAGCACAGGTGTGATGTTGAAACAGATTGAGGAGACACGAGAATTACTTGTATCTACTAATGGTGCTAAAGACAAAACAGGACAATGGTATAAAAACGAAGATTTCTAACTAAGGAGTACTTGTCTGTTGCCTACTATATATTGATGTTCAGCTGGCATATCCAAGGTCTACTGTAGCTTAACATGGTTTAATGCAACCTATAGGAGCCTCTAAACCTCTACTTGGTTGGACTGATACGGCTTGCATTGAAGAGAGCACTGGTGTGATATTCAGATGGTGTATCCAGTGTCCACTGTAGAATGGTATAATGCAACCTATAGGAGCCTCTAACCTTCTATTTGTGGGACGTGTACTACTAACATCGGAGTGAGCACAAGTGTGATGTCCATAATATTGAGGAGGCAAAGGAATATCTTTGTATCTGCTACCGCTGATGCTAAAGACCAGACAAGACAATTGTATAGAAACTAAGTTTTAAAACTAATGGACATATACTAAAACTTTCTTCTACTTTTTATGATCAGGTTATCCATTGTGTTTATAGATGTAGGTGTAGGTAATACCCACACCTCATCTAGGAGGGGAGAATGTGGTAGATTCTAGAAGTGTTTTTGCAAGCTGGTATTGTAATTGTAAGGCTAGGGAAGCTGTTGCTTTTTTACCTATATAATAGGAGTTAGCTACATGTAGCTCTAGCTGCATGTAGCTATTTTAGATACTTATATATAAGGGATTTTTATATAAAGTAGAAAGGAGGAGTAGAGTAAGTAGAGAGAAAGTGGAAGAGAAGTTGAAGTGTTAATAAAGTAAAAGTTAGATCTGCAAGTGTCTAGACGACTCAGAAAAGGTTTATGGAATGACAGTTGAATGAACAGTACAATCCATAACAGACCTACGTTGTTATAAGATTTACATTGTTATAAGATTTACGTGAAGGTTTCACCACCACAAAGATCTTCCATGCAACCCCTTCTCAATATTGGTTAATGATTGAATGAAATTGATCTAAGGAGGCCTGGTACTTACACATTTTCATATTCTCTAACCATACTTGAAATACTAGTTTCTAAAGAAAACTACAGTAGACCTCAAGGTGTGGTTTAGAAAGAAAAGCTAACATGTGGGAAGCCGGCGTTCATATGAGAGCATTCGATATTCAGTGTTGTACATGTATTTTTCTTCATCCATTAGGCTTGCTTTACAGGTTCATGCTTGAAGACTTCATTTAATTTCTAGTTTTCTCACAATAATATTTCTTGTTACAGGAATATTAAATGCTGCTAGACCTGTCCTATGCACATCTGGGGCAAGCAATGACATGAGTATTCCACTATTGGAGTTGCCTCCCTTTTCATTGGTCAGAAGACAACTCCTACAATGAACTGTTATTGTTGCTAATTGTTATTTACATTTTACATGATTGTAGTTGAAACATTGATATTGTAACCAAATATGAAACATTATTATCATTAATTGTACTCCACTGTCTTTTCCTTGCCAACTGCCTACTAAATAGTTAATAGTTATTTGTTGAATTAATTTATTAATTAAAACTTTTGCATGCTTACAATGAGCCAATATTTTAAATTTTGTATTTTTTCATTTTCAAGGTCGATAAGCTAATATTTTTCAGGTGACATCTGTCACACTTGCCTTTTTCGCAGATGTCTTCAATTATAGTGCTCATCCTCTGTCATGGCTGCCGTCGATTATCTAGATAAACGTATAAGGCAGCATTAACTCTAGCAACCTGACAATAATGGAGTCCACTCTGAACCTTAGGACTAACCTGCATAAATTTAGTTTCAGGAGTCCCATAAATTATTTTCAGATGTATTGCATTTTACTCTCATGCCACTGCTTTCTTGTTTCACCTAATATTCTGGTTTCAAATCATTTTTAATGCTTCATGTGGATAGCTTTCAATTATTAGCTGTTTTGCATGGATTTTGCAAATTTTGCACTATGTGATTCCTGATTTGGAATATTTTAGTTTCATGTTAACTTATTTTACATGTAGTTTGGCTAAAAGGGTTCACTATAGTTAACTGATTTAGTAGAACCTTTATATTTTACAAATGCAGAATATATGACTGTAGTGTAAAAACTCCTTAGTCAAACCAGTATGACTGACTCAATGACAAATATGATTAAGACATTGCTTGGAACTTATACAATACATCATGACAATCCTGCAGCTGTTCTATTGGGTTATCTGTTAGCTATACAATCCAGCTGTTTAGAGGTAAAACCAATAGTGGGCAGAAAATAACACAAGCTGTTCACTAAATGAGTATATCATATTATACCCGCTCTCTGTGCTAATTTAGCACAGGAACTCATGCTAGCCTAGTATAAGAACCCAAAGTCTGACATGTTATGTTAACCTGAGCATCCTATATATCAGATTTGCTGAAACCCCTCAAGAGAAATTGTATCATCATCTGTTCGAGTGGTTGCATATTGTATCCTAACCAGGCTAAGCTGTAGTTTATTCAATGTACATGTACATGTATATGTAGCCATATTGATGAAGATAAATTATGTGACACCTGACATTGATACCTTCAAACAGTATTGATTGGTTTAAGTAAATCTACCAGCAACTATTTAATGGTTAGCCAATTTGGTTTCTATAACTGTGGAGTTTAAATTTGCACCAGATGACAGTCCAGTACAGTTAGTAGCTTAGGGAGAGACAGCTTGTAACCAACAGAACTGGTTACCACCATTCTTATCAATGCTACTGACTGGTGATCTAAGGCTTTGAATGCCTCAGTAGAACTTAGTGTCTTGTATATCAGTACTGTTTTGGGGGACAGATAACACAGAAGGAGGGTAAAAAACGCAGCAAGATGACCAGAACTATTGGTAAGTGATCAACCAATGCCATGCACCTATTAGATCGCTATCAGCTGACTTAAAAAAATTTCTACCAAATTGTGACTTGAATGTACCTACAAGTATTTACCCATATACTCTATAGTTGGCCTGCATAGACACCTAACCCCGAGACACCCATTAAGATTTTCACAAGTTACACCATCCTGTGCCGTGTGCATTATAATCTGTTACATTTCAGGCACAAATTGTTACTATAAACATAATGAATAAGCTAGCAAATGATAGATGGATGTACTCTCCGTTACATACAATGAATATAATGATAATGCATGCATTATGAGATTGCTATCACCTTATTGTGAATTATTCATGATGCAAAATGAATAAGCTAATGACAATGTTAAATGTAAAAACAGCAATTATGATAGATGTTGTATTATATACTAGATTGAAATGTAACAATAGGCAGAACAAATAGCCTCTCTGCAATAATTATCTACAGACACTACAACATGTACATATAGTTTACTTATTAATGCACAACACAGATAGCAAATTGAATGTTAACGAATTGGACTAATTTTGTAATACTTCTTACATGTACACAGGGTTCCTCAAACATGTGTGCATATTCCTGTATCTGTTAGGATGAGCTCTTGAGCAATGGAGGACTCAGATTTGGACAGTGGTGATCGCGACTGCCTGCTACCAGTTGAACGTACCAGGAGAGATCTTGCCAGATCCGCTAACCTCTCACCATACCCCATTTATCTTGTCTCACTGCTGTTCTACACAGTCGATGCTGTCGGAGTCAGCTTCGTCGCAGAGTCTGTCATCTATAACAAAGTCTGTTACAATCACTTTGGTAACATAACATTGTGTACCAACACAACGTTCACCAAGACCCACCCAGCTCTTCAGGTTAGTAGTAAGATGCTATATTATTTTGACATTGATAAGTTATGTAATAGAATGGTTATTTGGCCCAATGCCCACTTGCCACTGACACAGCTCAACAAAGCCCCCCCCACCATTTCTCTCATCAACATAGCCAGTAGTTCCTTCCCCACCCAGGCATGGTGTTGTGCAATTCATTTCAGCTAGTGCATTAACAGCTTGAGTGTAGCACGTTGTTGACTTTTTATATTTGAGATTATAGTAGTTAATACATGGATAGGTGGTAGGCCTAAATGTTGTCAGTTGCTGTATTATAATTAATTGGTATTAAATGTGATTGGGAGAGATAATCCAGACCTACTCGAACCGTGCTTGAGAACTGAGAGCCTAGGAAACCTCAATCCATGCTTACACAATCAAAATGATACAATGCAGTATGAATGACAGTACTATGCTACTGGTGTCAGCTATAGATCGGCTTACTGGTCTTGCCTAGTTATATTAATCATGGCCAATGGCCATACATTGGTACAAAATTCTTTTTGGAGACTTTATGGTATGGAGAGTATATAATCATCAATCCCCACCTGATTGCATTGTAAAGGATTAACATCAGCCTCCCCCACCTGATTGCATCGTAAAGGATTAACATCAACCTCCCCCACCTGATTGCATCGTAAAGGATTAACATCAACCTCCCCCACCTGATTGCATTGTAAAGGATTAACATCTTGGGCTAGTTTATTTGGGAGATTAATTTTTCATCATTTCTATATTGGTAGGTAGATGCAGCCAAATGGGGTAACTATGTATCTGCTATACAGATTCTACCAGCTGTCTTTACTAACCTTATACTCAGTTCTTACTCTGATAACGTGGGACACAGGCTACCGATAGGTCTACCTACTGTAGGACTTGCTCTTGGAACTGGCTGGCTAGCTCTTCTGGCTACTTCCAGATTTGTAACTCTACCAATTGACCTCCTTCTGCTCTATGGAATTCTTTACAGTTTTCTAGGTGGTGGCCCGTTGGTAAGGACATAACTCCCACTGCATTTACTAAATGTCAGTTAGAAGTGTTGAGGTCACATTTAGACATTTTTGTTAAATCTAATTATACGCGTCATTAGTTCTAAAGTGATATTAATATGTCAGATACGCTGGCAACATGCCATAATAACAGCTTTTATTCCAGGTATATTTTTATTTGCATTGAAAAACAAGATGAATCAAAACCATTGAGCTGAAATAATGTTTTGGTTGTAGGTCTAAGTAAGTTTTGGTTTGGGGTTCATGTTGTATGTATGACTGCTGCAGTGCAGTATTTCATCCAATTACATGTATTTACATTTTAGATGATAATGTCCTGCTACAGCTACATCACACTGATCTCCTCTCCAGAGAAAATGTCATTCAACATGGTGGTTCTAGAAGCTTCTACAGAGATGGGATTCCTAATAGGACTCTTAGCAAGTGGGCCAATTGTGGATCATTTTGGACTAGAAAAACTGGCCTACATCAATGCAGGACTTTCTATCACACCAATACTTGTGGTTACTCTATTTATTAAAGAGCTCCCCACTGGGAAGTCCCAATGTCTGGAGAAGAAGTCATGGAAAGACACAATTAGTTTTAGCGCCACGCTAGATGCAATCAGATGTGTCTATAGAAGGAGACCCAATTTCAACAGATTATTACTCCATTTGTGCTACGTCGTCAACTTCGCAGCCTATTTCGGGGAGCTAGGATACCTAGCCAATGCCTTTCTATATTTCAACAAACAAGTTGGAATGACCCTGACCCAGCTTTCCGTCTTCTCTGCATTTATAGAAATAATGATTGGATTTGGAGGTCCATTGATAATGTATTTAAATGAAAAGGTTTTCAAATTGGAGGTACTTAGTTTTGGAGTTGTCTCCTGCGCAGCTCTAGCTCTCGGATACATCACAATGTCAATCCCATCAATTCCCTATGGGATATGGGCTGGTGGAATACTTCTAGCATTTCACATTACCATATATGGAGTTGTCAGATCCTACCAAGTTAAATTAGTAGATGATGATGAAATAGGGAAGGTTTTCGCATATGATGCAATACTCAAGGTTGGACTGAATCTGCTGGCGAATATATTCTTTAAAAAGTTCTATGCTCTGACTGTTGGATTCTATCCATCACTTTATTTAGTTGTAGGAGCATCTCTCTATATTCTAGGAATGGCTGTATTAACCTTAATGAGCAGAATTCAGATTTCTAAACCACGACATTGAAAGTACTCAATATATGGGAGTATCTTGCAGTATTCATTAATAAACTGGTGACTCCCTGATTGTCAATGTGTAAGCTGAATGCCCATGTAGAATACATGATGTACATTCAGCTGAATCATTATAGAATATTGTAGGTTATATAATTATAATCTACAGCCTATACGTAAAAACTGTTGTACGGTGTCCATGACAATAGACTTTCTTTGTATGAATATAAAATATACATGTTGTATTTATACATATATCATGTAATTTGGAATAATATACTTTATAAAGTTCTGTCCACTCCTTCCTAATGTATAAATAGTTTCCCCAAGCAAGTAAGCAAGTAATACGTTGTATGTAGCAATTAACAAACATCTATAATATAGCTGTAAAAAGCATATTATGCTTTTTACAGCTAGATTGGTAACTGTATATTTTAGCTACCAGAAACTGTACATATGGGAGTTGTCTTAACCTGAATTGAGGGGTGCATAACTCCAATATGTCGCTGTCATTTTGAGTACAAGGTAGATGTAGGCTATAATGTATTAGTTTGCGTGCAAGGTACCAGACCACCCTTCAAGAAACTAAAGAACTGTGTTGTTAGCCTTTCAGCTATTTACAAAAGTCAGGGGGTTTGGCTGTTTTCCATATATATATATATTGCAAATTCCATGCTAAAAATACAATATATTTTTACAAAAGTGTAATTACATGATCTTCAGATAGCCTTAGCTCTTTGTATGATTAGGGCAATTAGAGTTGGAGAGGCTAAGCTAAGATAATCCACAAATTTAAGAAAGATTTAGTTTATCCAGTTTAATTATTCGGCTGGATTATCTTGCTTACTGCCCACACACCACTAATGCTGCCAAGCTGCCATACTAACTGCCAAGCTGCCATACAAACTGCCAAGCTGCCATACTAAAAGAGGTTCTACATAAGAAATAAAAAGCAGTGAGTAACATGCAGGTAACATGCAGGTAACATGCAGGTAACATGCAGGTAACATGCAGGTAACATGCAGGTAACATGCAGGTAACATGCAGGTAACATACAGGTAACATGCAGGTAACATTCAGGTACCATGCAGGTAAAAAGCTGCATCCAAGTACACGTATGTCAATTGACATATACTTGTGACAGGGTGGTGTAATGATTGTTCACTTGGTAACCTCTAGCTCTGCAGTTCCCAGTTCATGTCCCACACAAACTACTACAAAATAATCTTCCACAGGAAATAAATAACATAAAATAAAGGGTGGCCCTACTTGTAATATCTTTCAGTCTTAAAAATTGGACCAGATATTAAAGGTTACTTCTTCAAGACAATGGCTGTTCCTATGGGGAGATTATTACAGTAGTATACAATTCATTACAAGTTCATCACTTACACAAGCACAGGACATGATCACTATACTCACAGTTTTAACATAGATTATGTAGCAATAACAGTAAGTTTGAATAATTGTGAAGAATAAAATGCTTTATATGTCACAATATTAATATAAACTGCATAAAGCGTTATCCTAATATGTGAAAAAATATAAATAATATTACATGCCTCATAGAAGTATCTTGCATACTATGAACATATAGAGTAGTGCAACTCGAGTTAGGCTCTCATTTAGTTGGTATTGAACTATTTTTATACTGAGCACAGAACAGACAGTTACACCAACACTAGGCAATGTAGGTTTCGCAACACTTTATTTCACCAATCCTCGTCGTATGGCCTGATATTTTCATCATGGCATCAAAAGTTATGTACTGGTAGGCTTTCACAAAGTTTGGATTGGCGCTGGAGAGACTTGTCGTAATAGTATCTGTACCAGTAGCTGAGGCTGCTGAGCAGGTGCACCTGAACAAATGTTACATACATGTATATTGTATATTTCCTACCAATTTCATCAGCTTAAGATTGATCATGATCTTAAATTAAAACCATCATTGATTTTCAAAGAAAGATTGATGCTGAAACATATCTAAATACATTAAATTACTTACCCTCCTGCACAAGGCGAAGTTGCGGCAGTTCCACAGTCACACACTCCTCCCACGTACACGTAATTCTCTACGTTGAGACTGGCTGCTGTAATGCCGGCGTAACCATATATGGTTGCAAAGTTGTTGTTGTAGTGTTGAATTGCCAAGGTATCGCTAGCACCATTGCTACATCCTGCTGTAACCTGAATATATATAAATTCCATTAGAACACGGGTTCGTAACCTCTTTGTGTCTAAGTACCCTTTAGGCAAAGAACGTATCCCTTGGTAAAATTGTGTTTAATCAAGGAAGTTTTTGGTCTGATTTTATTAACATTACATGATTGTGTGCCAAAATATGTCACTTAAACAAGTAAGTTAACGCAGTATGGCATGGGAGCAGTGTTTCATGCCTTTAACAATGGTTTAGCTCAACTTCAATTGCATCAGTGAACCAATTGATGTTCAGTTCAATAATAGAAAATGATAATCCTTTATTGATAGCCTGTAACTGAAGCTCACTCTGTCAAAAGTTTATTAAGTTGATAACTTGTAATGTACTCCCTAGATTTTTGAAATGTACCCCAAGTTGGGAACCCCAGAATTAGAAGACAACAGTCATATGTAGCAGAAAATTTCACAGTGCATTTCTATGACAGATTTACAAAGCAGAATGGTCATCTGTTATGCATAAATTATTACCATTTCTATTTAAGGTTTAATATATTGTTAATTATGCATAGTTGATTATTTTTATATTATGTTGCTCAAGCTTACCAGTTGAGAACAGCGTCCATTTGTGTTTGCTATCATCGAAGTGATTTGTGCATCAGTTGCTGGGTATGTTACAATCTGAGGTGAACCGCATATGAAGGTAGGAGCAGGGACTGTAATTCCCGGCAATATAGAGGATGATGTAGCTGCACAGTTGTCAGTGGGAGCGGCATAGGTCTCTCCACCATTAGGAGTTATCTGCAGTACACATGCAAAAACTTTTGCATTGCAACTACTGGAAATCAAACAATCTTAATCGGTGTGCATTTTGAAGTAGGACAAAGAAGGCAATAAATTGTTAATTCCCCAAACAATGTAGATAAATTTAGAAGATATTTGGACATTTGGCTAGTATGTTGTTAGCAAAGGAATACAATTTGCTAACCTTAGTACAGCACTGAGTGGTAGATTCCTTACAACACATGGCCTGGTAAAGACCTGGATTCCCAGCGTCTAATCCAGGACCCTGAGGGTCTATGGTAACAGTTGTACAGCCAGTAGAAGAAGCAGAGAACAGGTTGTCTCTCCTGAAGTAATCCTTGCAGTCTGTTGGGTATTTGTCTGCACAGAGAAAGATAATACACACAATAATAATTAGATTACCACCGATCCACTACATGGTAATCTGATCACAGGTTATTTCAAACAGTCAGTACAGAAATTAGATAACTCTCACTGATGTTGATACTTACAGACACAGGTGTAGGTCAAAGTGGTAAAAGTGCCATTGGATTGACATGTGGCAGTTTGTGTCTGAGTTGTTGTAGTTGGTGAAGAAGGAGCAATCCTGTAGTCACCGAGGCATGTATAGGTAACAATGTCACCAACATTGTAGTCTTTTACTGCTTTGTTAGAGAAGTTGAGAGCTGGCAGAGCTGAGGCCAAACATATTTTTTCTAAAATTTAAGTTAGAATTAGGTTAAAATGGTACAGTGAGTGAAAGCTGAATTACATAACTACCAACTGCTATAGAAGTTTTCAAACATACTGTCAAACAAGCAGCTCTGGAAGTGTAAATATTTAGTAAATCATATTCAGGAACATTTTATGAAAATTCGGAGTTAACTAAATTGTAACTCAGAACATGAACCCCATGTGTGTTGATTACATACGTGTACAAGTAGGTGCTGGATTGAGAGACCAGGTACCATCAGCTTGACAAGTAGACTCCATATTTCCAGTAAACTGATAGTTGGCTATACAAGAGTAGGTCACCTTAGATTCATACGTCTGCATCATCATAGTCAGAGCATTAGTATTTGTTCCAGCTGGGGGAGTTCCACAGATCACACCTGCAGCAAATAATGTGCAGCACAGAAGAATTAGTGGTTTGAGAGAACAGTTCAGCTTAGTCCAAAAAATTTGAAGACATTGAATTACTGTACATGCAGACTCCTGCACACACCTGCACACACCCGCTTACACCTGCATTGCCTGTATGCATGAAACTGTGTATAAATAAAGTGGTACTTACGTTCACAGGTTGGTCTAGTAGACCAATTACCACTGGCTCCACAGAATATCTTGGCTGTTCTGTTACTGTTATTATTTGATCCAACAATTCTGTATCCTGACCTGCAGGTGAAATCTACACTTCCACCAACCTGAGGAACATCATATGAGCATAGATAATACACTGTATGTGTTCCTGATTTACATGTATTCAACAAGAAGAATAGAATGTGACAGACCATTCAGATACTGTACTGTGTTGTATTGTATTATACAATACAAAGCAGTTTTTTCAAGTCAAAAGACAAGTTAGAAACTAATACTAAATGTTATTTTTATGTAAAGGTAGCTAATATTGTCAAAAGCTGGTGCTAGCCTAGGATATAATTCACTTATTGAAGCGTGCATTAACAGCACTGTGTAATAATTCAGGGGTAAAACAACAGAATGCTCTGGAGCAAATAATGCTTGCTAAAGATAAATAGATAAAGCTAGGGTGATATATGTCATTGGGAGACTCACTGGGTAACTTGCTGCTATTATCGCTGGTCTGGTGATAGTCAGATCTCCTCCAGGTACATTGCTACAGGTATTACTGCTTGAGCTTCTAAATTGATCTGTAAAGGTTATTTTACACTAGCAAGCAGATTCTTTATATAAACTCAGCTGTCACAGCACACAACATGTTGTGTATCTTCAGAGTTTTCTAGCAGAATAAATATTTAGCAAAAACTCGACTAGTTATAGCTATAAAATATTTCATTTATCTTCGAGCAGTACACATATGATCTCATTTATATGGTACAAGTTCTATTTTAATTGATTAGAACTCTATTATATACTGTAGACCCAATGTAATAAACTTTGGGATGCAAAACATGTGCAATGTAGTAAGGAGAGGAAACAGCTCCGACCTGTACTGTATGTAAATGCACATGCTGTGTTTAGTATGTGTTTTAATTAAACTTACCACAAACAGGGAGACCAGAGGTTGGCCACATGTTGTTTGTACACACAATAGTAGATGGAGTTCCAGACCTCAGAAAGTATCCAGAACTACAGGTGTAAGTAGCCATTGACCCAGATAGTGAGCTCACAGCATTGGCTATAGTAGGTGGTGAACCACAAACACTCTCAGGAACTAAAATATTGTATGGATATGGTATAGTTCAAGCTTAAGCACAAGACAAATCAAGTAAGGATGTAGAAGTCAGGTAAATGTGGCAAACTCCAGCAATATCATAGAGAATGTCTCACCTGTACAGGTTGGTACATTCATCCACATTCCATTGAAACAGGTGGCAGATATACTGGTAGCTCCACCGCCATTTGTTATAGCATAGTTGGGTAGGCACAAGTACATAGCTGTTGATCCAGTAGATGATACTTGGGGTTGCAAAGTGTTCAAAGCTGCTGGAGGGGGTCGACCTGTTCAATTACAACTAGTGATAAGTCAAACATGCAATGTAAAATGACTCACCACCCCCCCCCCCTTCTATCTCACAGAGATATCTTCAGCTTATATGCATTCCAATGTAATATCTCTAGTTAACTGTCCTAGAAGACAAACTTGAAGTAGAATTATCAGCTTAAAAGATTTACAAGGATTATAGCAATGAGTATTCTAAGAGCATTTCAATCATAGAGGAGGAAGATTATTATTTATTTCTAGTACTTGCAGATATTGGTATAGAAACCCAAGCTGTTATTTACATGTATAATAAAGTTTTAAGTTTTAAGTGTATAGAAGTCGCTATGTGATACATCACATAAAATTAGAATATGTTCTACCATCCTTCTTTCTGTTTTTTTGCTGCAAACTCAAACAAAAATCCTTTGATATCAGCAGGTGAGGAGATTGATTTGGTGGATAGATAAAACCTTACATTTACAAGTAGGTAGGCTCTCCCATTGCCCAGCATTTTTGAAGCACACAGCATTCCCACTTCCAGTATAACCAGTGTTACAGGTATATCTTGCGGTTATAACTGGTGATACATCATCTATTCTTGGCATGGCAGCATTAGCAACAGCTGGGGCAGGTGGACACAAGTCTAAAATTAACAAGCATTAGTTATATGTACAAGATGCACAATAAAGATGGGACAAGTATATTATCTAGAAGAGGTAACAGTGCAGCACAAGATCTTTTCCTCCATTGCCATTCTGTAGCAGAATCAATAAGATAAATGCCAAATGCATTTCGTTTTCTAAACTCTGTTTAGTTTGTTTGCAATTAAAAACATTTGAAGGAAAAAATACCCTGTGTCTGTGGTTAACTAGGTTTTTGAGTTTAATTATATATGTATCATCTTACTTGGTACCTGAGTAGTCTGAGGTGCAGGAGTACGACCTCCTTGGTTCCCTCTATTTCCTCCACTTCTGTTGGCGTTTCTGCCTTTACCGCTGTTTCTTATTTTGCCTTTACCCTTTTTTTTACCTCCTCTCTGCCTTTTCTTACCATTCCTCTTGTTCGCTTTATCTCCATTCTTCCTTTTTCTACCTCTATTCTTCACACTTCTCTTTCTCTCCGCAACTTTTCTACCTCCTCCATTCTTTCTTCTCTTCTGCTGTAGTTCTCGAGTAGACTCCTTTCCAGCAGACAGAACATCTTCTACTACGATACTGAGTATTACCATTAAGGCTATGATAGCTGCCTGTGACACCCACATCTTCAACAGGGAATATCCTGCCTCGAAGAAGTCTATTACATGTAAATATCCCACAAATATGAAATTAACAAACTACTCGGTTTGATCTCAAAAGAACAGTAGCATATCTTTTAGGTAAAATTTAGGTAAAATTTAGAAAGTTATGGAGCATAGAAAGTGTACCTTTGGTATACTATGGCTCCAGCTCCCTGGTTAAAATAAATGTGACTTTCTTTCCTCCCCACTACTTTATTTACTTTGAGTTAGCTGTGCCCTGGCTCTAGATAAAAACTAATCTTATTGCGCAGCTATTCCATATAGAGCTGTCACTTCAAGCCTAGTTAGTAATCCTATTATAAACCTAAAGACTAAATGACAAAGAAGAAGATTTGCTATTTTGAGTTATTACATGGATTATATAAAATTGTAACACTAATTGTTTTTGCACCATCTATTTTGGATGCACATTACCTGAACAAGCTAATAACATGTTCTAAAATAAGAACAGTGGACCCTGTGGTATGTTGGTAGAGAACAACTAGGTGACTCATTGGAACTTAATCTGCTGCCTTCATCAGACAGTGGTGTCTGATTGGCTAGACAGCTTATTCATTGAAATTGTATTGTTTTGAAGTGCGTGTTCACATTATAGTGAAAAGTATTTTCGTGATACATACAACAGACTTAGTTCAATTTTATTTCTACTAAATACTACATTGTATGTGGGCTAAGCCAATAATAGCCCTCCTATCTACTGCTCTGTTAATTATGCTGCCAAGGCCTGGTACTAAGCAACCCTTGTGCTAATAATTAATTACAATAAATTACCAATTGTTCAGAGTGATGTGTAATGTACTTAGATATCTAATGATTTTCAGTTTGTAGTGCAACTAGTTGCAGCTTTGTTGCAGTCGGAGTTGCATGCAACATGCAGTGTAAACGCACCTTAGGGTTTGAGGGAGACAGCTGTATTTATTGTCAGTTTAATGGAGGCTGAGGCTAAGTATTAATGTATGGAATGTCCTATCTCACCACAATATTATAATGAAATTATGATAATGAAGTACATTTTGTAGATGTATTACACTGTTATGAGCATTAGATACTTGTTACTCACAAGCTACTGCAATGTAGTATATTGATTATTAGTCAGAGTTGTTCTCTTTTGAGACAAGTAAGAGAGGACAACCTCAAATCATAGCCTGAGTTCTTTTGGCAATGTACAAAGTTAAGTAGAGGGAGGAGCATTTATGCATGTAGAATTGGCCATTCGAGTTGTTCAGAGGGACACATAACAACCAGGTATTCCGGATTGATTAAAGCTCACTACACCCATTGTCTAAATGACAGAATGTATATTCACTATATAGTCAGTGTTACCGTATTACATGACGTACGGACTGTGTTATTGTAGCACCGACTCACAGATGTACATGCCTACATGTACATTTTGTACACGGTGTTTTTGCCGCTGCAAACTGCAAATTCTGAAGGATTCTCATCGTTTCTCTGATTAGGTTATAACAAATAACTCAGTGTGTCAAGACTAATTACTATTTAGTAATTAGTATTCAAAAGGCTCTATTTATCAAATTGTTTGTTTATCAACATTTGCAATAACCAACTAGCACTGTTAGTACAGTCATGATTGTATTGTTATATAAAGCCTACTTGTACTACATTACATAAAAGACAATATGCACTGAATCTACAGCTCTATATAATCTTTGAGGTGTAAAGATGATCAAACAGCTCTGAAGGCTCAAAAATTAACGGCTTTCTGCCTACGCAATTATCAGCTGGTATTGAAAGCAGATTATCTATGTGCAGCACATTACACCACCTTTAAGCAAACGGTGTGGCAATTAATTGTCTATTTAATTAGTGTATAGTGAATAAGAAAGGCTAAAGTGTTTATATTGATTACATACTAACAAATTCCTACTAAATATTTCAAAATAGAGGTTGCCCACGAGCATCTAAGAAATCTGTACATAAGCCATATAGCCAACAGCCAAACTAAATATAATACATGTATGTTCTGCACTTATTTAAACCATTTTGTCTGGCAAGTGTTTTTTAAATACAACACTGTTAATTCAATAAAATAGTTTTAAACACTTTGGTTTTATTATGATACAATGTACATGTTGTACTAGTTGTATACATGATGATTTTGGAGTTGCATTTTCATAAACAAACTATAATCAGGGAAACACAACTCCTATTGAATTAACAAAATAGAACTCATACTAAACTGCATGTACATGTGTGGTCAGTTGACTATTGCTGATGTACATGTCCTCTTTAGTATATTAGATAGTGCTAGCCAGTAAAGGCTTAAGGTTATGCAACTGGGATCTGAATTTTTTTTCGAAATTTCTCCCACATATTTAACCATGTCTGAAAGAACCTGGACAGCTTTCAGTGTTAGCATTAAGTCATATGATGTTAGGAGATTTGGCTATTTTTTATATATATGATTTACTTTTAGCAAAGAGTGCATAGCAAAAATTAATGAATTATATAAGTTAATAGCAACCAAGTTTTCTCTACATAGTAGACATACATGTATGGCTGAATTGAAGGTAGATTCACAGTGTTTCAAACAAAAAGCAACCAAATTTTTATTCAACTACAATGTAAGGCACCTTGTAATTATAGAAGTCGAGAGTGCAAAACTTTAATTGCTTTTTACTACTTTGGCTTCCATACATGTAAGTCGTTTTATAGATACATTTTACAAAGAGCACACAAATCCCACTTGTAGCTTGTGTGTGTATGTAAGCATAATTTATGACATTCAATACATCATAAATATGCATGTGCCTGTTTACTTATACATACCTAATTTCTGAAAGAAAAAAACCGTTATTAGTACAGGACTGATTTAAATCTAACAACATTTCATTCATTAGTATTTTTTCATGTTGCAGCTAATTTGAACATTATTATGTTTAGAGTAATTACGTCTCATCTCTACTCACATACAAAAACTGTTTGGTTTTTTAATATTTTTGGCAAATATTTATTGTGGTAGAGAACAGAGAAATTTGCCATATGCCGTAACTGGGTTATATTTAGAAAGTTACTGCATAACTAGAAGCATTTTTCGGGGCTAGTACATGTATGTGATTATATTTATTGATTGATGGATCAACAGAAAATATTCAGCTAGATTCAACACTAAATCGCTTTCTTTCAACAAGCTGCATTAACTCTGATAATATCAATTATCTGCATAATATTTTAGTGGCCAGCGTGTAACATTGGAGTAACATTATAGACGTAGCCACTCATACTGCATTGCATTGTCTTGAACAATCCATATTATTTATGTATGTTGACTAGCTTGTGCAGAAACCTATCTTATACTTACCTGTTATGTGCATTACTGAGCATAAATACCCTTTTTACACCTATGTAAATGGGGCCGACTTCGCAGTTCTCTGATCTCCTCATTCCTTCTACAGCCTAGAGGAACATAGAAGGAATGAGGAGATTAGAGAACTAGCCAGAATGGAGGCTGTCAGTACCGTGGCCGATTTCTGCCACACAGTGTAAAACTAAATTGCGATTTACATGATACTGAATCCTAAAATAAATGAAATAAAAATTAAATTCACCTGAAATAAAATAAATCATGTGAAACTAAACTGAAAGTTAAATAAAATATGAAGTTCATATGAAACTGAAAGTGAACTCACATGAAACGAAAACGAAAAACGCCTGAAACCAAAATGCCAATTCACATGAAACAAATTTATGGGGGCGTTACTTATTGTGGCAAAACGAAACTACACCTCCACTTTGGCGTAGAGATACACTTGCGTCTTTGAGATTATTGGGTATCATTAATAATTTGATATAGCAAATGTCATCAATTTAGTCCATTGATTTTTATATTTTCACATTATTATTGAAATACTCAAAATAAAGGAATTAGCACCAAATGAACAAATGTAGCAGTTAGTAATACTCTCGCAGTACTAATAAGATCGAGACTTGAGAGTACAACTCTTTTATTATATTTTGTAATAGTTTTAATGTAATATTAATAGTGATTTTGTAATTTTGCAGCAAAATTTATCATTAAATCACAAAAACTTTAAACAAGTTGTAAACATTTTTGATAAAATGTTATTATTTTTTTCGAGACCATCTACTTATTTTTTATTAAAAATACTGTAAATACTCTCATAAAAGCGTGTTGTTACTAATATTCGCCTTCCTACAAGTAAGTTGATGAAATACATATTATACTTTTATTATTTGCATCTAAAGTAAACACCAAAATGCAGTTAAAAATACCAAAATAATGGACTATTTCCTGTCACACCACTCATGTACTAAATGCAGTTTCGTTTTGTTGTTATGAGTAACACCCCCAATTTTCATTTCAGGTGAATTGCAATTTGGTTTCATGTGAGTTCACTTTCAGTTTCATATGAACTGCAAATTTTATTCAAATATCAGTTTGGTTTCACATGACTTATTTTATTTCAGGTAAATTTAATTTTTATTTCATTCATTTTAGGATTCAGTATCATGTAAATTGCAATTTAGTTTCACATTGTGTGGCAGAAATCGGCCACGGTATGTCAGTGTAATATGAGAAAGAGAAGGCTGCAGTGGTATGGACATTAGGAGAGTTCGTAATACTAGTGTTGAAGGCAAGAGAAAGACAGGGAGATGGAAACATAGATGGGTGGATACAATCAGAGCAGATATGAGAATGTGGTACTTAGAAAAGGACGATTGATTGATAGAGCGATTGATTGATAGAGCGAGAGCTAGCTAGTATGCAGAACCCCTACCCGAAAGGAAAGAAATAAAACGGCTACGCAAGGATTACAACTTAAAACTCTACAGTGAGAAGAAGTTTACTTTGTTGCTGTTGGAATGAATTGTTATAAAATACGACATAAATAAATGGAAATACTGTAATAAAATATATATTTTACTGGCCAATCATGTGAGAGCACACCTTGAGCTAACAGACCATGACATAGATCTTACCACTCGCTATCAACTGAATGCCGTATGATGGTCAGGCTCAAATCAGGTAGTTGGCCAGTTGAAATGTTACCATAACTAATTTTTTTGTAAGCATTGAGGCATGACGTTCCTTGACAGGATATCTATATTACTTGGTACAACTAAGCAGTCTGGCAGCATTGAATAGGTCCAACTGCTACAGTGTTACCACTGGCACTACCACTGGGGTTATGGCTAAGAAATTGATAGCCCTTTACAAACTGGGGGTTTGAAGCTGACAGAGCTTTAGTTACTGTATCAGTTGCTGTTGGGGTCCCAGCAGTGGTGCATGCACACCTGTAATAAATAGTGCAAAATAATTATAGTAGTTCAACAACATCTTTATTATTAGATAATTGACACAATTGACTGTCTTTGCATATTCATATATTGACAATTGATGAATGTGCTTATATCTCAGACAGACTACAATTTACTATTTTCGAATACTAAAATATCATAGTGTTGTGATTGTTCACATAAAGACAAGGATTTATATGTACACATTTCGATTTTGCAAACAGAGATTGGCAAAATTTTAATTTTGGTTGCTCCACAGCACTAAGAAATCTGAACTACAATTCTCATGACATCTGAAATGATGTTTAAATCATACCCGGTGGTACAGGTAGGTGTAGCAGCTGTTGCACAGTCACATACTCCACCTACATGGATGTAGCTGGTGAAATCAGTATCAAAGGTACCTATTCCATAGTAGATTGTGGCAAAGTTGTCGTTGTATAGTTGAATAGCCAATGTATCTTCTCCCGCACTAGAGCAAGTTCTGGTTACCTACAATTTTATAGACATTGAGTTTTAACTCAACCAAAGATAGAAATTATGACGATAGCGCTCTGCTGGAGCTGAATCTAATTTGATAACACAATGATAATTATAGTCAGATATGTCAGAGTACAAATTCATGAAGCCTTCAATACCATTCTACTATTAGTACATGTATGTGCTGGACTCTGATTATCCTTTCACTGAGAGGATAATGTTAGTCACTTTTTTACTTTGTTCTGGTAACTTTTAGACTTTATTACCAGTGTATGTATTTCATCCTTAGCTGAATTATAATACATTAGAGCGTATATCTCTGATGATTTTATTAGTGATAGTCTCAATGACGATATAAAAAATACACTGTAGTCAAAGCAGACCACCTAATACAAGTACAACTACGAGTATTAAATGTTTTGCTTCAAATAGCTGTTACCCATTTTTGAAAGCTTTGACTCAACCACAAGGATATGATACACACCTTAATTATATTACATAACTAAATACCCTGCTGTGACATATTAATTATACCATTAGTGAGTGGAATGTATAGACAGTAGGCTTACAACTTGAGTGCAGGTTCCACTGGTAGAGTTTATCATTGATAAAGAGAGTCTGCTATTGGATATCCAACTGCTGTAGGCAAACCACATGCTTTTGAATCTCCTGCCATTCCAATACTTGGTAGAATGGAGGAGGAAGTAGAACCACATGCAGTAGCATCGGTAGTAAGTGAAGCACCAGTGTTAGGTAATACCTGTAAACACACAATAGCTCTCAGTTATCCCCTCTTTCTGAATGTACATTGGAATAAATCTGATGAATGGACTTTCACCCAAAAATAAGTAAGTTGCTTTAACTTAACTTGGACTATCAGATGGAATGAAGATAGTAAACAATTTACTTACTTTGGTACAACATAGAGTAGACGACTCCTTGCAGCACATTGCCTGGAATGCATTGGGATTCCCAGTCTCTAATCCAGGACCCTGAGGGTCAATAGTAACATTTACACAGCCAACACTTGCTGTGTTGAACATATTATCTCTATTGTAGTAATCCTTGCAGTCTGTTGGGTATTTGTCTACAATGTGTATATATATGTATAGTTAGAACTAGCTGAGTCAGTGGATTAACTTTTTGGAAAATAAGTATATTAAACTTAAATACACTGATGATTGGTGGTTAACTACAATACTATTGGACAGTGCTACTAGTTGTATAATGATGTTTACACTTACAGACACACGTGTAGGTCAGGGCTGTAAATGTTCCGTCAGCCTGACAAGTGACAGTTTGATTTTGGGTGGTTGTCATTGGTGTAGTAGGAGCAATCCTGTAGTCACCAAAACACGTGTATGTGACAACATCTCCCACATTGTAGTTCTGTACAGCTTTGTTAGAAAAGTTGAGGGCTGGCAGAGCGGAGGCCAGACATACTCTCTCTGTAAATGAAACCAACATGAGTTTTGAATTTAAAAGTAATCTATTATTATACATTCTTATAGAAAGTTTTAGCTGATATATTGTGAATGTCAAAATACAATGAAAAATGTGAAATCCATAATACTGTTATGGTCAAGGCATTTGCTTACACGGCCACAGCTTGCCTGATGGACATTATAGTACCTTAAGTACAACTACATGTAGTTGTCACAGTTCTACCCATTCATGTCCTAAAATGCTCTATACTTACCTAAAATGTACATTTGACTCATGTCAGTATGGTTATACATGTTTTGGCCATACCATTATAATTACATATCTTTTATACACATGTTGTATGCATTATTGAGCAATTATAGCTTTTTATACCCACTTAAAGAGAGCCAACCTCTCAGAATTAGCTGTAATAAATTTTGTACATGAATTGGATGGTTTTAAACATCTTTTGTTGTACCCGACCTATTTTGGGTCGGCCTCGGGTTTCCGACCGCCATGTTGTTGTGCAATTTCCAGATGACCCCACGTCTGCTATTTTACCAGAAGTTCTAACAGTATATAAAGCACACAGTTTTTATGTTCATCATCTCAGTTGATGCTTGGATCTCAATGAAGACACTTCTATACTAGTTATACAGAGTCTTCTCTCGTAGTATAGGTCGTTCCAGCTGACAAGGTCCCCAACCTTGTTGTCCGAACTGCCTACTAGGACTGAACATACTCTTTTTCAGTGTAGCAAGATAGCATTAACTCGGGACTGCATGGGTCGTCTTGGTTAGTCCTTTGGCTACTAGTACCTGTCGATCTTTCGTGTAATGACGAAGGCCTAGCACCACTCATAGGCTCTCCACACTTTGTACATGGGTCGTCCCAGACGACATATACACAACACAAGAAACCATTACAATACAATCACGTTGTTGCTAGAGCTTGCGCAAATCCTTTTACACACGGACACAATCACGTAAATATAGATGAGACTGCACAAGTCAGCACAATATGCTTAATGTACCAGTAATAAAAAGCAGAAATATTGACTACTTACGTGTACAAGTAGGAGCTGGATTGAGAGACCAGGTACCATCAGCTTGACAAGTAGACTCCATATTTCCAGTAAACTGATAGTTGGCTATACAAGAGTAAGTTACTTTAGATTCATACGTCTGCGTCACCGTAGTCAGAGCATTAGTATTTGTTCCAGCTGGGGGAGTTCCACACATCACACCTAAAGTTAGAAAAGCAGGAATGGTAAAGTTAGATAATGTAGCCCCAGAACTACTTGTACCTGCTCGCAGAATTATTGCACTCCAGTTCTAATATTAGTACAATGCAATAGATTTAGATAGCATGCGTGTTACGTCAGCTTTCACTAAAAGAAAGACACCTGGACAGAATTTTCTTGAATAATTTATACAATTCTACTACATTCTGGCCTGCACTGTAAGTCATCATTCTGCTTCTTCCTTTCTTAGTAAATGTAGCATATCACTTGGAATCATATCAACTAATTTAAAATGTAATTTTACTTTAAGGCGCTTTCGGCGTCATCGCATAATATTCATTTGATTTAAAATGTAATTTTATCTTTTACTTTAAGCTACAATGCAGTTGTTTACTTACGTTCACAAGTTGGTGTAGTAGACTAATTACCACTGGTTCCACAGTATATCTTAGCTGTTCTGTTACTGTTATTATTTGATCCAACAATTCTGTATCCTGTTCTACAGGTGAAGTCCACACTTCCACCAACCTGAGGAACATCACACAGATATATTCCCAATTCATACAACAAGAAGGGCAGATTATGCAGGTCATGTATTATTAGACATAGCGAAAAACTTGGTATTTGAACAATGAAGAAAGGTTCTCTATTTTCAAATGATTTCTCACGATTCTTCCTGCTTACCTACATTTGCAGGATGTTGGTGATGTTTCAAGTAAAATGATGGTTTATAAAACAAATGTAAAGTTGGACAATCTATCTAATCCTACATGTACATGTGGCAGATGCGAACATGCTCTACTCTATTTACTGGAAAACTTGCTGCTACTATTGCTGGTCTAGTGATAGTCAAATCTCCTCCAGGTACATTACTGCAGGTTGCAGAGCTAGGAGATGGAGTAGTAGTACTTGAATCTGTAGCAGAAAGTATTTCAAGATAAATTTAATTCCAATTCCTTACTATCTACTAAATAGTTTTCTAAGTAAAATTCTATTACTACTACATCAATTTTTGCCAATAAACATGGTTCACTCTAAATAATAGTTTGCAATGTCATATGAAATGTAAATATAGAAGTCGTATGGTATTTTTAGAACAAAAACAGTTTGGGATAACCTGAGCAACAGTTCTAGCAGATGAGGTTGTTACCTGCAGTGTTATTGATGCCATGAAGAGTTAGTAAAGTGTTTAAAGCCTGATTGAGATTAATGGATCTATTTCCTGTTATGTAAGATCTCAAACGGCTTCAATGCAGTTTGTTTAATCAAACTATATTAGCTTCTGAATAGTCCACATTTTTTAGCTCTGCTATATATATATATATGTAATAATGTAAAATCTGATGTATTGTTCTTGATTCATGCCTATTGTTAGGATTGGCATGTGGATCTATAAGAATCTTCCAAAAACTCGGCTTTTTTCCGTGTTTCTGCACCTAACTGGTGTAACAGGTAGACTGGTAGGTCTTGTGTATGTTACTCACCACAAACAGGGAGACCAGAGGTTGGCCACATGTTGTTTGTACACACAATACTAGATGGAGTTCCAGACCTCAGAGAGTATCCAGAACTACAGGTGTAAGTGGCCATTGACCCAGATAGTGAGCTCACAGCATTGGCTATAGTAGGTGGTGAACCACAACTAGCAGATGCTGCAATATAATACTGATCTTTATATGCTGGTAAAAGTAACACAAGACATAAGAAATACTAAATAGAACAGAGGTTAAATACATGAAGTATAAAATAATACAAAGATATTCTCACCTGTACAGGTTGGTACATTCCTCCACATTCCACTAATACAAGTAGCAGATGAGCTGGTAGCTCCTCCTCCATTTGTAATACTAAAGTTTGGTAGACATATGTATGTAGCTGTTGATCCAGTAGATGATACCTGGGGTGACATACTGTTAGTGTTGGCAACTGGTGGAGGAGGTAAACCTGTTCAGTTATAAACAAAACTCAGTTAAAATCTATCAAATGTGATTCAACACAGCAAAAAGATTACCTGAACATACAAGTACATCATATACAGCATACAAACGTTCTTGAAAATTGAAGCAATGCATTGTTAATGAATCTTTCAAAACTAAATTATTGCTACATAAAATTTCAGTTCTAACGCACAGACCACCTTCTCACTTACATCTACAGGTGGGTGTGTTCATCCAGATTCCAGTAGCTTTACTACACATGGCATTTCCACCTCCAGTATAACCAGAATTACATGTGTATGTGGCAGTGATAATTGGTGATGCCTCATTTAGACTTGTTCTCATGGCGTTGGCGACAGATGGAGCAGGTGGGCACAGGTCTAAAAGACCATGAATTGTTATATTATGGGAAAGGTGTAAAGGATTGAGAAATGTGAGTAGGACAAAGAAAATTATGTAACTAATAGGAAAGCCGATTGTGCATGTACATGTAAATTCTTAAGTAGAAAATTGGAATCCGCTGGCGAAACAATACAGACTAGCAGTGATTTCTAATTGATTTTATTAGGAGTTTCCATAAAACCAACTTGCAAAATGTACCAAGAGCACCATATTATTATTATACTTTGCTCAATAATATATTATACTGTATAGCATCTCACTTGGAGCCTGAGTAGTTTGGGCATTGCCTCCTCGGTTCCCTCTGTTTCCTCTGTTTCCTCTGTTTCCTCTACGTCTGTTTCCATTTCTACCTCTGTTTCTACCTTTACCTCTTTTTCTTCCTTTGCCTCCAGCTCCTCTTTTATTTCCCTTCTTGCTGTCTTTCTTGTTGTCTTTTTTGTCTCCTTTTTTTCCTCCTTTATCTTTTCTTCTTCCGCCTGCAACTTTTCTACCTCCCTCTCTCCCTCCTCTTTTTCTCTGTGCTAAGGACTTAGTCTCATTATCTCCAGCAGAGAAGACTTCTTCTACTACAATACTGAGTATTATCATCAAGGCTATGGCAGCAGCTTGTGACACCCTCATCTGTATATACGGTACATGCATTATTACAGAATGTCCAATAAATACTTTCTATGAAAAACTGTGGTTTTGATAAAATATTGTAGCTATAGAATAAGCATTTTTCAGGTTAAAAATACTGGCGTGCACCTTGCTTACAAACTCAAGGAGTTTGAACTGTGCTGAACTCTAAAGGTGATTGTAAACTGGACTTACCTTTACAGTTGTTTTGTCTCCTGGTTAGAACAAATGTGACTCTCCTCTGCTGACCATGACAGCTTTTATACGAAATAAAATGAGTCCTGGATGAAGATAATACCAAGCAAGTCTACCTACTTCATCCTGAGCTCATAATCCTATTAATCATTAAATACATCATTAGATTACTTTTACTGATGCCATACTCATGAAATTAGCATTCTGATAAATAATATTGTACACATGGTACACAATATCAAAAATAATATAAGCCTTGCTAATATAATGTATATAATATTACATGTATATAGATTGTTTATAATATTGCATTAAATTCAATAATTCAATACTAACACATCAAAAGCAATAGGATGAAACTGATGGAGTGCTAAATTAAAGGATCCATTTGTTCACAAAATCAGATTTAAATCCTTATAGCATTTTTGTATTCTAGGTAATTAACAAGTGATGGCCTTTTATCTGATGCAGTGCTAAGCATGAAACTGCATTGTTTTCTTTAGAATAATCTTAGCACTCTGCTGAGATAATAATAATTATATTATTTTCACTACTAGTTAATAGTGGACCTACCTGAGTCACAAATAAATATTCTAAGATGGCTGTCCGGCATAGGTTAACGGGGCTATTGACCTGGGATTGTCCTTGGTTGGAGAAAATCACTCCTAGCTCATCGCATGAAAATGAGCAAGTTGACATGTGCCTGAAATTTAGGCGATGAAGACACCATATAATCAGGTTAAGTATTTAGGGAAATTTTCGAAGTATTTTTAAACACAACTACAGAAGAGTAGAAGATGATAGCAAAGGATGTTGCAAAGGATACTCACCAATGGGTATTTATTTGCTGTAGTACACAAAATGCCATGACTGCAAATATATAATCTTTAATCCATGGAGCTTAGCTTTCTATAATACGATAATTATGCCATAGGTCTATAAATATTTATAATCTGAAGCAAGACTTATGGGCAGATTAATAATTAGTTATGATTTTGCAATCCCGGATATCATAACATACAGATTATTATTGTACGCTAGATCACTGGGTGCACATGTACCTCATAGTAGCTTAAAAGGTTAACCTATCATGGGCTCAGCGATCATGATGTCTTAGCACATGATATTGTAAAGTAGAGGTTTGATGAATTAACATACTTTCTCATTGGACTGGTAAAGCACACATTTAATTGCAGACATACAACAACTGAGTCTATTATTTCACCTGAATAGGCTGTTCAAACGTGCAAAAAATACTGTGCCTTTAGAAAGAGATCAGAAATGATACCATAATTGTGATACCCATGCTTGTGAGCATGAAAATAAATAGCAAAATCTGTAACATTTGTTCATTTCTTGAAGCTGGAATTTTGTTCTGCTCTTTTCTTTCATTCATTTGCGTGCCCTTCTATTTCACGTACATGTGTTGTAGGTGTGTCCCAGACGGCCCAAGGTTTGTACACAAGCCACCAACGACTTGTAGGTGCAGATGCAGACAACGGCTACCTAGCCTAGTAACCTCTATACCAAGGTATGTTTCAAGTGATTAGCAGCGTTCAGATTATCAATTCACTAGCACAACTCAAAGTATAAGTAGGCATAAGAGTGTATTGTATGAACTTGACAGCTTGGAAACATACAAGAGACTGCACTCAATAACAAAAATCTGGTTCCGTTTATAGGAAAGGAGAACAAAGAAAGTTGTCTTACTACTTCTGGCGGGTTCCGGTCGTTTGCACATCACCCGCTTAGAGAAGAGGGCGACCCAAGATAGAGCCGTCCTTCAAGATTTAATAATACAAATATGTATAAATGACATTACTCGTAATACTTATTATAGGTATATAATAAAAACGCTGCTAAGAGAAGTCAGTCTTATAATATTGTAATGTTTTCTGGGTTTGTCACACTGGTGCCGATGTAGAAACGAGTATGGGAAGTGCTTGAGAGTGGTCCATCAAGTGAGACTTCCACCATTACATAAAGAGTGAACAGTTTATAGCTCTATTTAGTGTTGTAGATGATGTAGGCCGATGCTTAGGCTCATGAAAAAGTCAAGGATCGGTGTAGGTCCTATGTCTATACTCATCAAGAGTGTGGTAAAAGTTTGAAACGAGTATGAGGACGAGCTCGGGCGCTAAAGGTCCAAAGGGACCAAGGCTGGAACTGCCTGCCTGCAAGAGTAAGACTCTGTAGGTTGAGTTGAGAGATGTTGCTTTATTAGAGCGCAATCAATAATTGACTAGCATAAGAAAATGTGCTTGCTTTTATACTAATCTAGTTTCTGGTAAAAAGCTCGGTAAGGTATCTGGTGGGATGATAAGGTATCGGCCCTGGAAATTGCGTAACAGTATAGCTAAAAAGTGCCCGAGGTCCGACCTTGAAAGGGTCGGCCATGTACAAAAAGGGCTCACAATCATCTGGAAAAGATTAGATATAAAAACTACTATGACCCAAGACATCGGCCATGATTTGCAATAGGCAAAGAGACTTAGAACGTTTTATATAATAATGAAAACTTGCTATAATGATGCACAATGCATAGTAACAATAATAGACAAGTTTAGGCAAACATGATTGGCTAACAATAATAATGCTAATAACAATCATAGTAGACAATGAACAAGTGTTAATGCAGTAAGGTATATAGTCCATACAGCTATAGTTAGTGTGTGCAGGCTAGATGAGCTGAAACACCACAATATAATAAAGAGCTCGACAACAGACAAACGGACTGGGGAGTCGTCCATTACACATGTAAATAGACAGATAAATGCCAAATAATGCATTCTATTTTTAGTCTATTTGCAGTTGAAAAGCATTTGAAGGAGAAAATACACTGTGTCTGTGGTTAACTAGGTTTTTCAGTTTAATTATTTATGTATCATCTTACTTGGTACCTGAGTAGTCTGAGGTGCAGGAGTACGACCTCCTTGGTTCCTTCCATTTCTTCGACTTCTGTTTGCGTTTCTGTCTCTGTTTCTACCTTTACCTCCATTTTTTCTTTTGCTTCTAGCCTTTCCTTTACTTCTTCTCTGCTCCTTCTTGCTGTCCTTCCTGTTTGCTTTATTCTTTTTTTTTCTTTTTCTACCTTTACCATTTCTATTTTGCTCTAGCTCATCAGCACGAGAATGAACAAGTTGGCCTGTACCTGAAATTTAGGTGATAAAGTTACCACGTACTGTTAAATACTATGGAATCGGGTTCAGGATTTAGGGAAATTCTAGAAGTATTTTTAAACACAACCACAGAAGAGCACAAGATGATACATTGATGATGGCTCAAGCTCTTTAGCTGTAGCAGAGTATACTCACCAATGGGTATTTACACTATTTGCTGTAGTACACAAAATGCCATGACTGCAATATAATCTTTAATCCATCGAGTTTAGCTTTCTATGATACAATAATTATGCCATGGCACTATACATATAAAATATTTACATGTATAATCTAAAGCAAGACTATGGGCAGATTAATAATTAGTTATGATTTTGCAATTCCGGATACTAGAACATGCTCCTTATTATCTTAAGCTAGATCACTGAGTACACATGTACCTAATAGTAGCTTAGGAGGTTAACCTATCATTGGTTCAGTGGTCATGATGTATTAGCCCTTGATATTGCAAAGTAGAGGAAAGATGGATTAACATACTTTCCCATTGGACAGGTAAATCATACGTTTAATTGTTGACATGCAGCAACTGAGTCTACTACTCGACTTTCACCATAATAGGGCTGTTAAAACATGCAAAAATATAGTGTGCCTTTGAGAAGGGATCAAAGGTGGTGCTATAATATTGTGATAGTTATAGCACATGTAAGCATGAATATAAATAACAAACTCTTTAACACTTTTTCATATTTCAAAACTGCCGTTTTTTCTGCTTCCTTCTATCTTTCATTAGCATGCCTGTCTATTTCAAATAAATAGACAGATAAATGCTAAATGCACTTCATTTTTTAAACTCTGTTTAGTTTATTTGCAATTAAAAAACATTTTAAAGAGAAAATAACTTACATGACTTGTGTGGTTAACTAAGTTTTTGGAGTATGGCAAGTGTACCTATGTTATAGTATGTGCCCAGTTCCCTGGTTAGAATAGATATGACTTTATTTACTCACCCACCACTTCATTTACTGTGAGTTTGATAGACCCTGGCTCTAGATAATACCTAATCTGATTACATCTATTTGATCTACAGCTGCCACTTTAAGCCTCCTAGCTAATACTCCTATTATAAGCCTAAAATGACAGAGTAGCAGATTTATCATTTTTAATTATTACAACTGGAGGTAGGAAAGCAAATGAGAGGGCGCCCCAAAAAAAGATGGAAAGACTGTTATGAAAGATGACATGGCAACAGCAGGACTGGTAGAAGAAGACATATAAGACAGGGCTAGATGGAGAAAACTAATTCACAATGGCGACTCCACTTGATGGGAAAAGCCAGCAGAAGAAGAAGAAGAATTACTACATGGATTATATAATTATATAATTCTTAATTGTTTTTGCACCGTTTATTTTTGGCCGTACTCATTGGGTGCACTTACATGGAAATGCACTAATTACCTTAAATCTAATGTTGTAGCTCAAATATGTTTCAAAATGGGAATAGCATCTACTGTGATATATTGGTAGGATAAAAGTGAGGTGGTTTATTGGAATTTCATTTCCTACCTTCATCAGACGGTGGTGTCTGATTGGCCAGACTGCTTATTGATTGAAGTGGTAATGATCTCAAAAGTGTGGCCATTCTGGTGATACATGTACATGTATGTACAATGTATATCTACAATAGGCTTGGCTCAGTTTTATTTCTATTATACTATGTGGGTTAAGCTAACTATTATTATAGCCCTCCCACCCACTACACTGTTTGTGTTGAGAGGGAGAGCTTTGGGTTAATCCCTGGTATTACTTGTGTGTAACACTTGCGCTGATAATTAGTAATCAATTAATATGAATTGCAAATCCTTAATGGTGATGGGTAATGGACATAAATATCTAATGAGACCGTTGTACTATTACAGTAATACTAGATGCATTAAATGATTTTATTCTTAATACTTCTACCCCAGTCTTAGTCTTAGTAGTTTCCTTTGATGATGATACTAAAACTAGTGTTGAAATATTAGGAGTGAAAATCCTACACACAGTGAGATCTAAATAACAACAACTCATATTATTTTACATTGTATTATAATAAAATTATGATAATGAAATATGTACAAAGTCATGAAGATGACTTTGTATTATTACGGATATGAACATATTAGACACTGGTCAGGTCACTCATAAGATACTGTAGTACATGTAAATGCACAAGTGCATTGTACACTATAAAATTATATTGGTTATTGGTCAGAGTTGCCCTCTTTTGTAGCCAATTAGGAGGGAATAACCTCAAGTTGTAGCGTAAGTTCTTTTGGCGATGTGCAAAGTTAAGTCAAGAGGGGAAGAGCTTTGATTCATGTAGAATCAACCATATGGGTTGTTCAGAGGGATATATAACAACCAGGTACTTTGGGTTGATTAAAGCTTGCTACTCCCATTGTCTAAATGACAGAATCAAGATTCACTATATAGTCAGTGGAGGCTTTATTTATGAAAATGTGTCACCAACACATACATGTACAGTACATGGCGTATATACAGTAATATCATTTTTCTGCTAAAATTCTGAGCAATTCTAATTGTTTCTCGGATTTGATAATAGCAAATAGCTCAGTTGACCAAGACTAATCCGAATTAAAAATGTTTTATTTATCAAGTTGTTCATTTATTAAGACTTTAAATAACCAACTTGGCATTATTTTTTGTTCCGTTCGCAGATTGCAAAATTGATACAATTCCATAATATTGTTCAATATTGTCACTGAATCAACATGGATCTCCTTCTATAATGTAAATTTCTAACATTAGGCTTACCACAAAACTGCTGTGTTAAGGAGGTGTTGGTAGCCGAGTGGTCTAGTGCTAGTCACTCTGGTCTTTCACCAATGACGCAAATTGTCTGCAAGGATGTGGATTCAAGTCCCACCAATGACCTGGAAATTTTCGTCCCGAAGAAGGCTTTCCCTCTGTGCCATATTGAACTGAAATAATATCCAGCTCTAAGAGCCGTAGTGGCCCCTCGACTAGCTCTGCTATTGGGCAGCCATGTTAAAGAATCGTGGTTGGCACCACGGATATTATTATTATTATAAGAGCTATTTGGGAATTGTCCCTTCTTACTACTTGTGTTCAGAAGTAGACAACTCCAAAGCATACTACTTCATGACTGGCATGGCTAGGCAATACTATCCACCCCATCAACTATTGTAGCATACAAATAAAGTAAGAAAGCCCCATGGTTGCATGAATGATATTTTATGTAGCACATCAAGGAGTTATCTTACATCTGCACAATGTTTCCTTAGAATGAATTATTCAAACTTGAATATTTATTATAACAAAACCATGGTGCTGTTTGTTATTTTTGCAATACTGGTCTGTATGAACATTTCATCATCTGTCTGTTTGTTCCGCCACCCAGTCATCTTTAAATGCCAGAGCTGGGTCCAAGTCCACTTGCAAAGTCAACAATTCAAGTCCTTTCTAAAATTTTGGAGGTAAGTCAAGTCCAAGTCAAGTCAGTGCTGCCTCAAGTCAAGTCAAGTTGAAGTCGACTTGTCTACTTGCAAGTCGAAATGCAAGTCAAGTGGGAGACAACTTCAAAAATTTGACATTTTCCAAAACATCACTTTTTTTCTTTCAGTAGACATTCCAATGCATGAAAAAACATACCAAGGTGTAACTTGGCATGTATGTTGTTATGCGATCATGCAACTAGCCTATATGTGTAGTAATATTGGCACTACGGTTGAGACTGTGCAAAAATTTTTATCTTCCATATTGACTTAGCAGAAACCAAGTCAATGTCACAAGTCATTCATGTGCCAAAATCAAGTCACATTGATGTGCAGGTCAAAGTCAAGTCAAGTCAGCATGTTGGCAAGTCAAGTCAAATCCATGACTCGAACCCAGCTCTGGTAAATAATCAGCTGTCATTTTAACTCGTTGAAGCCAGTGAAACTAGTTTACAGCAAACCTGTCTGGCAAGTTTTACTCTTACAAACTACAAAGTTATAGAATTAACTACTTTGTACAATGTAGATTCATGTTAAACACATTAACACTATTATTAATCATCTCTTCATAGTCCTAACACATGAAGATGAACACTCACAATAAAAAGTAGAATATTATTAGGGGTCATGATGTCTGGTTTATGTGTATGTTCAATGCAACCTCCCTTATTTAAGTGTTTTGAATTTGTGCTACTATAAACAGAGTTGTGTCCTCTTGTCCACATCTGACTAGTCACTGCTGCTTTGAGCACAAATTGTTAAGAAGATTCAACTGTTTGCTTTTTGTCTTAAAGAGAAATTTATTTAGTTCAAGCTGTCTGCATAGAAAGAGTACAGTAGAAAACAAAATTGTTTAATTCACAGAATTTACGAATAAAGCTGTGGGGTAACTGGTGCAAGTTTTTGAATTTTCCTGGGCTTTTTTTTACTGGCAGTAACCAGCTGTCTTTTTTGGTAGGTCTACTATTTTATCTGGCCACACTATGTAAGACAGCTACATGTATATTGTTTTCTTCTATATGCCTATAAATATCTTGTGACTAGCGGGAGTTGTCACACCCTTGTTGCACCTATCCTTAATAGTAGCAATGGATAAATAGGTTATAGGCTAAAAATAATATACTTGAAATGTTTGTGCAATTAATTAAAGTTGTGATTTTTACTGATGCGCTCTTTAACTAAATTAGATTGCACTTGCTAGTATAAGGCTTAAAAGCTTAACAGATAAGTGGTGTAGAGCAAAGACTAATCATGTAAATTTATAAGTCAATAGCAACAAAATTTTCTCTACATAGTTATAGACAGATGACTGAACGAAGTTGGATGAGCAAAGTTTCAAACAAAGAGCAACCATTATAATCCAATTGCATGTAAGACAGCCTGCAATCATAGCAGTGGCCTTGATAGGATCATGTTACATGACATGATACATGTACCATATTGTATTAAGTAATATTATATTTTTATTTTGACCTGTTACTGCATAATCGATATTACATGTGATGGTACATGCATATTACAGGTTTATTATGTTATAATTATGATACATACATGTACACTGTACATGTAATGTATATACATAATACATAATACATGTAATTATGTAATTATATTGTTGGTGTGTTAAAATTTATTGCTCTGCGCTGCTGAATGACAGTAGTAAACTACGGTTCACATGTAAAATAGTAGTCTAGCTCATGTTAGATATTTCATAGCTAACTGATCATCTCACCTGTTTATTAGGATGGTCCTACATGTAAG
Source organism: Bugulina stolonifera (assembly GCA_935421135.1). Lineage (NCBI taxonomy): Eukaryota > Metazoa > Bryozoa > Gymnolaemata > Cheilostomatida > Bugulidae > Bugulina > Bugulina stolonifera. The sequence continues at coordinate 12,239,525 of OW285197.1, read as the reverse complement.
TGGTGAATTGATGCAAACATAAATTATTTTGGTTTAAGAAATCAGATACAAGTAATATATTTGTTCCTCAATGCTGCAACAGAAATACAATCTACTTTCCAAAAACTCTACATACAGTCAATCTACGGATTAAATACATCCACACAGAGAGAAGACAATCGTCATAAGTGGTGACCTCGAACTATCAAATCCTCTCCAAGACAATAGTTGTTACTAAACAAAAAATAGCATTTACAGAACTCTATGGCATGAATTGAACTTTCTCTCTCTGGAGCATGAGTTACGCAATACAGTAGTAAATAAACGATATAAAATATCCCTCCACCAAAAGCAAAAATAATATATTGTGACTTCAATGTTTTCTCAATCAAGCATTTAAAATATCATCAACATCAGTCTTGTCTGCGAGATGTCTGAAAGCACAGTCCTATTTTACCTGCTAGTTGGTGGCCAACACTCTTTTAAAGTCGCAAAGAAGGCAGACAACTTAGTATCATTAGGCAAATACTTGATCAAAAAAACATTGACTACAATATGATTTTGTCTAGTTAACTGGGCCACAAACCATCATATAATTTTCCTGTAATTATAAAAAACAATTTTTCACAATACTGCGCATGTATGTTACCTCTCAACTAACTTCAGCCCGTATGATAATATTATTAAATGATGTTAATTTGCTTTGTCTAAATACATAAAATATTATATTATGGGATAATGAATATTGGTATTAGAGTTAGATCAATATATGGGTGTAACCATGGGGATAATGTGATAATTAAATAATAATTAGAGTTTATACATGTATATTGTAGAATAATCCACTGTAACTCCATTTGTCCTAGAATTCAAATCCAAAAATGGAGTCAATATTCCAGTTTATATGGAACTACAGTGGATTAAACTTCGTTAAGAGTGAATGGCCCACTAGCACTAGCCAGTGTAGGTTTCACAACATTTTATTTCACCAATCCTTGTTGTGTGACCCTCAGTCTTCTTTGCTGCATCATATGTTATGTACTGGTAGGCTTTCACAAAGTTTGGATTTGCGCTGGAGAGACTTGTTGTGATAGTATCTGTTGCAGTTGCTGAGGCTGCTGAGCACATGCATCTAAATAAGGCAGTATTGCACATATTGACTTACATTATGTTACAACAGATCTTAGGTCACATGTATATGTATATGTAGCTGTGTTATGTGATTATTTAAATACCCAAAATTACTTACCCTCCTGTACACGTTGATGCAGCACTTGCACAATCACACACTCCGCTGAGGTGTGGATAACCTGACAATTTCTGATTAGCACCAGAAACGGCAGAGATGGCAGCATAGCCATAAATAGTAGCAAAGTTATTGTTGTAGTGTTGAATTGCCAGAGTGTCACTAGCACCACTGCTGCATGCTGCTGTGACCTGAAACAAATAGTTTATCCTTAAATTGAGTTTTTATGATTAGACAGTATAATATCCGTGGTAAATTAGTAAACTAGAGTTTGAAAGCAGTTAGAAATTAAAGTTTGAGAAAACAATATACCTCACTCTGCATTGTTATTCTATTACTAATATCATCCTTTACAAAGCAGTATGCACACTCTGTTGTACATGTATGTACACTTACCACTTGAGAGCAGTTCCCATTTGTGTTTGCTATCATCGATGTGATTTGAGCATCACTTATTGGGTATGTGACAGTCTGAGGTGTTTCACAAATAAAAACAGGGTCAGCAACCGTAATACCTGGCATTATGGTAGATGAGGTTGCAGCGCATTCAGCAGTAGCAGCAGTGAAAGAAGCACCACTACTAGGAGCGATCTACAACATATTATGTGGAGAGGATAGTACTTCAATTGTTGTAACTTATTCTGTTTCAGATTACATTTTCCATTGAAGGTTGAACAGGAAGTAGGAATTATTCAAGTTATAGACAAGCTATACAAACGTTTGTCGATTGTTGGATATTCACGAAAACTGTTGAATATACATGTAAGTTTCTGAAGCCACCGTGGTTAGGTGTAGGATGTATTCATACTCACATGTACCTATAATGAGTATGTTCACTGTTAATGTGGTCAATGCACAAGTGAAATTTGCTAACCTTAGTACAGCACAGGGTAGAGGACTCTTTACAACACATTGCCTGATAAAGACCTGGATTCCCAGTCTCTAATCCAGGACCCTGAGGGTCAATAGTAACATTTACACAGCCAACAGAAGCAGTGTTAAACATGTTGTCTCTGTTGTAGTAATCTTTACAGTCTGTTGGGTATTTGTCTGCACAGAGAGAGATTACGCAAAATAGCAATTCAATAACCAATACCAACGGTAATATGTTATCATATGATTAGCTGATCACCCGCTGTTTTGAAAAGCCTGAATACAGAGGAGAGAGCAACCAATTCCACATGTACATGTAAACCACAAGAACATAATACATGTCGATTTTCAAAGTACAATCTAGAAAAAGGGTGTCTTAAAAGTTATTCAGAGTTTGCTAAATGTACATTGTATAAACCAACACCATTAAAAAATCTTACAGCACTTCTGTGGCAAAAGTTAACTCAAGATATATACATGTAGCTTACAGACACAAGTGTAGGCCAGAGCAGTAAATGTTCCGTCAGCCTGACATGTGACAGTTTGATTCTGTGTGGTTGTCATTGGTGTAGTAGGAGCAATTCTGTAGTCACCAAAACATGTGTATGTAACAACATCTCCCACATTGTAGTTCTGTACAGCTTTGTTAGAAAAGTTAAGGGCTGGCAGAGCAGAGGCCAGACATATTCTCTCTGTAAGTGAAACCAAGAATAGTACAGAATATAGATAAATATACCGTGGATACCTATTTATTTAGGTTTATGAATTTCCATAGACGACTTTTAATTGATCTCCAAAGCATTTCTGTTTATAAACTACAAAATATAAAACGTAGTTGTTGTATAAAGCATGTAATAAGGCTTATATTATACCTTTGTGTACATTCACACGTGCAGTACAAAATGCCTCGATTATCAGCAACTTAAAACAGGAATATTGATTACGTACGTGTACAAGTAGGAGCTGGATTAAGAGACCAGGTTCCATCAGCTTGACAAGTAGACTCCATATTTCCAGTAAACTGATAGTTGGCTATACAAGAGTAAGTCACTTTAGATTCATACGTCTGCATCACCATAGTGAGAGCATTAGTATTTGTTCCAGCTGGAGGAGTTCCACACATCACACCTAAAGTTAGAAAACACAGGAATAGTAGAGTTAGAAAATACAGATTTTACTTGCTCACATACACTTCCTTTATATGAGTATAATACACATGTAAACAATTTGAAAAACTTTCTGTTTATGTAACCATGTAATGCCAACCTTTACTAAAAGGATAACAATCGAACAGCATTACTTGAACAATTCAATTAAACGGTTCTACTACATTCTGGTTCTTTGTGATTAGACATAACTAAAGGCAAAAGAAATCATTCTGCTCCTTTCTTTCTTGGTAATATAACATATTATCTGTATTCATACCAACTAATTCAACATGTAACGTTGTTTCATATTTCAGAAGCTACAATGTGATCAGTACTGGAATATTTACTTACGTTCACAAGTTGGGGTAGTAGACCAGTTACCGCTGGCTCCACAGAATATCTTGGCTGTTCTGTTACTGTTATTATTTGAACCAACAATTCTATATCCCATCCTACAGGTGAAGTCTACACTTCCACCAACCTGAGGAACATCACAGAGGTATTATATTCCTGATTCATACAACAAGATGAAGGAATTGTGCAAGACGTTTCGTGATAATGTCATCTGCATGTAGTATTAGGCATAGCCAGAAATTTTGTACACTGCATTTGGACACTGTAGAAAAGTTCTCCATTTTCAAACGGTTTCTCATGACCCTTGCAGTTTACCTATTGTTGCAGGATGTTGATGACATTTCAAGGCAAATTGTTGTCTATGAAATACATGCTATGTTATGCATCTATCTACATGTAGAGTCATGTACATGTACATGTAGTAGATGGGAACATGCTCTACTCTACTTACTGGATAACTTGCTGCTACTATTGCTGGTCTAGTGATAGTCAAGTCTCCTCCAGGTACGTTACTGCAAGTTGCAGAGCTAGGAGATGGAGTAGTGGTACTTGTATCTGTGGAAGAAAATGTTTCAGGATTGAGAAAATTCATTCCTAATCTTGATAGTGGTTTGCTACCTACCGGATGGTTTTCTAACGTGAAATTATATTTTCACTGCCATAAAATTTTTTAAATAAAAATGACTTATCCTAAATTGTAGTTTGCAATTTTGTTATTAAAAATCTCAATGTAGAAGTTGCATATTTTTAGGACAATTATAACTAGAGTAGGCCAATGGTTCCAGCATATGAATTATTTACTTGTAGTGCTTATAGGATCCAATGGGCAGCCAATGACTTCAGATGACTTATTTAAAATTCAAGTTACAATATTGTTTAAATTGTAAGAAGACTGTTTAATGCCTGATTGATCCACGTACATTGGTCAGGTTTGGAATAATAAAAATATCTTACAAAAATTCAATTTTTTCTCTTTGTTCCTGCACCTACCTGTTGTTGCAGGTACACTGATAGGTCTCATGCACATGTAGATGTGCATGTACATGTATGTTACTTACCACAGACTGGGAGACCAGAGGTCGGCCACATGTTGTTTGTACACACAATACTAGATGGAGTTCCAGACTTCAGAGAGTATCCAGAACTACAGGTATAAGTGGCCATTGACCCAGATAGTGAGCTCACAGCATTGGCTATAGTAGGTGGTGAACCACAACTAGCAGATGCTGCAATACAATGTTAATATTTATATAGTGATAAAAATAACACAGAAGAAATACTGAACAGAATAATTATAGCAAAAGTTTTGGAGTATAAATATAGAGGTATTCTAACCTGTACATGTTGGTACATTCCTCCACGTTCCACTAATACAGGTAGCAGATGAGCTGGTAGCTCCTCCTCCATTTGTAATACTAAAGTTTGGTAGACACATGTATGTAGCTGTTGATCCAGTAGATGATACCTGGGGTGACATACTGTTAGTGTTGGCAACTGGTGGAGGAGGTAAACCTGTTCAGTTATAAGCAAAACTCAGTTAAAATCTATCACAAGATGTGATCCGACGCAGCTAAAAGAATTCCTGAACATATGCACAGCATAAAAATGAACATGCTTATCCTCCAGTGTAAGTAAAATGATAGAGTCTTTCAAAGTAAAACAATGGATACATGTACATGTACATTTAATTTCAGGTCTAATGCACAGACCACTTTCTCACTTACATCTACAGGTGGGTGTGTTCATCCAGATTCCAGTAGCTTTACTACACATGGCATTTCCACCTCCAGTATAACCAGAATTACATGTGTATGTGGCAGTGATAATCGGTGATGCCTCATTTAGACTTGTTCTCATGGCGTTGGTGACAGATGGAGCAGGTGGGCACAGGTCTAAAATACCATGAAATGTTATATTATGTGATTGATGTAAAGAATTGAGAAGTTTGAGTAAGGAAAATGATGTAACTAATAGGAAAGCTGTTTGTGTATTAAAATGTAAATTTTCAAGTAGAAAATTGAAATCCGTTGGAGATACAACACAACATGGCAGCAATTTCTAATTGACATTGTTACGTGTTTCTATAAAGCTAATTTGGAAATTGTATCAAGAGTTAAATATTATTATTATAATTTGCTCAATAAAAGAATATACTGGACAGCATCTTACTTGGTGCCTGAGTAGTTTGGACATTGCCTCCTCTGTTCCCTCTGTTTCCTCTATTTCCTCTACGTCTGTTTCCATTTCTACCTCTGTTTCTACCTTTACCTACTTTTCTTCCTTTACCTGCAGCTTCTCCTTTCTTTCCCTTCTTGTTGTCTTTCTTGTCTCCTTTCTTTCCTTTTTTTCTTCCTTTACCTCTTTTTCTTCCACCTGCAACTTTTCTAACTCCCTCTCTCCTTCTCCCTCTTCTTCTTCTCTGTGCTAACGACTTAGTTTCATTATCTCCAGCAGAGAAGACATCTTCTACTACGATACTGAGAATTACCATCAAGGCTATGGCAGCTGCTTGTGACACCCTCATCTGTAAGGTATACATGCATTATTAATACATACCTCACATGATATGTTCTGAAGGAAATCTGTAGTTTTGATAAGATGTGGTAGCTGTGAAATACACATTGTTTTCAGGTTACAAGCTTACAACTTGCTTAAAAACTTAGAGAATTTAAACTAGACTGAGCTGTCAGATCTATTGCAAGCTAGACTTACCTTTGCAGGTGTTTTATCTCCTGGTTAGAACAGATGTGGCTCTCCTCTGCTGACAATGGCAGCTTTTATACGAAATAAAAGCGGTCATGGATGGAGATAATACCAAGTAAGTGTGCCTGGGTACCAAGTGGGTCTGAGCTGCCTCTTCATCCTGAGCCCATAATCCTATTAATTATTAAATACAATCATTGGATTACTTTCGCTGATGCAAAATTCATGAAATTGGAATAATGAGAAAAAACATACATGCAGTACATGTACATGATATAAACTATTTAGGCCTTACTAATATTATATATTAATATAATATTATTCTATTGAACCTATAAATAATACAATCATGTACATGTAATTTTAACACATCAAAAGTCGTAGGATGACACTAAGGGAGTGCTAAATAATAGGATCTATTTTACACAAATTGCTTTTAAAGAAAAAAATTTTTATATTGCCGGTAATTTACAGAATACAGAATACAGAATTAAATTTACTAGTAATATTAACAAATCAGATGTCATAGGATGTCACTGATAAAGTTCTGAGTAAAAGGATCAGCTATACGTAAATTATTTATTTACAAACATATGTTTAAATATTCTAACATCTTTACATTCTAGGTAAATTACAGGTGAAGACCTTTCATCTGACACAGTGCTAATCACGAAACTGCTCTGTTTTCTCTGAAAAATTTGCTGAAATAATACAATTATTATAAATAATATATTATATTGTTTGTACATATACAGGTACCTTAGCCTAGGAATTGTACAATGTTTAGATTAGCTATACATGTACATTTGTCATTCTTGTACATGCACATTGTACAAATGTATGCTGTATAATCCTGATAGGCTCATTACATATGAAGCGTATTTTGTATTAAAACAGAATCCCAAAACGATGTTTAGTTGTCATGAAGATTTTATGGTTAAAATGTATAAAGTTGCACACAGAGTGATTAATGACTTGCCACCACATGGTTGTGGACGATTAAATATTACCCTAACACAATTATATAGCTGCTGGAGTAACCTTAAAACTTTGCTGAAATAACATAATTATCATTACATGTACAGTCATGTACATTGATTTTAGCTTAGAACAAGTAAACATGCAATGTAAGTGTAATTATCACATGATTGTACAATGTGTGTGTTAGCTACATGTATATGTATTCTATGCTGTTCTTTAAATATATATGTACATAAATACAGTGTATTTGTATATGGTACATTGTATTGTTTTAAATGTTTTAAACTATCTTGATAATTTCATCCAAAAATTTAAATTGAATTGGTTTTAGGTTGCACACAGAATACAAGGAAGATGTGTTACCGTTAGGAAGTTTTTATGGTTAAATGTATGAAATTACAAAAATACTTGTAGAGTGCTTATTGACTTGCCAGGTCATGATTGGTTGTATATTATGCAAACAACTAGTACTTTCAGTACAAGGTATGGTTGCTGAGTCACTGATGGCTATGCGATGTTGTAGGTGGTGTGTCGGTGGTGACTGAGGTTGGACTAGGTCTGCCTTTATTATTCCTATTGGTACTGTCTTCATACCAGCCAAGCGATTGTAGGAAATTAGCTGGTGTCTTCACGACCTCTTGGGCAGACCTGGGTACAAAAATACATTTTGTATGTCAAGATGGCTGGGATTATGCCGAGTTTGAGAAGGCTATCACTAGTTCATCAACACACCACAGTTTCCCACACAGAAATGAGGATTTTACTTTATCTTCAGACTGGTGCATCTGCGACCCTGCGGCCAAAGTAGGCTGGAAAACTATTGAATAAGTTGGCCTGTGCCTAAATTTAAGCCATCAAGACACCAAGTGTTGTTCAATACCTGGTAGTTATTAGTTCTCACATGTGTGTTGTAATAGCGCTGTACCAGATTAGATCAAAGCAGGCTATCTACAAGGATGTGCTATTTTACCAGATGAAGCTACTTTAGGATAAGGTTTAGGTTTGCTTTTGGAAGTTGGAAACATCAATTTATTTAAACATAACTACAAAATAGCACAAAACTATACAGTGATGGTGGCTTAAGCTCCTCAGTGAAAGCAGAAAATGCTCTTTATTGGGTATTTATTTACACGTATTTATTTACAGTAGTACACACGATATCATCAGTGCCATAACCACCAATTATACAATATGCATAATCTTTAATCCATGGAGCTCAGCTCTCTATAATGCAATGATTAAATGTATGCCATAGCTCTATAAATATTTATAATCTAAAGCAAGACTTATGGGCAGATTAATAATTAGTTATGATTTTGCAATCCCGGATATCATAGCATGCTGATTATTATTGTACGCAAGATCACTGGGTACACATGTACCTCATAGTAGCCTAAAAGGTTAACCTATCATGGGCTCAGTGATGAAACATGTAATGTCTTAGCCCTTGATATTGTCAAGTAGAGGTTTGATTGATTAACATACTTTCTCATTGGATTGGTAAAGCTGACAGCTAGATACGTTTACTTGTGGACATGCAGCAACTTAGTCTATTATTCCACTTTCACCTGACAGTTAAAATGTGCAAAAAAATTGTTCTTAAATACTGTATAAATTTATGATTTCATGTCGTTACTGTCTGATATCAACTAAAAGGAGAACTAGTATATCATATGGGTACATATGAGTACATATGGGTACGTATGGGTGCATATGGGTACATTGTTGGTACATATGGGTACATATGGGTACATATGGGTACGTATGGGTACATGTGGGTGCATGTGGGTGCATGTGGGTACATATGAATACATGTGGGTACATATGGGTACTTATGGGTACATGTGGGTACATAATTATGGGTACTTATGAGTACATATTATACATATGGGTGCATTATGGGTACATGTGGGTGCATGTGGGTGTATGTGGGTGCATGTGGGTACATGTGGGTACATGTGGGTACATGTGGGTACGTATGGGTACTTGTGGGTACATATTATACATATGGGTACATCATGGGTACATGTGGGTGCATGTGAGTGTATGTGGGTGCATATGGGTACATGTGGGTACATGTGGGTACATGTGGGTACTGACCTATTCAAACTCAAACATAAGCGATCACCAGGCTCACCAGGTCTCCCTGATTCTGAAGCAGACTCCCTGATTTTCAACTCAAAATTTGGTACATCGTACCTCATCCACCAAAAATGGACACCCCACTCAAATGCTAAATCTCCTTGATATATTTTATTAGTGAACATGGCAAGCCTGGTCATCTCGACATGTTGTTATAACTTTCGTATATATTTCAGTGTTATATGTTTAATTATTATTATAGTAATGTTGTAGTTACTATTCATGCGAATTAAAAGAAATACAGTTGAACTTGCTCATCCAGATGATACTCTCTCTCTCTCTCTTCAAGTTTTGTTCACATGTTTTCCAGATCTTTAAAACACTTGAACCCCAATATATTGAATGCCTCTGCTTTTAGTTCTGAGTGTACCACGCCCACTTGCTTTTAATCCAGATGTTTAAAACTATAGCGCGTAAATTCTTTAGCTGCCCCTTTCAGCTAATAATCTAACCTTACTAGCATTGCAGTAACTAGGTAGATATATGTTGTCCTTAGTTACGCAGCCTCCAGCAGAATTGTATTCAGTGATGAACTTGGAGAATATCTTGATAATAACCGAAGAAAAATGTTCGAAACTGTATAAATTGAACAGCATTACTCAACCAATCAGGGCCATATACAACCAGTACTCAACCAATCAGGGCCATATACAACCAGTACTCAACCAATCAGGGCTATACACATACCTGTTACAGTACAGGTAACACACTCATAATAATAGTATAATAACATGTGACATACAACTGTGTTAATTTTTGCACAAGTCAATATCCTACCCTCGTCAGCAACTCAATTTATTATTGGTTACATGGTTACAAGAGATTATAATTATATACTTATTCATACGATAGTTACATGGGTTACATGTTTATATTTATTTACAACGCCAGTGGTTACAGAAGTTACAAGGTTACATGTTTATATTTATTTACAACGCCAGTGGTTACAGAAGTTACAAGGTTACATATTTATATTTATTTACAACGCCAGTGGTTACAGAAGTTACAAGGTTACATGTTTATATTTATTTACAACGCCAGTGGTTACAGAAGTTACAAGGTTACATATTTATATTTATTTACAACGCCAGTGGTTACAGAAGTTACAAGGTTACATGTTTATATTTATTTACAACGCCAGTGGTTACAGAAGTTACAAGGTTACATATTTATATTTATTTACAACGCCAGTGGTTACAGAAGTTACAAGGTTACATGTTTATATTTATTTACAACGCCAGTGGTTACAGAAGTTACAAGGTTACATATTTATATTTATTTACAACGCCAGTGGTTACAGAAGTTACAAGGTTACATGTTTATATTTATTTACAACACCAGTGGTTACAGAAGTTACAAGGTTACATATTTATATTTATTTACAACGCCAGTGGTTACAGAAGTTACAAGGTTACATGTTTATATTTATTTACAACGCCAGTGGTTACAGAAGTTACAAGGTTACATATTTATATTTATTTACAACGCCAGTGGTTACAGAAGTTACAAGGTTACATATTTATATTTATTTACAACGCCAGTGGTTACAGAAGTTACAAGGTTACATATTTATATTTATTTACAACGCCAGTGGTTACAGAAGTTACAAGGTTACATGTTTATATTTATTTACAACGCCAGTGGTTACAGAAGTTACAAGGTTACATATTTATATTTATTTACAACGCCAGTGGTTACAGAAGTTACAAGGTTACATGTTTATATTTATTTACAACGCCAGTGGTTACAGAAGTTACAAGGTTACATATTTATATTTATTTACAACGCCAGTGGTTACAGAAGTTACAAGGTTACATATTTATATTTATTTACAACGCCAGTGGTTACAGAAGTTACAAGGTTACATGTTTATAATTATTTACAACGCCAGTGGTTACAGAAGTTACAAGGTTACATATTTATATTTATTTACAACGCCAGTGGTTACAGAAGTTACAAGGTTACATGTTTATATTTATTTACAACGCCAGTGGTTACAGAAGTTACAAGGTTACATGTTTATATTTATTTACAACGCCAGTGGTTACAGAAATTACAAGGTTACATATTTATATTTATTTGCAACGCCAGTGGTTACAGAAGTTACAAGGTTACATGTTTATATTTATTTACAACGCCAGTGGTTACAGAAGTTACGAGGTTACATATTTATATTTATTTACAACGCCAGTGGTTACAGAAGTTACAAGGTTACATGTTTATATTTATTTACAACGCCAGTGGTTACAGAAGTTACAAGGTTACATATTTATATTTATTTACAACGCCAGTGGTTACAGAAGTTACAAGGTTACATATTTATATTTATTTACAACGCCAGTGGTTACAGAAGTTACAAGGTTACATGTTTATAATTATTTACAACGCCAGTGGTTACAGAAGTTACAAGGTTACATATTTATATTTACTTACAACGCCAGTGGTTACAGAAGTTACAAGGTTACATGTTTATATTTATTTACAACGCCAGTGGTTACAGAAGTTACAAGGTTACATGTTTATATTTATTTACAACGCCAGTGGTTACAGAAGTTACAAGGTTACATATTTATATTTATTTGCAACGCCAGTGGTTACAGAAGTTACAAGGTTACATGTTTATATTTATTTACAACACCAGTGGTTACAGAAGTTACAAGGTTACATGTTTATATTTATTTACAACGCCAGTGGTTACAGAAGTTACAAGGTTACATATTTATATTTATTTACAACGCCAGTGGTTACAGAAGTTACAAGGTTACATGTTTATATTTATTTACAACGCCAGTGGTTACAGAAGTTACAAGGTTACATATTTATATTTATTTACAACGCCAGTGGTTACAGAAGTTACAAGGTTACATATTTATATTTATTTACAACGCCAGTGGTTACAGAAGTTACAAGGTTACATGTTTATAATTATTTACAACGCCAGTGGTTACAGAAGTTACAAGGTTACATATTTATATTTATTTACATTGCCAGTGGTTACAGAAGTTACAAGGTTACATGTTTATATTTATTTACAACGCCAGTGGTTACAGAAGTTACAAGGTTACATGTTTATATTTATTTACAACGCCAGTGGTTACAGAAATTACAAGGTTACATATTTATATTTATTTGCAACGCCAGTGGTTACAGAAGTTACAAGGTTACATGTTTATATTTATTTACAACGCCAGTGGTTACAGAAGTTACAAGGTTACATATTTATATTTATTTACAACGCCAGTGGTTACAGAAGTTACAAGGTTACATGTTTATATTTATTTACAACGCCAGTGGTTACAGAAGTTACAAGGTTACATATTTATATTTATTTACAACGCCAGTGGTTACAGAAGTTACAAGGTTACATATTTATATTTATTTACAACGCCAGTGGTTACAGAAGTTACAAGGTTACATGTTTATAATTATTTCCAACGCCAGTGGTTACAGAAGTTACAAGGTTACATATTTATATTTACTTACAACGCCAGTGGTTACAGAAGTTACAAGGTTACATGTTTATATTTATTTACAACGCCAGTGGTTACAGAAGTTACAAGGTTACATGTTTATATTTATTTACAACGCCAGTGGTTACAGAAGTTACAAGGTTACATATTTATATTTATTTGCAACGCCAGTGGTTACAGAAGTTACAAGGTTACATGTTTATATTTATTTACAACGCCAGTGGTTACAGAAGTTACAAGGTTACATGTTTATATTTATTTACAACGCCAGTGGTTACAGAAGTTACAAGGTTACATGTTTATATTTATTTACAACGCCAGTGGTTACAGAAGTTACAAGGTTACATGTTTATATTTATTTACAACGCCAGTGGTTACAGAAGTTACAAGGTTACATGTTTATATTTATTTACAACGCCAGTGGTTACAGAAGTTACAAGGTTACATGTTTATATTTATTTGCAACGCCAGTGGTTACAGAAGTTACAAGGTTACATGTTTATATTTATTTGCAACGCCAGTGGTTACAGAAGTTACAAGGTTACATGTTTATATTTATTTGCAACGCCAGTGGTTACAGAAGTTACAAGGTTACATGTTTATATTTATTTACAACGCCAGTGGTTACAGAAGTTACAAGGTTACATGTTTATATTTATTTACAACGCCAGTGGTTACAGAAGTTACAAGGTTACATATTTATATTTATTTACAATGCCAGTGGTTACAGAAGTTACAAGGTTACATATTTATATTTATTTACAATGCCAGTGGTTACAGAAGTTACAAGGTTACATAGTTATATTTATTTACAATGCCAGCACCTTTCCTCGAGGCATTATTTGATTTTATACCCTAAAAGCAGATACAGATCGGAGTTTAAACTTTCGCAAATTTCGCGTGTAGCAAACCCAAGAAAATTATCACTCGCTAACCAAGTCTTCTTCCTAACTATAATATAAAGAAATCTTCATTGGAACAGAAAGGTGTTCAAGATTTTGGTTTACATAATCAAGAAAGGTTTTTTTACAAAACTAGAGAATTAGTATAGCTAAGTTAAAATAAAATGAATGTCTTAATATTGTATTATTTTAACTCAAAAATATCACAGCAAGAATTGCAAAAAAGAGATTTACTTATATATTAAGGGGAGATAACTACGTATCTGGTAACAATTGCAATTAGAATTCTTTCGAAATTATTTGTATGGAAGAAAAGACAACTCTTACTCCACATAACAAAGTTTCTTTTTTATTGAGAATTAGTAGAATAGGAGTTATCTCCCTCGGCTGTTTAAAAAGTAAGAATTTGTTGTATTAATAAACATTTAAATTTAATAAATTAGTTTTCTAACAGATGAAATTCAGAAGCAATGTCAAAAGTAAGTAGCACATATTTTATTAGCTAAAGTGCTAAAAGCATTTAATAAATTTTGTAGCTACACACTAACTATGAACAAAGTATTTTTATATATGAATTTAAACCTTCTGTAACCACTGGCGTTGTAAATAAATATAAACATGTAACCTTGTAACTTCTGTAACCACTGGCGTTGTAAATAAATATAAACATGTAACCTTGTAACTTCTGTAACCACTGGCGTTGTAAATAAATATAAATATGTAACCTTGTAACTTCTGTAACCACTGGCGTTGTAAATAAATATAAACATGTAACCTTGTAACTTCTGTAACCACTGGCGTTGTAAATAAATATAAACATGTAACCCATGTAACTATCGTATGAATAAGTATATAATTATAATCTCTTGTAACCATGTAACCAATAATAAATTGAGTTGCTGACGAGGGTAGGATATTGACTTGTGCTTAATTTTTAGTCCTGCAACCTGTTATATAGAAGTTATTCGAACAGTGTTTGAGTTAACTTAAAATTATCCTATGCTAATCCAGACACAGAGCTTTGTTAAGTGTACAATATAAAATGCACATAACCCTTGAAAATCCCCATAAGAGTATGCAAGAATTTGTGCAACTAGTGCAGATGAATTAATAAAATACATGAACTGTTCTTCTTTCGCAAAGTAGTTCTTTTCCAAATCAAATTGCATACAACTTTTCATTACAGTTATTAGTATTTTAACTTTAATTTACACCTGGGTGTGTTCTAAATAATGGTTTAATTGGAATACAGTTATAATATGGCATTGGAGTATCTTTTATAATGACTTTGGTTATGAAAACTTAGTGGAAAAAGTTTGTGCTAAACAGTAAAATAGTAAACCAAGTGAACTTTCTATACTAAATCTCAAATGCTGCAGATTCCCAGGGTCATGGGATTTATCATTGACATATAACTATTAATCTACTCATGACTACATCCTATATTGTATAATCCTATGATTACATCCGTGTACATGTATATCAGGCACATCAGGTATCCTGGTACACTTGTACCAGAGCCCTACTTGCCTATAATACTAATAGCTAATGTATATAGTGTGCATAGGTGCATATAAAGCCTACAAGTACACATGCACCTGGCAAACGCTGCATAATAGCCTCGGTTTCAAGCCCTCTGTTTTTATGGTTGTTTGCTACGCTGCATAATAGCCTCGGTTTCAAGCCCTCTGTTTTTATGGTTGTTTGCTACTCTTCCTCGAGTGAATAGCAGCTTTGTATCTCTAGTATTACACTGCTAGTAGACAGGAAATAATACAGTTCAGGTACATTATATATTAATTATTCAAATTCTTCATTAAACTAGAGTTCCAGCAAACCTCTCTGCACTAAATCTATAGTAATTGTTGCATATATATGTTATTAAAGCAGCTTAGTCATATTTTGGAATCAAAGTCTACCGGAATATTGACCAGTGTAATTCGAGGTTACTCCTCTACAGTTTATGTTGTGATACCAACATTCGATATCCAATTATGCAATTGAATAGTGTGTACAATTTATTTCAGACTCTTCATTGAATTAAATGCTTATTTATATGTTCTGTACAAAATACCAGTTCAAACTCTTTAGAAAACATCTACATAACTAAGACATTGAGCCTGCCTGCTAACCCTGAGTCAATAACACCCACGTAAGAGCATTATTTTTAGTCTCTTTCTAATCTCAAGTATTATAATAATACATACTGTAATATGATTGGCTGTGGTAGCTTAGATATAATTGGCTGTGCTGTCTTTGCATTTCTATTCTTAACAGCATAGCTCTTAAAATAATCATTTGGTTGCTTCAATTTCAACCAGACGGTGGCACAACTTTTCCGCTCATTGTAACAGTGTACATGGAGTGGTTGGTACTTTTCAGTTAGGCAAACTTTAGATGAGCAAGATCGACATCTGACAGAGAAAAGTTACCAGGTCATGATACGTTATGGTGGATCTACAGAAGAGAAGGAATCTCGCATTTCTCTGTTGTTGGAGGAGAGAAATAGCTCTTTTGACTAGTCAACAGGTTGGTGCATAAAACAAATTTAAAAAGAAAAATTATTTCCCTAGGAGTGCTCAAAAAATTTTACTAAAACTTGTCAAGTAAATTTGCTGTTTACACATAAAGTGTTGTTTTTTGCAAAACTGTGTTACATGTATTATCTGAGAAAAAATGGAACTCCCATCTGAATTAGACCAACTAAATTAATATTTTTGTGGTAATTACTGAATTATTGCAACACAATCATACCAATTAAGTCAATTGTTGTATGATATTTCTGTGTCACAGTATGAACATGTGATTATTGTCTTGACTAGTAGCATAGTTTAAATTAGCATTAATTTTATGTTGGAATGTAATTGCATATTTTGATGGTGGCAAAGATATGTCAATGTGGTCAAAAAATACTGATAATTTTATTCAGAAACAAGAACAACGAAAAATGACAAAAGTAAAAATTATTTTACCAGTGGTGCTCTACAATTTTTAGTAAACTTCTCAAACCCATTTACTATTTACTAAGCATTTAAAATGCTGCTTTTTGGACAAATAATGTTGCTTTTGAGAACCAATATATCAATTCCAAGCTGCATTTAACTATTGAAAATGTTTTTTGTGATAATTGTTGAATTATTGCAGCACAGTACGACAATTAAGTCACTTGCTGTAGACCAGCATCAGCACTATGTACAATGTAATTAAATTAGGATGTTAAACGCTGGCTTGATGATTATTTTTTTTTAAAATTAGTGTTTAAGTTATTTTTGTCTTGAACAATGACTGCATAAGTGGTAGTAGCAAAAATACATAATTCATTCAGAAAGCATACAATTATTTTGCTGGTAAACCAGGTACTAAAAAGATCTGAAGAGCTGAACTTACCCATAGACCGCCTGAAGCGGTGAAGGAATTGCAGCCCAGTAAAATCTATGTAACTAAGGTTCGGTACGTTTACTTCCAGCTGGAAGTGCAACAATAGGGTTATCATTCCCTTATTTTGAATGTTATATAATTCATTGCAATGATGGTAGAATATGCTATCAGTCAATGCCAACAGGTATGATTAAAATAACTAATATTAATTAGGTAGCATAACTGTAATTAAAATAATAATATTGTTAGATAAGTATGGTTTACGATCAATAGCCAATTAAGTTGGTTACAGGCTACATAGTAGGGGACCCAAGGGGTGGTTTCTGCTCATTCAATTCTACTTTATGTTCTATATATCAAATGAAAGCTGAGACTGGTAATATAACGCACTCATTTAGTGCGATGTCAATGGAAAAGGTGCAGTTACCCCATGTTTGAAATACACTCAATGGCAATAACAGCTGAAGCTGTGCAGCACCATTAGTATTTCTTATAAACATAGTGCATCAAGAAGAAAACTGATCATGCACATGTATTAGGCGCACCATTTCATAATTAGGCGGTATAGCTTCTGGTGTGTCATGGAAGGAACTCAAATCTATCAAATGGGCAAAATTTAGTTAAAATTGAAAAGATAATTGATTGAAAGATCAACATACAATACATTTTTTGATCTTCAATGCATTACTTTCCTTTTTAGCTCATTAAAATCATGTCTTTTGTTTTCTGGGAAGATAACTCAAAACTTGCCACAGCATTAAATTCAGTTGTTTTGCACCAAAGTATTGCCCTTTGAGATTTAAAAATTTCCCAAATGGACTTTTATGAGGGTGGATACTAACACAGAAGTATTGAAACCAATATACTTTCACAGCAAAAATGGTAGCTCACTGAACTCTATTGTATATGCGCACAACTTGGAGACCTTAGGAAAACTAGCCAGCTGACTTCCTGTTCTGGCATCAATTTTGAGGTAAAAAACAACAAAACAAGAGCCTAGGTCTTGCCATCACGATGGTCACTTGCAATGCCATAAAGGTACACAACATAATTTCAAAGTCGTAAAGCAAAGATTTCTGGAATTATCCTGCGTCACTTTCCTTCTAGTGCAACTTGCCACATCAAAATTGTGCCTATTTATTACTTGGGAAGACAATTCCAAACGTGACGCAACATTAAAAATGCGCTCTTTAGTATTGAAGTATTGTACTTAAAATCCTAATAATTCCAATATACGAGGCTGGATTCTAACATCTCATAACACAAGTGGTGGCTTTCTGAACACAAGAGATGTGCATAACTTCCGGAATCTTGCCAGCAGACTCCGCCCACTTCCTGTTCCGACACCAATTTTCAAGTAAAGAATAATGCATAATTTACTTTTACATATACCTAGAGCATTATCACGTCTCTATTGCTGCTTTACATGTCAAAATAATGGGTTTTATCTTTTAGGGGAGACAACTCCGAACATTGTTTAGCATCAAAAAAGCGTCATTTTTTAGCAAAGTATTGTACATAGCATCACATAAATTCACATATGCATCACTAAGAGATGACTTAATAGCATACTAAAATAGTGGATTCGCCATACCCCCCACAACAAAAATGGCAGCTTTTCAAGTTAAAAAAATTCACATAATTTGACTCATTGTATAAAAAGTGCTAGTAGACTCCGCCCACTTTCTTTCCCGGCACTGAAATTTGTTATGAAGGCAAAGGACCTTCTGGTCAATTTATGATATCAATACCAAAAGATTTGGTTCAGTCATTTTAGTGTTGGAGGACCTGTTACACATAGCAGTAAAAATCGACAAATGGGGGAAAATCCCCTTTTTTGTTAAATCCACCCCTGTAGCGCGCGATGGCCACCAGGTACAAAAAAGTTGCTTGCAGTTCTGAAATCAGCGGAGTCTCAGCTTTCATTTGATATATAGAACATAAAGTAGAATTCAATGAGCAGCAGCATAAAAATTATATAAATTGGGTATGTGGGTCCCCTATTAACAAAAACACGATGGCAATCTACTGCATACAAGAGATTACACAACACATGACTGTATTATTATATTCTCACATTCACATTATAAATTTGGTGTATATTATTTATATTTTGTATTTAGTACACCAATGACCCTTGAAAATAGAGAGGGGAGGAATAGCTACACTGTGTGTTTTCTTACAGTTCAATGTACACTGTCACTGGAATTACATGTACATGTAGATTAGTGTGTATATGTAAGCTTATTACATAAGTCATTATTTGACTCAGTCTCTCCTTTCCTAGTTAGTAAGCTTATACTGAGAAAATAGAAATATTATTTCAAGATTTAGACGTATGATATGGGCAAAACTTCTCAATTTCATTGGCTCAACACTCTCCTTCTTTTAGCTTCATACTTTAATTATATTTAATATTACTGAAGTAAACAATATATACATGTACCTGGCAGAAGTTCTAGAATTTGTAACTAGAAATTACATGTATACTGGATTACAGTGTAAAGATAGAAAAACAAACAAACAAATGACTCACATAAAATTATACACTATGGTAGGGAAGCTACTGGTTGGATATATGACTTTATAGACTGACACTTTGGAGTTTTCCACTCCTGGACACTATTAGCAGGAAAGGGCAACTTCCCTAAATAGTTGCTAAATAATTACTCTCCTACTACTAGTGTCCAGGAGTGGACAACTCTAAAGTGTACTACTTCATGACTTGCTTGGCTAAGAAATACTGTTACCTCATCAATTATTGTAGCACAAGTATAAAGTAAGAAAACCCCATGGTTGTATGAATGGTATTATGCAACATACCAAAGAGTTGTCTCATACTGCACAGCATTTCCTTGGACTAAATTATCCAAACTTAAATATTTGTTATAACAAAACCATGGTGCTGTTTATTATATTATTAGCATTTATTTTTTTGCAAGTGTTATCTTTGCAATACTGGCATGTACATGTATTAACATCCATCATCTGCCTGTTTGTCTGACCACCCAGTCATCTGGAAATGATCAGTGGTCACTTTAACTGGTTGAAGCCAGTGAAATTAGTTTTCAGTGGACCCGTCTAAATAATCTATACTCTTAAAAACTACAAAGTAAAAATGAACTAGATTAATGTAAAGATATTACCACAATTATTAATCATCTCTTCATAGTCCCAACACATGAAGCTTAACACTCACAATAAAAAATAGAATATTATAGGGGTTATGATGTCTGGTCTATGTGTATGTTCAATGCAGCCTCCCTTATTTAGACTATTGCTGACTTTGTGCTACTATAAACAAAGTTGGGTTCTCTTGCTCTGATCTGACTAGTTAATGCTGCTTTGAGCACAACTTTGTTAAGAAGGTGCAACTGTCTGCTTTATGTCTTATAGAGAAATTTATTTAATTCAAGCTGTTTGCATAGAAAGAGTACTGCTGCAGTATTAAACAAATTATTTCACAGAATTTACTAATAATATGACTGTGGGATAGCCTAACTGGTGCAAGTGTTTGAATTTTTCTGGGCTTCCCTTCTGCTGGCAGTAACCAGCTGCCTTTTTGGGAGGTTGGTATTTTATCTGGCCACACTATATATGTGTAAGACAGCTATATTGTTTTCATCTATATGCCTATAAATATCTTGTGACCTATCTTTCCTAAATATAGATTGGAGGATAACACATGGGCTGTGCTACCCACAGTGTAGCATATGTACAGTATATCCAGGGTTGTCAATGCAGGCACCAATGCAATACATGTGTACTACTATCAACAGCTGAGTGCATTCACCTGCATATGATACCTCAAAACACACGACATCACTCCTAATGTCAACAATTCTATTTATATTAATGTCAATCCCATCGCATTAGTAAATAAGCGCTGTACTGTACCACTAGTGGGAGTTGTCACATCCTTGTTGTATCGATCCTTAATGGTAACAATGGATAAATGGGTTATAGGCTAAAAATGATGTACATGTATTCTCACTTATACATGTATGTACCTTCAAGCTTGTCAATGTATCAGCTGATATGAGTCATACCAAGGCCGTAATTGAGATGTTGTATTATAGTTATGGACTGATGTTCTTCCTCTCGCTAAAGATGATATATGACATAAAATATTCCAAATCCTTTTGTTCATGCTGGAATGTGAAATTAGGTTTTCTCTGTTTATTACAAATGTATTTGTAAAAGATGATCTGCTCATATTGAGTAAAAAAGAAGTTGAAACCTTATAAAAATTCTCTCTTTTCTTGTGAAAACTGATGGTTTTTGTTACTCAATTACTTTGCTGACAGGGGGGGTTTAACTGTGGTTGGTTGAAGCTTAGTCAAAGTTGAAGTTTAATAATGACGTTTGTTTAGCTTAACGGAAAAAATGTAATTACATAGAATGTTTGCGTAATTGATTAAAATTGTGTCAGTGTGCCTTTAATATATAGTGAAAAGTGCTTAAATCTAATGTTTGAAAGTCATGCGATGTAATTCTATGTTCATGTTCCTAAAATAAAAATAATGTTTATAATTGAGAATTTATGCATTGAAATGATGTATAGCACAATGAGGTGAAATTCTGGTGCAGAATGTAGTTCAATAGTAACTTTAACTTGGACTCTGACTTTCATACACATAAAGAATTTTATTGATGTAATTTCCAAAGAGCACATAATTCCTAATTGCTGTATGCATTAATTAATTTGTGTAAAGGTTGAAGGTATTATGATAATTATTTATTTATAGTGGCTACATCATTCTCATCTCAACTTATTTAACTACTCAACTGCATTGGTTATTTTTTATAATTTGAGAAATCGCTTAGTTGTAGAACACAGCAAAATAGACCATGTACCATAGTTATTTAGGAAAGTACGACAGGAAATACAAATATAACTTTTTGATAGCATATAATTATATTTATTGCTTGATACATCAACAGAAAACTTCCAACAAGCTGCATCAAATATTACATAATCCATACAATAGTCTGAGAGGAGATAATCGTCATAGGCGCTAACCTCGGGCTATCATATCCTCTCCCCATAACTAAATTGCTGTTAAACACAAAATCTACTATTCCAGCAGTTCACTAAACCACTCATTCCATCACCTCTTACATAGTCTGGAGCACCAAGCAATAATGAGTCCAGTTAAAAAATTCTACAATATTTTTTGGTCCAAGAATTTAAAAGGAACATCAGCAACAATTGAATACAACACACATACCAGTGCTAGAGATAAACTACCAGCCCCTCTATCACTAACCAGCACAATTGAGCATCATTGACAAAATACTTGATCCAATCAATCTTATAGAAATAACTGGAGTAGATAATAATTATGTAATTGACAGACAAAAGCAGTCACTCCGTTGTTGTTTACCGACTTCAATCTGAATCTAGTTTAATTTTACAATCAACATTTAACTTGAACCCCACCAATTAAACCCTGATTTACATTTTACTTTATCTGTAATACGTGTAATTGAACACCCAATTCAAGCAGGACACGTGTTTGCTCCTGAAACGATATTTTGAACTTTACCTCTGTATAATCAGGGTCAACCGTGTGATTCTCTAATCTGCCAATTACATTAAAATTACAATAACTAATACAATGTAAAGTCTGAATCCAATAAGATGATAATCCATAATAATTAACCTATAATAAGATATACATGCAAGTAACATACATTGTACATAGAAAATTTAATTTCTCATAAGAAATGTAGAATAGCTTACTGCGTTGCTGTTGGAATAAATTGCTATAAAAGTATGACATAAACAAATGCAGATATTATAATAAAATTAATTTTTTCACTCACCAGTCATGTAAGAGCACACCTTGAGCTAGTAGACATTGGATTAAATCTTACTACACTTGTTATTAATTGACTGCAATAGGCTAGAGAGGTTCATAGCAGGGTGTTAGCTTACCAGCTTATATAAATGAGTAGGCCTATTACAGCAACTTACAATGTTGTATAAGACTAGAAAGCTCGAGGTATGACATCACATGACAGGATGTGGATACTACTTGGTATAACTAAGCAGTGTAGGTCTCACAGCACTGAATTGCTCCAACTGAGACTGAGTTCACACCGTTAAGTTTTGCAGCGTCATGGGTAAGGAATTGATATCCCTTGACAAATTGGGGGTTTGAAGCTGACAGAGCCTTAGTTACTACATCAGTTGCTGTTGGTGTTCCAGCAGTGGTGCATGCGCATCTAGAATGAATAAGTCAGATAAAAACTAAACAAAATCACTATTCCTAGATAATCAACATATTGTGACAATTTTTACATTTTTACTGTAATGAATGAGCATAATATCAATATTTAATACTATCTTGGCTAAGTAATTCAGACCTACATCCATGTTTATGTAGTTGATTACATTATTACATTGCATTATGTATTACTCACACATTGCGATACTCATAAAAAGAGGTAGGCGAAATTTAATTTTCAGTTCCCGCACAACGCTAAGAAAATCTACATATAAGTTACAATATTCTCATGGTCATGGTATAAGTGAAATAAAGTGGGAGTAACACCAAAGACTGGGTAGTCTTCCTGAGTTGTCCCCTCTTGTATGAGCAGAGGAATATAATTGGAAAACATTTATGCTAAATTTAGTTATTTATTTCTCTTTTACCGCTAATATTGTTTTACCACAAGTAGTTATGTGTATTGTGGAAAAATACTGGAAAATAGAACAACCCACTACCTCTATTCACTCATGGGAGTTTTTAGAAAATATGAAGAAGTTGTCTTATCATTGTAGTATACCCTCAAATAAATGAGAGGTTTTCTTGCTAATTGCACTTTCTTGATGTTTGAAATAAAACAGACAAGGGAATATAGGTGGCCAAGTATCATGTTATCAAAAGTGTAGAAGGAATTTATAAACTCTTGATTAATAGAAAAGTTATTGAATAAAAGCCTCTCCATGTGCTTTATAACAAGGTTAACTGGATTACTCAGATGACATAGAATGCCTTTGTTTGAGATCCATTTGTGGTAGATGACATCATCTGCTGTTGCAGTGGCAGACCATTTTGAATTGCTCTAAGCAAGTACTATTCAACAATCTATTCAGCCTTTTGATTGGTGTTGGTCAATTTTGGAAATACTCCCTCTTTAATACATACCCTGTAGCAGCGCAGGTGGGTGTAGCAGCTGTTGCACAGTCACATACTCCACCTACATGGACATAGTTGGTGAAATCAGTACCAAAAGTTCCTACTCCATAGTAGATTGTAGCAAAGTTGTCATTGTACAGTTGGATGGCCAATGTATCTTCTGCCGCACCAGAGCAAGTTCTTGTTACCTACAATTTTTGAGACACGGAGTTACAAGTCAACGGAAGATGGAAATCCTGTATGTAGATAGCACATTGCTGGAACTAAATTCTGTTTGATAGCACAATAAAAATATACATTGTATCGTGAGAATAACTACATAATATTGTAGTGAACAACTATAATTGTCAATTTCACATAAAGTCTATCTCTTTTAAGTTCTGAAAAGTTTAAACTCAACCATTTGCCGATTGGATAATTACATGCATTTTAACTATAGTATACACACGTTGACGTATATTACATGACCCAATAAGCTAGAGTTTAATTCTTGTAAATGCAATGCAATATGCATACAATAAGCATACTACAAAATAGTAAGCTTACAGCCTGAGTGCAGATTCCACTGGTCGAATTAATCATGGATACGATCTGAGAATCTGCTATCGGGTATCCAACTGCTGTAGGTGAACCACAGATTAGTGATTCTTCTGATCCTCCCGTTGCAAGTGTCCAACCTGGTAGAATGGTTGATGTAGCAGCAGAACATGCAACATTTGTGGTAGTAAGTGAAGCACCAGTGTTAGGTAGTACCTGCAAAACATGATGGTTCTCAGTTAACAGCTCTTTCTGAATGGACATTGGAATTTGGCTGGAAAATTTACTTTCAACCAAAACTAATTGCATTGCTTTAACCTTTTTGGTCCCAGCTAATTATGGGGCTAAATCCCAGGCCTTATTTGTGTGTGCTGAGGTGTGTCTATAAAATCGCCTTTATTTTTATTTCTATTCATGATTAAAAATGCATAGCGTTCTTGACAAAATTCTGTATAAGATAGATATAAATCCATAGATTTTACTCACAGGTGAGTTTGGCAATGATGAGAAACATACTAAAAAATGTGAAAAAAGATAGTATTACCACCTTTTCGTTACTAGAGATATGTCTGTACAAAACTACTATTACCTACATTTGTGTGCCTGAAAACAGTACAATTTCAGCACCACTGAATTCCTCATGAAATTTTTTACTTGACTTAAATAAATCAATGTAGACGACATTTTGTGTCACTGACAGTCACTGTTGCACACAGTGCAAGTTGATTGGTTGTTATTTACAATTGTTGTGTTTATGCACATGCCAACCAGAGTTTTACTATCATTGCACTGTCACTTGGAAATTTTTAAGGCTAGGGCTGTGGCAGTAATTGTAGGCTTATTGGATAGCTAACAAAATGAGCTTTCATTCGAATGGTCAATCACTGTCAAAGCACAATCTAAGCTCTTCAAATGTTATGATGAAATTATGGCACACATGTGTGCATGGAGACTTGTCTATTGTGTAACAATGGCACATATGTGTGCCATATAGGGACCTATATATTTAGCCATCATTTCCAACATTTGTTAACAATCCACTCACTTTAGTACAACACAGAGTAGACGACTCCTTACAGCACATTGCTTGGA
This sequence comes from Bugulina stolonifera, assembly GCA_935421135.1. Lineage (NCBI taxonomy): Eukaryota > Metazoa > Bryozoa > Gymnolaemata > Cheilostomatida > Bugulidae > Bugulina > Bugulina stolonifera. The sequence continues at coordinate 12,213,572 of OW285197.1, read as the reverse complement.
ATGCATTGGGATTCCCAGTCTCTAACCCGGGACCCTGAGGGTCAATAGTAACATTTAGACAGCCAACAGAAGCAGTGTTAAACATGTTGTCTCTGTTGTAGTAATCTTTACAGTCAGTTGGATATTTGTCTGCAAAGTAATAATGTATTGTTAGAACTAGAATATTCTTTTGCAATGGATGAGGGATTTATGTAGCCCAGTATGTTGGACTTAAATACACTGATAATTGGTAGTTAACTACAATACTATTGGATAGTGCTACTAGTTGTATATGATGTTTACACTTACAGACACACGTGTAGGTCAGAGCAGTAAACGTTCCATCAGCCTGACATGTGACAGTTTGATTCTGTGTGGTTGTCATTGGTGTAGTAGGAGCAATCCTATAGTCACCAAAACATGTGTAGGTAACAACATCTCCAACATTGTAGTTCTGTACAGCTTTGTTAGAGAAGTTGAGGGCTGGCAGAGCAGAGGCTAGGCATATTCTCTCTGTAAGTGAGACCAAAAAGAGTATAGAATATTATTTAGAACATTTCTTTCCATAATTTTAACTTCTTTATGGAGAATTTCTAGTTGATGGACTATAATAATTTATGCGAAATATATATTTACTAGGGCTCGTTCAAACCCATTTGCACATGTACCCTGCCACGCATGCACCTACACATTCTTGTAGGTGTTACTGTACATGTCAGTACAAAGTGCCTCAACTATCAGCAACTTAAAACAGAAATATTGATTACTTACGTGTACAAGTAGGAGCTGGATTAAGAGACCAGGTTCCATCAGCTTGACAAGTAGACTCCATATTTCCAGTAAATTGATAGTTGGCTATACAAGAGTAAGTCACCTTAGATTCATAGGTCTGCATCACCATAGTCAGAGCATTAGTATTTGTTCCAGCTGGAGGAGTTCCACACATCACACCTAAAGTTAGAAAAATAAAAATACAAAGAGGTTGAAAATACTACTTCTACTTACTCACATAATTGTTGCACTTCCGCTATAATAGTACAATGTCAAACAAACTAGAAGCTTTCAGCTCATGTATCCATGTAACACTAGCCTGCACTAAAAGAATGGTATCTAGACAGCATTTGCTTAAACAATTTAGACTATTTTACTGCATTCTGGTGTTTTATAATTTATCTTGACAAAAACCAAAGTCATCATTCTGCTGCTATCTCTATTAGTAAAATGTAGCATATCACCTCAAATCATACCAACTAATTTAAAATGTAATTTTATTTTATATTTTCAGAAGCTACAATGCTATACTTCCGGAATATCTACATGTACTTACGTTCACAAGTTGGTGTAGTAGACCAGTTACCACTGGTTCCACAGTATATCTTAGCTGTTCTGTTATTGTTATTATTTGATCCAACAATTCTGTATCCCATTTTACACGTGAAATCTACACTTCCACCAACCTGAGGAACATCACACAGATTTATTCTTGATTAATTCAAAAATAGGGACATATTATGACAGGCCAGATCGCATTAGCCAACGTGGGAAATTTTCTATTTCTAAATATTTCTCCATGACCCTTACAGTATACCTACAATTGTGGAATTTTGATGGTATTTCAAACAAAATTATTGTTCAGAAAATAAATGTGATGCTGGGCAATCTATCTATATTTACTATTCACATTACATCGGAAGATGCTCTACTCTACTTACTGGATAACTTGCTGCTACTATGGCCGGTCTAGTAATAGTCAAGTCTCCTCCAGGTACGTTGCTGCAGGTTACAGAGTTAGGAGATGGAGTAGTAGTGCTTGCATCTGCAACAGAAAGTGTTTTCAGGTTGAGAAAGTTTAATTCCAAACTTTGATAGTGGTTTGCTACCTACTGAATGTTTTCTAAAGTAAAACTTTATTTTCTGCCACAAAATTTTGTTAATACAACTGACTTACCCTAAACTTTTTTTGCAGTTTCGTCATTAAAAATCTCAATATACAAGTTGAAGATTTTTAGAGCGATAACAATTTTGAGTGGTTTCAGCAGACATACTATTCACCGGCAGTGTTCATAAGATACAATGGACAGCCAAAGACAATGATGATAGGTTTGAGAAAATTCAAGTTTTACCCCTTTAAGTTTTAAGAAGCCTGTTTAATGCCTGATTGTGATCAATAGATCTAATCCCGTTATACAAGATCTCAAACGATTTGAATGCAGTTTGTTTAATTAACTGATATGAGCTTCTATAGACGACATCAAGTCTACTATATAGTTGTGAAATCTTATGTCTGACACTAATACTCTTGATTCATGCGCTGTGGTCAGGGTTGGCATGTGGATCTATAAGAATCTTCCAAAAAATACGGCTTTTCTTTCTGTGTTTCTGCTTCTACCTGGTGTAACAGGTACACTGGTAGGAGGTCTTGTTCATGTATTGCATGTACATGCAAGTTTTTATGTGTTGCAATTAAACTCACCACAAACAGGCAGACCAGAGGTTGGCCACATGTTATTTGTACACACAATACTAGATGGAGTTCCAGATCTCAGAGAGTATCCAGAACTACAGGTGTAAGTGGCCATTGACCCAGATAGTGAGCTCACAGCATTGGCTATAGTAGGTGGTGATCCACAACTAGCAGATGCTGCAATATAATAATGATATTTGTATGCTGGGAAAAACAACACGACACAGAAGAAACACTAACTAGATTAATACTACAAGTTATGAAATATATATACATAGGTATTCTAACCTGTACATGTTGGTACATTCCTCCACATTCCACTAATGCAAGTAGCAGATGAGCTGGTAGCTCCACCACCATTTGTAATACTAAAGTTTGGTAGACACATGTAGGTAGCTGTTGATCCAGTAGATGATACCTGGGGTGACATACTGTTGGTGTTGGCAACTGGTGGAGGAGGTAAACCTGTCCAGTTATAAACAAAACTCAGTTAAAATCTATCAAATGTGATACAACGCAGCTAAAAGACTTCTTGAACATACACGCACTGACATTCTTGCTAACTGAAGCAATGCATTGTTGATGAATCCAAAACCAAACTATTGATATATAGAATTTCAGTTCTAGCACGGACCACTTTCTTACTTACATCTACAGCTGGGCGTGTTCATCCAGATTCCAGTAGCTTTACTACACATGGCATTTCCACCTCCAGTGTAACCAGAATTACACGTGTACATTGCAGTGATAATTGGTGATGCCTCATTTAGACTTGTTCTCATGGCGTTGGCGACAGATGGAGCAGGTGGGCACAGGTCTAAAAGATCAGGAAATTATGTATGTAAATGATGTAAAGGATTGAAAAATTTTAGTAAAACAGAGGGAAATAATGTAACTTATAGGAAAACTTTTGTGCATTTGCATGTAGATACTCGGGTGAAAAATTGGAATCCACTGGAGATACAATATACAAAATGGCAGCGATTTCCAATTGACGTTATCATGCATTTCTAATAGAACTGATTTAGAAATTGTATCAAGAGTACAATATTATTATTATACTTTGCTCAATAATAGAATATACTGGATAGCGTCTTACTTGGTGCCTGAGTAGTTTGAACATTGCCTCCTCTGTTACCTCTGTTTCCTCTATTTCCTCTACGTCTGTTTCCAATTCTGCCTCTGTTTCTACCTTTACCTCCTTTTCTTCCTTTGCCTCCAGCTCCTCCTTTCTTTCCCTTCTTGTTGTCTTTCTTGTCTCCTTTCTTTCCTTTTTTCCCTTTCTTACCCCCTTTACCTTTTCTTCTTCCGCCTGCAACTTTTCTACTTCCCTCTCTCTTTCTTCCTCTTTTTCTCTGTGCTAAGGACTTAGTTTCGTTATCTCCAGCAGAGAAGACTTCTTCTACTACGATGCTGAGTATTACCATCAAGGCTATGGCAGCTGCTTGCGACACCCTCATCTACAAAATATACATGTAGATGTATTATTACTGGACATTTAATAAATTATGTTTCTCAGAATATCATTTTAGTCAAATAATTTGGCTTTAAGCGACAATGTAAGCATATTATTTTTAGGTTAGAAGTTCTTGCACATGCTTACAGAATCAGAGAGTTTAAATTGGACTGAACTGTAACATATGATTATCGTAAACTGGACTTACCTTTGCAGGTGTTTTATCTCCTGGTTAGGACAGATGTGACTCTCCTCTGCTGACCATGGCAGCTTTTATACGAAATAAAATGAGTCCTGGATTGAGATAATACCAAATAAGTCTAACTTCGTACCAAGTAGGTCTGAGCTACCCCTTCATCTTGAGTCCATAATCCTATTAATTGTTGAATGCATCATTGGATTACTTTTACTGATGCCAGACTCATGAAATTAGAATTGTGAGAAAATAATATTGTTTACATAGTACATGATAATATCAGCTGTAATAGGCCTTACTAATAATTTATATACATGTACTTGTATATTATTAATCTAATAAATCTATTAGTAATACATGTAATATTCAAAAGTCACAAACCATAGAGTGTCACTGATGAAGTGCTAAATAAAAGGATTCACTATGCACAAATTATTTATTTAGAAAAAACATTTAAATACTACAAATATTTTTATATGCCGATAGTTCACAGAGAGTGAAATTTTATCTGACACAGTGCTAAGCATGAAACTGCTCTCTTTTTCTCTGGAATAATCTGAAAAAATTGCTGAAATAATATAATATTGCATTATAAATAGTAATACAAAACGCATTTTTATTTTTGATTTATTTCCAAATATTTCAACGCTCATCCGAGTATCATCATCAGAGGATAAAAATAGCCTCTGATGATGATGCTCGGATGAGTGTTGAAATATTAGGAAATAAATCAAAAATGCAAATTAGTCTTGTATTACCATTTTCATAATAAAACTACTAGCTCACACTAGCATTTTTTATTATTATTACATGTACATATACAGGTATCTTAGCCTAGAACAGGGGTTCTCAAAGGGGGGAGCCAATGGCCCTCTAGGGGGCCACAAAAGAGATTTTCAGGGCCACAGGGCATAGATGGTATACACAGTATATAGTACATAGTGTACAGGTAAATCTGAATTCTTTGAATTTGAAACTCCAAGGCCAAGAAACTATCCAGTTGATAGATGCAATCGACGCATTTACTCAGAAACTGGAGAATTGGAAGCGCAAGACAAAAAGTGGAGTCTTCAGTTCTTTCCAGAGCTGTCTGAGTTAATTGGTGCTCGACGAATAGATTCCAAGCTGAATTTGAACATTACCGCACATCTTGAGGCGCTGAAAGATGAGTTTCAGCGACATTTCCCTAACCTGGAGCCTAAATCTCTGAAACTACTGAGAAATCCATTCCAAGCACAAGTAGAGGACATTGAAGATCACCTGCAAGATGACCTTATAGAGCTAAAAAATGATTCCGGGGCGAAAGATTTATTTGCTTAAGTATTCCTCAACCAGTTTTGGCCCAGAATGGCATCCGGCTATCCATCGGTAGCCAAGGAATTTCTAAGGATGTTGCTGCCATATCTCTGCGAGTCAGAATTTTCTAAAATGGTGCAGTTGAAAACTAAATCAAGGAACCGTTTTGAAGTAGCCCATGACATCAGATGTGCTTTATCTCAGGTGGAACCACGATATGAAGAACTTGCAGGCAAACATCACTAACTCACTAACTTTCATTTGTTTCCTTTTCTAGCTTTATACAAATGTGGCAATCTTTCCAATACAGTCATCTATATATACTAAAAATTACTGATTTCTGATTATCTGTTGTGACCTTTTGTGGGCCATAGGAATTTTAGATTGGGCAAAGTGGGCCATAGTATGAAAAAGGTTGAGAACACCTGGTCTAGAACTAGATAAACATAATATTAAATGATTGTACAATGTTAGCTACAAGTGTACAATTTATGTATAATTATATTTCATTCTTGTACGTATTATATTATCCTGATAGTTTCTTTACATTGTGAATTGGTTTTGTATTGCACACAGAATCCAAGAAATATGTTTGTGGAAAGTGAAAAATGTGTAAAGTAAACATATGTTATAGAGTGCCTAACTTGCCAGGACATTGTACACTTAATAATTGGTTGTGGATGATTGAATATTACGCTAAAACAGTTATAGAGCTGCAATCAATTAGTACTTCCATCACAAGGTATGGTTAATGAGTCACTACTGGCTATGCAATGTCATAGCTGGGGTGTTGGTAGTGACAGAGGTTGAACTAGGTCTGACTTTATTGTTATTATTAGTACTGTCTTCATACCAGCCAAGCTATTATTGGAGAATGGTTGCTGTCTTCACAACCTCTTGGGCTGACCTGGATCGTAAATAAATATGTCAAGATTGCTGTCGGTTAAAAGTGCTAATTGATCTGGAATTATGCTAAGTTTGAGACAGCTGTCACTAGCTAGCTCATCAACACACCTTGGTTCCCCACACAAAATTGACGATTTTGCTTTATGGCCAGGCCAGTGCATCTGTGATCCTGTGGCCAAAGTAGGCCGAAAAATTGTTGAGCAAGTTGGCCTGTGACTGAAATTTAGAGGACTAAGACACCAATAGTGTTCTTCAATATCATATATTAGTTTTCTCATGTGCATTGTATTAACACTGTACCAGATTGGATCAAAGCAGGCTATCTACATGTACACGTAAGTACTATTTTGCCAGATTAATCAACTTTAGGCTATAAGGCTATAAGGTTATAGGCTAAGGTTTAGGCTTGCTTTTGGAAGTGGGGAACATCAATGTATTTAAACATAACTACAAGATAGCACAAGCAGAAGATACCCTCAATGGGTATTGGTTTGCAGTAGTACACACATAATACCACTTGTGCCATGACTGCAAATTGTATAATCTTCAGTCCATGGAGCTTAGCTTTCTATAATGCAATAATTATGCCTTAGCACTATAAACATTTATATTCTAAAGCAAGACTATAGACCAAATTAATATTATTTATGATTTTGTAATCCAAGATACATGTACCATAACATGTTAATTATTATAATTATCATTATATTTCTGAGTACACAGGCTACCATATCATAACATGTACCTCATTAGTAGCTTAAAAGATTAACCCATCATGGGCTCAGTGATGATAATGTCTTAGTCCTTGATGTTGTAAAGTGGAGGCTTGATGAATTAACTACTTTCCCATTGGATTGGTAAAGCATATGTTTAATTGCTGACATGCAACAACTTTGTCTATTATTCTACTTTCACCTAAATAAGGCTGTCAAAAGGTCCAAAAAAGCTACTGTTCCTTTGAGAAGAAATCAAAAGTGGTACTATAATTGGGACAATTATACATGTAAGCATGAATATAAATGGCACAATCTGCAACAATTGTTCATGTCTTAAAGCCAAAATTTTTTCTCTGCTTCTTTCTATCATTCATTTGCATGTTTCTTTATTTCACACCCCTGCTCTCCGAACTCATATTGACCAGCAAATATTAGCTTAGTGTGCATGTACAGGCACACTAATATACATGTAGATGTATCAAATAGACGGAATATAACACGTGCAATGTTGGTCTATCAAACCTAGCACCCAGCTTATACAAACACATAATATTAAATTATATGATTTATTGCAATAAAAATACAATAGTTTAGACTGTGTTCCACTACTGTTATAATGATGTGATGATATGATAGCTTAGACTGTGTTCCACTACTTTTATAATGACTGATAACAATCTGTTGTTAACAGCACTTAATCGCCTAGTGCCCTGAGCAGACAAACTGGTTTAAGTGTAAGCATGACTCATTAAAATTGAATTTTGCAAGAAGAAAACACCTGAACACAAACCACTCATCTATAGTTTGTTGTGTCTAGTGCTATAGGAGATCTGGACATACTGTTGTAGTTCCACAAGGATCGCAGATTCCAACCTCTATGCCTTAGTTGTCTACTGGGTTTATATAGACCCCAAATAGTAAGTCCCCTTGGTCAGTTACCAACTGGTCAGACCAAATACATGACTAATAGATAATACATGACTAGATGCAATATAGATTCAGTTTAAACACTGCTCATTCAGCAGGTCTGGTCAATTCATACACAAAATAAAATGATTAATAGTGTGCAGTGACATTCAAGCATGGTGATGTATTAATTAATGCTGATTGATTGATTGATTGATGGATCGATTGATCTGTAAGAATAGGGGAGTAGAGGAAGGGAGCAAGGGTGCAGTGGAACATGTTTTGCGCTACTTCGCTGTAAATAATTATGAGCACAAAAAGGAAGCCTGGAGGAATGTTGATTAACAAAATACAAATAAGATGATAGAAAGAAAGAAGAATAATGATTATGGCTGATGGAAATTCATTGAACTCTACTGGTACTCCTTGATAGCATAATTAATCTGAAAAAAGTTTCTAGCTTGACACAGTTCTGCTGTTAGTGAGTTTGAGAAAATAATAATACGTTCAACTGCTGGCTCTGTGTATTTAGCTCTAAACAAAATTGAGATGCTGTCAAGCTGAAATAAATTCATTTCTCACCGTAAAACTTACAATATTAATATTACATAATTTCTATTAAATATTATAAAATAGATTAAACTTTAAAAAACAAACTAATCTGCAAGCCGATTATGACTTAGATTTATTTACAAGCAGTGACAGCTAATCCATACTTAAATCTGCTATTTAGGCATTGTAGTAGAATCAGGTAATCTGCTTAGTTGAAGATACATTTTAATCTCTGCTGATTATTTATACCAGTTAATACAGCTGACGGTACAGGTTGAGACTCTAGCTGGATTAACCATTATTCACTTCCATAACATTTCTATGTAGCTATAATAGTGTATTTAATAGTCTCCCTGTAGTACTAATACCAGATATGTGTGCAAGTTTTATTTTGGAAACTCAAGTCTCCATGGCCAACTCTTAGTTGTGACTCTTCAAGTTACAAGGCAATTCTTTCAGTGACAGATCAAAACTTTCAAGTTACAAGTTAAATATTTACATGTCCCCAGAAACTCAAGTTTTTGACAAGTTATCCAAGTTAACTACAAGCAAGTTTCAATTCAATTCTTTTCTTGTTTAACTCGAGTCTTTTGATAGAGTTATTGGGTTAATATTTAGCTTATGGTGAAATGTTGTTAGGAAATGGTATTATAAGTTCAAATTTCAAAGCAAAATGTCACAGTTTTAGTGTAAAATGTGTTGTAATTGTGGTTGTGGTTGGTGGTTATAACTGTGGTTATATCTATTCATAGCAATTCACAGCTGCCCAATGAAAACTCGAGTTATTGAATATTTCCACATAATGGCGTGTGAGTTGAGAGTCTTTAATCATAGCCATAATTGAATTACAATTCAAGTTACAAGTTTTTGACAGCTGTATATTCAAGTTACGAGTCTTTCTAATAAGCCATAAAATCTTGCTTGAATTAACTCGAGTGAGAGTCTTTAACTCGAATCTGGCATCTCTGACTAATACCTCCATTACTGTCTGATATTAACTAAAACGAGAACTGGTGTATCAACTAACTCCTTGGAATACCCAAGTGGATGGAGACAAGCCTTTTCGCATCATATTTTTATGGCTACAGAATGCTGACTCCTTAATGAGAAAGAGCTACACCAATTACAAAGTTATATTATAGCTTATAGACCAGCAGTATCTACATAGTACTATATACAATAACAAACGTGCACTGACTCAGTGGAACGAATAAGCCATCGTGTCATGTAACTACAATATTACATGTATGTTCGTGAGGGGGTTTGGCCATTTTCCATATATATTGTATAATGTATTTTTAGCAAAGAATTATTCAAATCCCAATCACTGACTGGTATTTTCATGGATTTGAAACAAGTCTCTGACTGCTCAAAGAAAAATTCCTTGCTAAAAGTACATTACACAACATTATGTTCGAAAACACCATGTCTCATAAAAATCTGAAAAAAATTAGCATGTAATTATATTTTCTCACAGCTGATAGTCTGCCTTTCTCCTGAAGTTTTGCTCCCATATTACTTCTTGGAGGACGGCCTGTTATATTGAATTATTCTGTTGTTTAGCGTTGAGTGTACCACATATCGTTGATCCAGACATGTGAACTGTATTACAGCAGTCCTACAGCCTGCATGGCACCAAACCCCTGTATAATCTTATAGGTACATAATTACTATACTCCGCATACAGGGTGTATCAAGCATCCTAAGGGGAATTATAGTGCATGTATTATACTAGAGCACTACTTGAGATTATAAGTTAATTTCCCTCATTTTAACTACCTAGATTAGTAGTACTGTATATATTGTTATACTATAAATAATACTGTATGCTGCAGTACATGTAGTCTATGAGGTTTATGTACATGTAAGTGCTGTATAGACAGCTATAGCCGAAGCTTTCAACCCTCTGTATTATATGGCTGCTTTACTACTCCTCCTTTAGTAACTAGCAGTTGGTGTCACATCATAATATGCAGTACTACAACTGTAATAAGCTAAGTACACCTTTGAATACCCAGATTTATCTCAATGGTTAAATTGTGCTTTCACATGTAATTAAGCAGTATGCCCAATTTGTTTCACACTCTTCATTGGGTTAACTAACTGCAGATTTACACGTACACACAGGTTGAATGATGTTCTGTACTATGTCAGTGCACACTCTTTAGAATACTTTACTGTAAGATAATTAGTATTGAGTATGCTTGCTAATCCCTAGTCAATGATACCCACTTGAAAGTACTTAATGTGTTTAAGCTGCTCCAGCTCCAACCTCAAACTCCAACTTTCCGCCCAACTTCAGCTCTAACTATGTGTTTACACTACACCAACTAATTGTTGACCACACAATCTAGTTAACCAGCGTAAATGTACTTTGACTATGGTAAATAAGCCCTAAAGCTTTGAATTTATCATCTAAAATCAACAGCCAATTCTAGATTTGTAAAATAACTGACAGTGATAACCTTAGCTATCAGATATTATACTTCAAATTACAATTTGTGATTTAATGCACAATTTCTGATATTTTAACTATTTAATTTCTTAGCTCTCAGAAATTATACTTCAAATTGTAATTTGTGATTTAATGCAAAATTTCTGATGGCTAAGGTTGGACTCAATTTTTCCCATAGTAAAGTTTTAGGTTTATCATCAATAATCCAGAGCCAATCAGATATTTGCACAATAGGTGCTAACAATAAATAAAATACTAATTTCTAATTGGACAATACAGCCAATTTGTTGAAGTAATGGGGCACTGTTGGGTTGCTCCAACTCTGCCTCCTGGCAATAGGCATCGCCAACACCAACTCATATTTTTGTGAGTTTTGTTGTTGTACACCAACTTTGCCTGAGTTGGGCACAAAAGCTGGAGTTGGTAATTGAGTTGGTGTAATGTAACCGCAGCTTTACTAATTTTTAACTATTTAATTTTTAATCCTAATTTTAATATGATTGATTGTACAAATAATGTAGTAGTGTTAATATAATAATATTATGGTTGGTTGCACTGGCTTTGATGGATTTGTATTCGGAGGAAATAAAACAATTGTTAATTTACATGTAAGTGTTTTTATTTCAAGCAGACAGTTAGGCGACTCACTGTAACAGCATGGAGTGGAAGTACCAGATCACTGGTTTCTATGGGGGATTTATTTAGAAAAGAAAGTTTCTCACGACTCTCTGCTTTTGGAGGAAAGAATAGCTGCTTGGACTGATTATCAGGTTCATGCATAAATCATTGAAAGTAGGCTAATAGTTGTAATTACTTCGCCAACAGCGATCCGTATTTCATACCCCACTTCTCAATTCAATTTACCATTACGTGCACAATGGTGTTGTTTGCACAAGTGAGTTCTCTTTGAAAAGCAAACAGAAATACTCATCTGGATTAGACTACTAAAAACACATATGTTTAAGTTGATTGCCAAATAATTACAATACGCCATGGTTATCAAGTTAGTTACTGCATCATTCTACTATGTTATCTAAATAAGAGGTATACCTACATTGTAAGCATTGGTTTGACTTGCGTCATTGTCCAAAATTAATTACTAATTACAGTACAACTTATGGTGGTAGCAATATTACATGTACGTACAGCAGCGTGAACAGAAAGTACAAAAATATTCTGTTGGCAAATCAAGAACACGCTGAAAGTGCATGCAAACTTGAAGGATCTTATGCAGTGCTCTAGGTTGCCCTATACCAGGAATGCCCAATTATTTTTGACAGCCGGCCAAACAGGAAACTAGGCCTCGAGCTTGGGACCAGGTATTAGTACAAAGATATATTATACAGTATATTGTGTGTGTACGTGTGTTTCAGTGTGTAAACATGCATCAAATGTAATCGACTGTCACATGAATGTAGGCATCAGATTTATACTTTTAACTTTTCAAATAAACATTTATTACAAGTAGATTTGATCTTCAACATAATCAATTGTACAAGAGAAGTAGTTAGTGTGACAGGAAGGAACAGTCTTGATTTGCAATAGAGTATTGGCAAACCAAGGACTTACTCACCCTCGGCCAAACAAACTTATTGTTATTTGTATGAATTTTTGAATTATCACACAACAAGTGGAGGGCTTGATGAAAGTCGCTAGAGGGCCTGATCAGGCCCGTGGGCTTCCATTTGGGCACTACTGCCCTATACTTTGTGAAAAAACTATGTTTGGGAATAGTTTAACTGAGTCGTAGACAGCCTGTAAATGTGAAAAAATTGCACCTCAGAAAAGTCTACAATAGTAGGTACATGTTAGCTACAGTGTAAAATCATTTCACTTTGAATTATCACCTATTGTGTGCCTCTAGTTTAATAGCCAGCAACAGGGTGTGAACCAAGTAATTAACAATCTATAATCATTGTATGTTATTACTCACCTCAAAGAAGGTGTGGTTAAAATAATTAAAATAAATGATCTGGCATAAATTATAACTAGTTATAATAAATATTTTGTTGAATTAAGAGTGTATAATCATAATTTAAAACTAATAGCCAATTAGGTTAAACATGATGGCAATCCATGGCCTACTAAAACATTATATAATATTATGATATTAATATGTTTTAGTAGTGGTGATGTGTTCTGTTAACTGTGCTAGGTAAATATGTAGGTGTGGTACATGTAGACCCCAGTCAAGGACAGATATCTTTGTGGATTGGGTTCCTGACTGCTCAATAACATCTGTTGCATAAACTACAGTCATATAATTCGCATACGTCTGTTCAGAAAGGTGTAATTGGTACCCCTATGACAAAACTCTGAATTAGTGCAACTAGTGGTTCAAAATTATTAAATTTCTTTTTACTAATAGTAAGTCTATACATGTAGAATAATAAAGTTATTTTGATCATTATTGTCTATAGAGTGATTGCACCTATCTCCACTTACACTATCTAACAAAAACAGCTTTTTTACAATTGGCATAAACTTTTAGTGGCCGAAAAAAGTGTAAAAGGGCCAAATGCCATAGCTATTCAGGAAATCGAGGCATAAAAATGAAAGTTAGATTTTCAAAGTTTTAGTATTTTTATTTTCTAACTCCGGGTGTGATGTGTGGAACTCCCCCAGCTGGAACAAACACTAACGCTCTGACTATGGTGACGCAGACGTATGAATCTAAGGTGACTTACTCTTGTATAGCTAACTATCAGATTACTGGAAATATGGAGTCTACTTGTCAAGCTGATGGTACCTGGTCTCTCAATCCAGCACCTACTTGTACACGTAAGTAATCAATATTTCTGTTTTGGTGTACTGATTTATGCAGGCGTATGTGTGAGCACACGCATAAATTTAACACATTTTATGCTGCATGCAGGCAGACCTTGAGCTTTGAAGTCTAATTTAACGACACAGAAAGCTAACAATAAAATATGTACATTGTAGAAATATTATATCAGACAAAATTTGAGAAACACTACAATAGATCTAGCATCTCCAACACTCTACCCGCAGGTTGAGTAATTGTTAAGATTGACATCTAGGTCATGGGTTAGTCACTAGAAATCCCACTTCATTTCTGACAATGTGGGGAAGCAGATCCACAAATAGTATGCAGTTTATCCAATAGATCGTATCCATTATATGCTCTACCAGTAGAACCTGCACTCAAGCTGTGAGCTAGCTGTTCATCCATTCTATTCTGTATTTAGCTATGTAATATCAGTTAACTGTGTATCATATCCAGTTATGGTCATCCTATCTGCAGAAGGTTGAGTCTAAACTTTCCAAAATGGGGAAGCGCTATTTTTCACAAGAAATCTGTAGTACTTGTATTAGTATATAATAGTTGATATGCATGATCCAGTTATTAAAGCTTTTTCATGATTTTGTTTCTGTGCTACCAAAATAAATTCATTTCATTAAATCACCCATTCATTTGTCCCTTATATAATGCAAAAGCACCAAGCAAGAATTTGTCCAGTTAAGAATTCGATAATATATTTTGGTCTAAGAATTTAAAAGGAAAATCATCAATTGCAATTGAGTACAATGCACACATATCAGTGCTGTAAATAAACTACCAGCTCTTTCCAAAAACAATCTTTCCAACATAATTTGGCATCATTAACAAAATGGTTGCATGTACTCTAAATAATCTATCATATAGAAACAACTAGGGTAGACAATATTATGTAATTAGCAAACAGAAGTAGCAGCTCTAATGTTTATAAAGTTGAACCTGAGCCTAATGCATGTAAATGAGTTGGTGTGAAAAGTACACCAACTCATAGCCTTATATCTGATTAAGGACAACTCATATAATATAATGAGATATCCAGACCAATCACAAATGTAGAACATATTATTTACTATGTACAATCATGTAAAGTGTTAGTATTGGAATAAATAGCCATAAAGTACATAATTTAGCAATATTGTCTATTTAGACAAACTTTTTACAGGCCAATCGCGAGAGTGCTAATAAAAATAAAAACAGAGATAAATATAAATCATATAGTTATTACTTGACTGTAATTACATGTGTATGTTAGGAAGGTTCATGGCAGGGTGGTAATTTATTAGTAGAAATCTTACTGTAACTTTAATCCCTGTGAGACCAAGAAGCACAATGCATTAGGTCACATGACAGAATGTACATGTATATTACTTGATCATAACCAAGCAGTGTGAATCCCATAGCACTGAATTGGTCTATTTTCTAAAGTGTTCATGTTGGCAGGTTTTCCTCCATAGTTACCAAGTCTTACAAAAATAAATAATGCTGTAATTGTTCCGTCAGCCTGACATGTGACGGTCTGATTCTGGGTGGTTGTCATTGGTGTAGTCGGAGCAATCCTGTAGTCACCAAAACATGTGTACGTGACAACATCTCCCACATTGTAGTTCTGTATAGTTTTGTTAGAAAAGTTGAGGGCTGGCAGAGCAGAGGCCAGACATTATTCTCTCTGTAAGTGAAACCAATATGATTTTATAATATTATGATAATTTTGTTGTAGAAGCTTATATATTATGTACATTTCTATAGATACATGTAGTTTCACTTGATTTATGGAAAATTCTGTTAACTTTGAAATATCTTTGCTAAAGCAAGTCTTAACTCTATTTACATGTATATATAAATACATGAGTTTCTATTATAGATATTTATATCTTGGCTGTTCTTTTATTGTTATTATTTGATCCAACAATTCTGTATCCTGTCCTACAGGTAAAATCTACACTTCCACCAACCTGAATGTTTTCCAAGGGGTAAAAAACTTAATTTCGCCGATGCTAGAAGATTAGACCCAAATATTTGAAGTTGTTCTATAATACATGAAACTAATATGTCTAATATTATACTATACCAATATATGTTATATCATTATACCGAATATACAAGAAAAAATGTTAGAGCAACAAATCTGTTCTAACCAGTCTATACAAGTATTAGAGATCAATAAAGCACATTAGTACTTTGATGGGTTACAATAATTTATAATTATTGCAACGAAGTTTAATTAGATTTCGCTCTGCAATTTGTTCTTTGCAGCACATAAAATGAAATTCCTTTTAAATCTTAAGATTGATTAATCTTTGAATATCAAAATAATCTGTGTTTGCATAAACTTGTCTATACACACTGATTGCTAATCTAGATTGAAACGGCTATTTTGGATACAATATGAAAACATCAGCAAATCGACTCATTTTGTTGATAAAATTTAATCTTTATGGCACTGCTCATTAGCTATTTGCAAAGCTAATTCTAATACCTACAGCAACTATCCGACATCAACTAAAAAGAAAACCACTGTGTATCAACTGAACCCTTGAAATACTCAAGTGGAATACTCAAGTTTTTCTAGGCTCCATATTCCAGATCTCAAGATGACAAAGAGCTACAGTATGTAATTTATTCAAGTATGGCCTATGTATCTACATCCATAATGTACATGTATAATATAATATTTATGAAGGGTTGCTGGCTCATTGGAACTCAAACACCTTGCGTCATTTGTAACCATGACTTTTGTATACATTTAAACTTTACACGTGTATTTCAGAGGAATACTGTAATTAGTTTCATAAAAAATTTAAAAAAATGACCTCATTTGTATTTTGCTCACAGATAATATTCTCTCTCTCTTGAAGTTCTGTTCATAGCTTCTCTGGTAGTTTAGACACTTTAGACCAGGGGTGCCCAAATGTTTCTCGCCGTGGGCCATTATTGAATGTTTCAGAACTTTGGTGGGCCACAAAATTTACGCTGATATGAAGTGAAGTTGTATATGAGTATCAGAATATACATGTAACATAATAGTATAGTTGTTAGGGGGTTTGACCATTTTTTGTATAATGATGTATTTTAAGCAAGGAGTTTATCTTAGTTTTGAGCAGTCAGGTACTTGTTTCAAATCCATAGCAATACCACTCCCTGACTGGGATTTGAACCCGGGACCGCTATGGCACCTAATTGCCTAGCACAGTGAGCAGTACATGCTACCACTACACCAGCTTAGCAACCTGATAAATGGAAGCTTCACCAGTGAGCAGTAGACATGCTCTGAACGAACTGCTCACAAGGCACCCTTCTCATTATGGCCACCTTGCGCTTTATAGGTTATTGGTTTGGCCATTTTTGTCCAGTTCACTCAGAGCATGTCTACTGCCCCCTGGTGAAGCTTCCTTTTGTAGGGTTGCTGAGCTGGTATAGTGGTAGCATGTTCTGTTCACTGTGCTAGGCAATTAGGTGCCGTAGAGGTCCCGGGTTCAAACCCCAGTAAGGTACTGGTATTTTCATGGATTTGAAACAAGTCTCTGACTGCTCAAAAATATAATGAACTCCTTACTTCAAAATACATCATTAACTGGTATTGTTATATTTTACTTACCAAATTTACTTTACACACAGAACAATAATTAATATAGTTAATGAATTTGGAATATAAATGTAGATTATATATTTTATTAATTGTGTATGTATACAAAGCAGTACTTTGGAATATTCAGTCTAAGTATGTGCTACGTTCAAATATGACAAATGAAGCATGAATTTCTCAGCTATGATGGCTTCGTAATCTGGGTTCAGATGTGTGGAGCTAACTCTTATAAGTTGGTGGAGGTGCTGCTGACTAAGTTTTTTTTTTGATGTGATTTATATTAGGAAATACTGACTCATGTGGGTATGTGGAGGCATATATCGTCAGCCAGGATCTGGCCATACTCTTTAGCAACAAATTTTAAAATGCAAGTGATGTACAGTCTGGCAGCAATTTCACTGGTGAAAAGTTGGTCATGATTAGCCAGTGCTATGGGATGATTAGGGAAGGTCCATCAAATCTAGGGGAATTGCAGGAGTTCTTCTTCTGGTTAACATTACTTTCAAGGAAAGTCGCAATTAGATGAAAGTATAAAATGTTACATGCACATGTGAATTTTATAATAATATAGAAGAACTACTGTAATGCAAGTCATCTCTGCAGAGAAAATTTTTTTGCAAGTCAAAATAGGCACAAAAATACCATTTTATAGACCATGCAAGGTGGGCCACATTAAATTTGCTGGTGGGCCAAATTTGGCTCGCGGGCCGCTATTTGGGCATCACTGGTGTATGTTCTACAGCTGCATAATAGACCTATCAGGCCCTTCTTAGTTTGGATTTTCTGCTCATACTATAGCCTTACTGATACGTTTGTTACCCTTGCTTATATGACCCCCAGCAGAATCATACTCAGTTATGAATTTGGTGAATATCTTGATATTTTAATCAAAGAAAATTTTTAAACAGTGCAAGTGGAGGTGAAACACTCAAAAAGTCAAGACCATGCATGTCTGTTACATTACAAGTAAAATACTCAGAGTGATTCAGTCAATATTATATTATGCAATAGATTTGTTGATTTAAATTTATCATGTGCTAATTTACACACTGAAAATTATGAAGTAACTTATGCATTTAAGTGCGTATTGTGCCTGTACAAATCTGTGCAACTATTCCTTAAAGTGTAGAACAATTAAAAAAATACTGTTCTTCTTTTGCTAAGCAGTTATTTTCCCAATCAAACTGCAGATAAATTCTCATTACAGCTATTGATAGACAATATTATAATTATTATGTATTAGTAGTTTAACTTTAATTTACACCTGAATGTGTTTTAAATAATGGTTTAATTTTGGTACAGCTATATATATGGCATTTGGAGTGTTTTTTTATAATGATTTTGGCTATTAGCGTTTAGGGGGAAAGTTTATGGCAGTCAGTAAATAGTAGAACAAGTGAACTTTCTATGCTAATCTCAGATGTTACAGATTCTCAGGGTCATGGGATTTATCATTAATGTCTATTTATTAATCTACTCTTGACTACATCCTATAATTACATAATCCTATTAGAGGCCTGCCTGTAATTACTTTTTTCCCTATACAGGTTATATCAGGTACAGGTATCACATGGGAATTATAGTACACTTATACTCAAGCTCTACTTGAGATTGTACAGTAGATTAATCCACTCATTGCAACTTGCTAGATTATTAGTACTGTATTTTATACATGTACAATGTACTGTATATTATACATGTACAATGTACTGTATATAATTTTGCAAATAATACTGATATCTACTGAATTTAGTGTGTATCTTACAGTAATACTTTGTAATAGTCTGGGTTTCAAGTTCTCTGTTTTATGGCTGTTTGCTACTCCTCCCCTAGCGATTATAAGTTTTGTATCTCTAATATTACATTGATAGTAGACAGAAAATAATACAGTTTAGCTATTATTTTCTGTCCACATGCATTACTTATTCACATTTTCCATCAAAAAAAAATTCAAGCAAACCCCTCAACACTAAATCTATAGTAATTTCTGCATACATACACGTATGTTGCTTTTAAAGCAGTTTAGTCTTTTTTTGGGGCCGAACTCTACCAAAACATTAACCAGTTTATTTCGAAGGGACTCCTCTACAGTCTACATTGTAATACCAACATTGGGCATTCCATAATGCAATCTAACAACATGGGAAGTTTGTTACACATTCTTCTTTGGCTAAATTAAATGCATATTCGCACACAATGACCGTGTTCTGTACTATACCAGCTTATACTCTTTAGAAAACATCTACATGTAGATAATTAATATATTGAACATGCCTGCTAATCCTGAGTCAATAATACCTACTTAAGAGCATTATTAGTTTCCTCTTAACATTGAGTAATAGTAAAGTGAAGTAATATGATAATACTGTAATATGATTGGCTGTGGTAGCTTAGATATAATTGGCTGTGCTGTCTTTGCATTTCTCTTCCTAACAGTACACTTCTTAAAATAATCATTTAGTTATTTTAATTTCAACCAGATGGTGGTACAATTCTGCGTCTCATTGTAACAGTGTACATGGAGTGGTTAATACTTTTAAGTTGGCAATCTTTGGAAACACAGGATTAACATCTGATGGGAAGCGTTACCTGGTCATAAAACGTTATGGTGGATCTACAGAGGAGGAGGATTGTCACAACTCTCTGATGTTGGAGGAGAAAAATAAATCTTTGGACTAATTGACAGGTTAGTGCGCAAAACAAATTAAAAATAACAATGACATGTACTTCTCCAGCAGTGTTCAACAAGTTTTACTCAAACTTTTCAAGTTTACTGTTTAGACATACAATGTACAATGGAGTTGTTTAAAAAAGCTGTTTTTATCTGAAAAACAACATCAACTGCCATCTGTATTAGACTACTGAAAACAAAATTTTTGAGGTAACTACTGAATTATTGCAATGCACATTAATTAAGTCAATTACTGTGTGACTTTTCTGTGTCACATGATCAAAATGTGACTAGTGGCTTAAGTAGCAGCATCATTTAATATAGTTATAATTTTACATGATGTTAGACTGCAATTGTATATTTTGGTGAAAGGAAAGATATATCAATATGGTTAAAAAGTGAACAATAATTTTATTGAGAGAAAGTGAAGAACACAAAATAACAAAAATAATAATTACTTAACTAGCAGTGCTCTACATTTTTTATTGGTAAACTTCTCAAGTCCATATGCTATTTACTGAACACGTGTACAATCATGTTGCTTAATGCAAGTGATGTTTTTGAAGAACCATATGAACTCTAAGCTGCATTAGACTACTAAAAACATCATTTGTGGTAATTGTTGGAATGCAGAATTTAAATTAAGTCAATAGCTGTAGACGAACATTAGAACTATTTCTACACCATGTAATTAAATTAATATGTAAACACTAGCTTGACTATTACAATTTTTCAAAGTTAATGTTATTTTGTGTTGAACAGTGCGAATGCATAATATAGTGCTAGCAGAGACAAGTGATTAATTCAAGAAGTATACAATTATTTTGTTGGTAAACCAAGAAAATCAGGCTTAAGGGATCTGTAGATTTTCACATAGTTCTCTATTACATTCAGAAATAGCTAAACTGGTTCATAGACAGCTTGTAACTGTGAAGAAACTGCAGCCCAGAAAATAACTGAATTTATTTTTACTTTAAAATGTTACTCTTTGTGCACCTCAAGCTGGAAGTGCACCAACAGGGTTAGCATTTACTTACTTTAGAAATAAGCACCATGTAATATTATCTAACTGTATGTTATCAGTCATTGCAAGGTTGGCAAAATATATGATTAGTCAATGCTAAAAAGTATGATTAAAATAACTGATCGAAATTACATGTACATGTAGGTAGCATAACTACTGCAATATAGTTAAAATAATAATAATTTGTGATGAGAGGATGAGGAGAGTATAATGGTGGTTTATGATTAATAGCCAATCAAGTGAAACAGTATGGCAATCTGCTACACAAAACAAGTTATACAGTACCTGCATGTACAATGTACATGTACATGTATTATTGTAATATTCTTGCATATTCACATTGTAAAGTTGGTGTATATTATTCATACTTGTATTTTGTATTTATTACACCAATGGCCCCTGAAAAAAAGAGGGGAGAGTTCAGCTACAATGTACAATGTATGTGTTTTTTTACTTTTTAATGTACACTGTCACTGAAACTGCATAAACATGTAGATTAGTGTTTGTGTAAGCTTATTACATAAGTCATTATTTGACTCAGTCTCTCTTTTCCTAGTTATACTGAGAAAATTAATAATTTTATATAATGATAAGGAAGCTTTTGGTGGGAAATATGATTTTATAGGTTACAGGTTACACTAGTGGTATATAATTCTCTGCCGCTCTGACATCATAGCCTAGTGTTATAACAGGACTTTGGGCAAAGTTTGATTTCAGGTTAGTTGCAGTCTTTTTGGAATAATTTTAGTAACTTATCTTTTCTTGTGCCTTTGGCAGCTTGGATAATTTTATAATAGCTCATAAGAATATTGTCCAATCTAGTAATTGTGTCTACCTACATGTAGCCCTACATAATCTATCTCTAACTAAAATATTAATTTCTAATAGCTGACTTACTTCAGTTTATAGGACTTACAGTTGTAGTAAAGTAATCACATTAAAACCAATCAACTTCAGTGCTACAGATAATATTTTGGAGAGTTGTCCTTCCCTACTACTACTACCCAGGAGTAGAAAACTTCAAAGTCTGCTACTTCATAGGTTGCACGGCTAAGCAATATTATCACTCCATCAATTATAATTGTAGTATAATATTATAAAGCGAGAAAGCCCCATCGTTGTATGAATGCAGCAAACTAAGGAGTTGTCTTATATCTGCAGAACAGTTCCTTAGAATATCCAGCCTTGAATATTATAACAAAACCATAGTGTTGATTATTATACTATTAGCATGTATTTTTGCAAGTGTCAACATCCATAATCTGTCTGTTTGTCTGTCTATCCAGTCATTTATAATGTTCAGCTGTCAGTTTGAGTTGTTGGAGCCAGTGAAGTTAGTTTTCAGTGAAACTATCTAAGTACTGTAATTAATGCTCTTACAGCCTACAAACTAAAAACCAACTTTAGTTGTGAAACAATATTTAGTGCAATTATAGTACATAGTGCAATTAATAAAAAATTTCACCATAGACCTACACTGTACATGTAACTCATGAGGTTGAACACACTCACAATAAAAAGGAGAATGTTAATATTAGTAATTATTTATTCAGTTTTACATCCATCGTGACACAGTAATAATGCTGCACTGCTAGTGGGAGTTGTCACATCCTTGTTGTACCTGTGACAATGAATAAATGAGTTATAGGCTAAAAATAGTATACATGTATTCCCACCTAACTCCATCAGTGCATTAGCAAACATGAGCCACACTGAGGTGTCAATTGAAACGTCGTTAAGGTTAAGGGCCGATGCTCTCCCTGTTGTTAAAAATGACATAAAACATGCAGAGTCCTTTTTCAAATTCGAAGTTAGATTTTTTCTGTTTATTAATCGTATAAGATGCTCTGCCCATAAGAAGAATTTGAAACTTTATTTTAATGAAATTGAAGAAATTTTTTTTTCCTGACAGGGGTTGGTTGAAACTAGAAATGATACTAATGTTTGTTTAGCTTAACTGCAATAATTGTAATTAAATTAAATGTTTGTGCAATTGATTAAAATTGTGTCAACTTGCATTTAATAGAAGATAGTGAACAGTGTCTAAATCTCATTTGTTTAAAGTCATGTGATGTAATTCTATTTACCTAAAGTAAAAATAATGGTAATAAAAATGGTAATAAAAGCTTAATTTTTTCATCATCAAACTATGAGAATTTATATAATATGTTAAAACAATATTTATAACACAATGAAGTGAAATTGGGGTGCAGAATATAATTCAATTGTAACTCTCTGACTTTGGCTTTCATAAACATAAATATTTTATTGATGTAATTTCTAAAGAGCACATAATTCCTAATTGTTGGGTGTAAATATAATTCATCTTGTATGGTAGGAAATATACATTATGCATATCCAACTGTTCACATTGGTCTATGATACATCTATTTGCCATGCAGATTCCAATTAGTAACATGAATATCTCAACGAAAGCAGTTAAAGTACATGTTCAGTAGATTTATCAACTTTCTTTCACTAGTTGTTCAGCGTATACACCGTGATGTTGAAGGTATTTTGATAATTATTTATTTATAGAGTGGCTAGATCCTTCTCATTTCCACTTACAATGTATGTAATGACTTGACTGCATTGGTTATATTTTAAAATTTGAGAAATCGCTTATAATCATAGAACACAGCAAAATAGACCAAGTATCATAGTTATTTAGGGAAGTACAACAGGAAATACAAATATAACTTTTTGATAGTAGATAATTATATTTATTGCTTGATGCATCAACAAAAAACTTTCTACAAGCTACAATAACTATGGCATACTATATAGTCCGAGAGGAGATAATCGTCATAAGCGTAAGCCTCGGGCTATCGTATCCTCTCACCATAACTAAATTGCTGTTAAACACAAAATCTACTATTCCAACAGTTCACCAAAGTATTCATTCCATCACCTCTTACATAGTCTGGAGCACCAAGCAATAATGAGTCCAGTTAAAAATTCTATAATACTTTTTGGTCCAAGAATTTAAAGGGAACATCAGCAGCAATTGAATACAACACACTTACATACCAGTGCTATATAAATAAACCACCAGCCCCTCTAACACTAACCTAACCGTCACAATTGAGCATCATTAACAAAACACTTGATCCAACCAATCTTACAGAAATAACTGGAGTAGATAATAATATTTAATTGGCAGACAGAAACAACCACTTCGATTTTTTCCAGCTTGAATCTGAATCTACATGTACATTGTGTAGTTAAATTATACAATAAGTACCTAAGTACTTAAATCGCACCAAACTGGCCATGATTTACATTTTGATCTATCTTGAGTAATTCAACACTCAACTGAAACAAGATATGTGTTTGCTCCTTAAACGATATTTTGAATTTTGCTTCTGTATAATCAGGGCTAACAATATGATTCTCTAATCTGCCAATTACATTAAAAGTAGAATAACTAATAATATCAAGTCTAAATGGTCATAATCTATAAAAAGACATACAGTTGAGTCACATTAATAATAAATTGGATTTATCATGTCAAGTGTAAAATAGCTCTACTTATAAATGCAAATACGATAACAAAAGGTTTTCACTGGCCAGCCATGTGAAAGCACACCTCAGGCGAATAGACGTATAAATCGACCTTACCATGTGCTACTGTTTGAAAGCAATATGCTAAAAGTTTTCCTTACATGGTAGTTTGCCAGGACAGATGGTACTGTTACTGAAAGACTAGAAAGCTCGAGGTATGACATCACATGAAAGGATGTGGATATTACTTGGTATAACTAAGCAGTGTAGGTCTCACAACACTGGATTGGTCCAACTGCTACAGTGTTCATACTGACAAGTTTTGCAGCGTCATTGGAAACAAATTGATAGCCTTTGACAAATTGGGGGTTTGAAGCTGACAGAGCTTTAGTCACTGTATCAGTTCCTGTTGCTGCTGCATTAGTGGTGCACGTGCATCTGTAGTGAATAATTTAGAAAATAATTGGAAAACATTTAACATTATCACAAACGGATCAAAAGTTGGTGAGATTTTGACATTTGTGCACAGGTACTGCATACATGTAATATGGGTTTTAAAGGTTTGGGCTATTTTTATCTAAGACCACTCATTAAATACTAACATTAATAAAAACTTATATGGTATAATTCAGCATACATGTAAGATGTATTGGTATCTAGGTTACGATTTTCTGTCAAAAGCCAAAAGTTCACAGATCACAATTCTTCGAAAGGGAGGTGGGGCAAGTTTAAATTGTAAATATCACACAACACCACGGAACAGCTGGACCACTCAGCAGCTCTCATGGCGTCAGGGAATAAGTTGAACATACCCAGTGGTACAGGTAGGTGTAGCAGCTGTTGCACAGTCACATACTCCACCTACGTGGACGTATCCAGTAAAATCAGTAGTGACACTTCCTACTCCATAATAGAGTGTAGCAAAGTTATCGTTATACAGCTGGATGGCCAAAGTATCTGCAATTGAGCCGGAACAAGTTCTTGTGACCTACAATTTTACAGATATTATATTTAAATTTAATAGAAAAGGAGATTGTGTAGTAGGTGGCGCACAAAAGAAACTAAATT
Organism: Bugulina stolonifera; assembly: GCA_935421135.1. NCBI lineage: Eukaryota > Metazoa > Bryozoa > Gymnolaemata > Cheilostomatida > Bugulidae > Bugulina > Bugulina stolonifera. Next base: position 12,187,996 of record OW285197.1, on the reverse strand, counting down.
ATTTTGATAGCGCAGTAATTACATGCGCATAAAATAATTGTACTCGTTTACCAATGGTAAATTTTCAAAACAGTGAAGAGTGAGCACTTTAATCAAATCACTCAGCTACAAAACTAAAACTGATGTAGCCAAGAAGACTTCTGCATTTTATCGCCCCCCTAATCTGTAGAGAAGACAATATGCCAATTAGATAACTAGAATTTGAAAAAAATACACATTGTAACATAAGGTAACATAAAGAAACACACTAGATTGGGATTCCCAATAATGGATAGACTATATAGACAGTAAGCTTACAACTTGAGTACAGGTTCCACTGGTAGAGTTTATCATGGATACGATCTGAGAGTCTGCTATTGGGTATCCAACTCCTGTAGGTGAACCACAGATTAGCGAATTTGTCACAGTTGTAATACTTGGTAGAATAGTTGATGAGGTGCCAGCACATGCGGTAGCATCGGTAGTGAGTGAGGCACCAGTATTAGGTAGTACCTGTAAAACAAAATGGTTCTTAGTTAAAAGCTCTTGCTGAATGTGCATTACATAGAAATTCAACAAAACCATGGACATTTAAACAAAATTATTTACATCGCATATTCAAATGTCATACTGGTTCATGTTTCTGCATATTGCTATTTATCTGGCGGGCAGGTGCAATATTCGAATTGATTATTATTTGAACTAACATGTTGCTTGAACTATTAGATGAGATTTAGCTAGGCCTGCAACGATTCACAAAATACTGTTTCGATTTTTTCGATTCTGCCAAATAACTTTTTCGATTTTTTCGATTCGATTCGATACCATTTACGTTGCAGTAGTTCTTCGCAACAGTATTTTAGAACACTGTCAGTTGTAGTAATTGAGTTGATAATTACATTTTAGAATCACCAAAAAGAGTAGAATGAGTAGATTCCAGAAGCATACCCTTCTAATTGTGTGGAATATCAAATACAAATTGCATGTTTGGTGCATTTATATAATTATAGACTTATATTAGTAATACATCTTAGCACATGATGCATTTTATAGCTATCCACTTATTGCCAACAAAATTACTAGAAAAAACTGTGCTTCACTGAGATTCGAACTCATGACCACACGTTTGTAAAGCGAGCGCTCTTCCACCATGCTATGGTGATAACTTGGGATTACCAAGACTAAGTATATATTTAACAAGAATCGAAAATTGAGTGCAATGAATCGATATTGAAAATACTGCAAATTAATCGTACCGAGAATCGTTATCGATTCATCGTTGCAGGCCTAGATTTAGCTACCCTCAAAAAACTTGAATGGCCATAGGAAGCAAATTACTCACTTTGGTACAGCATAGGGTAGATGACTCCTTACAGCACATTGCCTGGAATGCATTGGGATTTCCAGTCTCTAATCCTGGACCCTGAGGGTCAACAGTCACATTTACACAGCCAACTGACGCAGTGTTAAACATGTTATCTCTTCTGTAGTAATCTTTGCAGTCTGTTGGATATTTGTCTACAATGTACATGAATATTGTTAGAATTAGGTTAATTGTTTGCAAAGGATGAAGGATTTATGTAGCATGAAGTACAAACGCTGATAATTGGTAGTTAACTACAATACTATTGAATAGTGCTATTAATTAAATGTTGTTTACACTTACAGACACATGTGTAGGCCAGAGCAGTAAATGTTCCATCAGCCTGACAAGTGATAGTCTGATTCTGTGTGGTTGTCAGTGGTGTAGTAGGAGCAATCCTGTAGTCGCCATAACATGTGTATGTGACAACATCTCCAACGTTGTAGTCCTGTACAGCTTTGTTAGAAAAGTTGAGAGCAGGCAGAGCAGAGGCTAGGCATATTCTCTCTGTAAGTAAAACCAAAAAAAGTTAAGAATATTATTTAGAACAATTCTTTCCATAATTTTATCTTCTTTATGAAGAATTTCTATTTGATAGACTACAATATGCAAAATATATATTTACTATGGCTCGTCCAAACCCATTCACCCATGTACACTGCCAAAAATTCACTTGCACATTCTTGTAGGTGTTACTGTACACATTAGTAGAAAATGCCTCAACTATCAGCAACTTAAAACAGAAATATTGACTACATACGTGTACAAGTAGGAGCTGGATTGAGAGACCAGGTACCATCAGCTTGACAAGTAGACTCCATATTTCCAGTAAACTGATAGTTGGCTATACAAGAGTAAGTCACCTTAGATTCATACGTCTGCATCACCATAGTCAGAGCATTAGTATTTGTTCCAGCCGGCGGAGTTCCACACATTACACCTAAAGTTAGAAAAGCAGGAATGGTAAAGTTAAATAATGTAGCCCCAGAACTACTTGTACCTGCTCACAGAAGTGTTGTACTTCAGTTCTAATATTAGTAGGCAATGTAGGAGATTTAGATAGTATTCATGTTACATCAGCCTTTACTAAAAGAATAACATCTGGACAGCATCTTCTTGAACAATTTACACAATTCTACTACATTCTAGTGGTCTGCATTTTCTCATGGTAAAAAACTTAAAGTCATCATTCGCCTTCTTTCTTTTTTAGTCAACCTAATATATGTACATGTATATCACCAGAAATCACACCAACTAATTTAACATTGAAAACTACATGTATGATTCAATAACTCTCTGAATATTTACTTACGTTCACAAGTTGGTGTAGTAGACCAGTTACCACTGGTTCCACAGAATATCTTAGCTGTCCTGTTACTGTTGTTATTAGATCCAACAATTCTGTATCCTGACCTGCAGGTGAAGTCTACACTTCCACCAACCTGAGGAACATCACAGAGACATATTCCTGATTCATACAGCAAGAGGGGCAGATTGTGCTAGTCATTCATTCAGTTATTGCGCTAAATAGGCCTACATGCATTATTAGGCATGGCAAGAAATTTTTTATTTGGACAATGAAAAAAAATTCTCTACTTTTAAATGATTTCTAGTGAACCTTACAGTTTACCTACAGTTGTAGAATGTTGATGGTATTTCAAGCCAAATTATTGTTTATAAAATAAATGCTATGTTGTGCAATCTATTAACATGTAGTTGTCTGTGTAGCAGATGGGAACATGCTCTACTCCACTTACTGGATAACTTGCTGCTACTATCGCTGGTCTAGTGATAGTCAGGTCTCCACCAGGTACGTTACTGCAGGTTGCAGAGCTAGGAGATGGAGTAGTAGTACTGGCATCTGCAACAAAAAGTATTTCAAAGTACAATGTAAGTTTAAGTGTAATTTTTGATAGGGATAGTGGTTAACTACCTATTAAATAGTTTTCTAAAGTAAAATTTCATTACTACTACAAAAAATTTTGCCAATAAAAATGGTTTAGCCTAAATAATAGTTTCCAGAGTCATAAAAAATGTAAATGTAGAAGCTGAATATTTTTAGAACAGCAACAGTTTGGGATGACCTGAGCAATTGTTCCAGCAGATTAATCTTTTGATGGCATTGTTTGTAGAATGCGTTGAAGAGTTTGTGAAAATTCAAGTGCACCCATTTGAATTGTAAGAAGCCTGTTTAATGCCTGATTGAGATTAATGGATTTAATCCAGTGATATAAGATTTCAAACGGCTCCTGAATAGTCTACATTAGCTCTACTATATACAGTAATTGTGAAGCCTGATGTAATATTTTTGATTCTTTTCTATTGCTAGGTTTGGCATGTGGATCAATAAGAATCTTCCAAAAATTCAGCTTCTCTTTTTATATTTCCGCACCTAACTGGTGTAGCAGGTACACTGGTAGGTCTTGTGCATGCACATGTACGTTACTCACCACAAACAGGGAGACCAGAGGTTGGCCACATGTTGTTTGTACACACAATAGTAGATGGAGTTCCAGATCTCAGAGAGTATCCAGAACTACAGGTGTAAGTAGCCATTGACCCAGATAGTGAGCTCACAGCATTGGCTATAGTAGGTGGTGAACCACAGGAAGCAGATGCTACAATATAATACTGGTATTTATGTGCTGGTAAAACAACACAAGACATAAGAAATGCTAAATAGAACAGAGGTTAAATACATGAAGTATAAATACAGAGATATTCTCACCTGTACAGGTTGGTACATTCCTCCACATTCCACTAATACAAGTAGCAGATGAGCTGGTAGCTCCTCCTCCATTTGTAATACTAAAGTTTGGTAGACACATGTATGTAGCTGTTGATCCAGTAGATGATACCTGGGGTGACATACTGTTAGTGTTGGCAACTGGTGGAGGAGGTAAACCTGTTCAGTAATAAACAAAACTTAGTTAAAATCTATTACAGGGTGTGGTCTAACGCAGCTAAAAGATTTTCTGAACATACATCCATATGCGTTCTTGACAACTGAAGCAATGCATTGTTATTGAATCTTTCAAAACCAAACTAATTAATATATAAAATTTTATTTTATTTATTTTGATACATGTACATTTAATTTCAGGTCTAATGCACAGACCACCTTCTCACTTACATCTACAGGTGGGTGTGTTCATCCAGATTCCAGTAGCTTTACTACACATGGCATTTCCACCTCCAGTGTAACCAGAATTACATGTGTATGTGGCAGTGATAATCGGTGATGCCTCATTTAGACTTGTTCTCATGGCGTTGGCGACAGATGGAGCAGGTGGACAAAGGTCTAAAAGACCATGGAATTTTGTATATAAATGGTGTAAAGGATTGAGAAGCCCGAGTAAGGAAAGATGATGCAACTTATAGAAAAATCGTTTGTGCATTTACATGTGGATACCCAAGTGAAAAATTGTAATCCCCTGGCGAAACAATACAAAATAGCAACAATTTCTAATTGGCACTATTATTATACTTTGCTCAATAATAGAATATACTGTATAGCATCTTACTTGGTGCCTGGGTGGTTTGAACATTGCCTCCTCGGTTCCTTCTGTTTCCCCTATTTCCTCTACGTCTGTTTCCATTTCTGCCTCTGTTTCTACCTTTACCTACTTTTCTTCCTTTACCTCCAGCTCCTCCTTTCTTTCCCTTCTTGTTGTCTTTCTTGTCTTCTTTCTTTCCCTTCTTACCACCTTTACCTTTAGCTCTCTTTCTTCCACCTGCAACTTTTCTACCTACCTCTCTCCTTCTCCCTCTTCTTCTTCTCTGTGCTAAGGACTTAGTTTCATTATCTCCAGCAGAGAAGACTTCTTCTACTACGATACTGAGTATTACCATCAAGGCTATGCCAGCTGCTTGCGACACTCTCATCTGAAATGTACAATTATATACACGTATTATTGCTGAGAGTTCAATAGATGTCTTCCATACCATGTCTTGAATGGAAACTGTGGTTTTGATAAGTATTGTAGCCCTGAAATAAGCATACCATTATAGGTTATAAACTCTTGCTTACAGCTTGCTTACAAACTCAGGGAGTATTAATTAGACTGAACTGTACAAGTGATTGTAAGCTAGACTTACCTTTGCAGGTGCTTTATCTCCTGGTTAGAACAGATGTGACCCTCCTCTGCTGACCATGGCAGCTTTTATATGAAATAAAAATGGGTCCTGGACAGAGATAAAGCACTACTTATTATTGCCTTACTGAGGGGATGATCCATACCTACTTCAACTGGTTTGAGTAACCCAGCTTTGCCTTATAGTGTTTGATGAGCATACTGGGTATCTGAGAAGTGTTCTTGGGGGGTCATGGGATGGTGCAAAGGTTATTAAAAGCAATGAAATCATAAGCACATTTTTATAACGCTGTCATCCCTTAAACTGAGGCTCTGTATGTAATAGCCCAAAAATAGAAGGGCTTAGGTATATTGTAGCCACATTTATAGTGCAACCGTGAGTGCGGGCTTCACTCTCTCTCAGACAAACACTTTGGTCAACCCCAGAGGACAGACCAATTCTAAAGGCAATGGCTTGGATTTTGTTCAAACCTTGTCTGACATTTCTTTCTCTACTAATCAACTCTGCAAATGGACTTCTAGCCTTCAATTCATTCTGTCTACATGTCCATGTATATAGTTTCTAGTATTACTGGAGACTAGATAGCTAAATGCCTTAGTATTACCATGTATGTACTTGTTGTGCATTCCCTGTACAATGGATATGTAACCTGTCAATAAAAACCTGTGGGTATTGTGCAGGAATAGGAGTGAGCAGAGATTTCACCAGGTCAACAATGGCTGACTATGTGTGCTGTACCCAGACTGCCATATCTTTTAGGAGCTGAATTTGATAGTACCACAGTGTAATATTAGTTTGGTTCTAACACAAATAGCTTCCCAAAGACAAACTATATGAGTATTGTATTTAAGACAAATTATATAGACTTTTTGCTCTTGGCTGCAAAACTCAGACTGTATAAATAAACTAATTAAACACAGCATTCTGTAGTGAAAGATAAAGTAGGGATTAAATTTCATTAATGAAGCAGATTATAATAATTACAGAGTATCCATGGTAATGTGCAAGAGATTAATGAGAAAACACAATGCATTCTAGAATGCGAAAGTTGTCAGAGCAATGTATTTTAGCTGTAAATTAGGAACTACATGTATCTCTACATCATGTGTTTAAAGTAGAAGCGACTTTCTTTCTGTTAGTTCTGCAAGAGTTGGATGGCAGCCACATCCTAGATGGGGCGGTATGAAGAAGCAGCTGCTAAGGTTAAATGTCATAGAAAGTAAAACTACATGTATGTGTTTAATTATTACTACATAGTATGCACAGTCAGAATATCCTAGTAGAATGCAGCGTACAATGCATAACTAATGTATATCTACCAGTGGATTCTTTTGCATCAGACATGGAGAGCTTTTTTATATTACAGTAGAATGACAGTAATTTCTAATTTTATATTATCTATATGTAATTCTTCAGATATATTTTGGTTACTCTGTGTTTGCCTAATGTTACCTGATGAAATCTAGAAGTAGACATTGTAATCAAGTCATGAATTACTACATACAAGGGGAATAGCCAATGAGGTGATTGACTGCCATTTTTACACATTTACATTTTTGGAATCAGAAGTAATCACAGATTTTTAATCTAAGCCTAGTAACTAATTGTATGTTGCCAGTAATTAATATTGTACTGCTTTTTACTGATGTATTTTTAGTGATAATTAACTTATTTATTTGATTGATGTCTAGCTAAATAGAGTTGTAATGGCTGTGTAGTCTGAGTTCCCACGGTTATGATTTAGTCTGAGCTCTCATAGTGATGAACTCATTCAACTTCTAGGAGATTAGTCTAGGGAGATTACTGTGCTGCCACTGCTCCTCAGAAATATTACTAAGATTATAATAATCAGATTAATCCCCAGTGATTAGCCAATCCTAGCCAACCCAGTCTCAGATGAAATAAACTAATTAATAATTATTAATTGTAAAGAAAAAACAATTTTGTAAGCATGGCTGCTTTTCTAGAACACAACTTATAACCTGCCCATCCTTGGTAGCACTGCATGCCCTGAGATAGCCATTTGCTCATTTTAGCAATGAATCCATAGTCTTGTCTATACCTGTTACATGTACATGTACTGTATGTCTATGTCTGTGGTAAAGCAGTTGAAAGGTCACAGAACTGACAGCACGCTATGCATCCTGTATTATCTGAAATATTTATGCAATGGAGACAATAAATTATCAAGTACTCCCTTTTGAGGCTATAGCATGATACACCACTGTGTGTGCTTATGAGCCGTGTGCACCAGGGATATCATATTATTCAATATACATTCATATTCTACATACATTGTATGTGCTTGCTGTGATTGAAACTGATTAGAACTACTGGGGTAGGCAAAGTGTCTACACAGATTTGTGTTTTATCTGATTACCATAAGTGGAAAAATTATTATATCATTATGATGAGAGGATAATTCCTTATAAGAGTGGAATTAAAAGATTAAAATATACTAATAATCAACTTGACTCAAGTACATGTACATGTATGTATTTAATGTGATTATTTCTAATCTCTCAGGTCTGAGTAATTAATGTAGAGCTAAACCTTAGGGCTCACTGCTTGTTAACTGCATGTACATTTGTACATGTATTTACAATCAACCAATATTACTCTACATCATCTAGTCAGCCTATAATATTCCAATCTAGGAATTTCATTATGCTGGGAACTAGAACTGATCATTTTATGAACAACTTTAATACACTTGTATGCATTCACTGTTTTATAGCGGAGCATAGAACAGAGCATAGAATACAGATATACATTGTATATACAGAAGTAACAAACAAACATAATGTTATTATTTTAGTTTAGATGCTTTAAATATCATCTAAATATTGAACACTTGGCATCATGTTACTTGTATTGCACTAAGTAATTACTTTTCTTAATGAACAATGATGAGCTTATTCTTATATTATTCTCAATTCGCTTCACATGAAAATAAAGATAATGGATTGCAATAATGATATTTTTATTGAACTTTTCACCACCAAAATTTCCATATGCAATGTTTCTTCAGATCATAATACAGAACTGAGCAGAACTTGCTGTGTGGCTGACTATTAGTTACACTGCATGTGTAGTAGCAAAGAAGTTGTCTTATCCACTTGTCTTTAGTTGGAATAATATGACTATTCTATGGGTCATCTTGCTGTCTTATAGTCTTATACCCCATCTGACAAGGTCTGCTTATAATAGAACGCTTCTTGCCATTGTCAGCCTTCTGGCTGTTACCATGGTGACAACAATCTGGAACAGCTATGAGTGCTGCTATAACAGCACTGGCTATGTAGGAACCAGCTATGACATAGATGCCCCACGTACGAGTTATTCTCTCCTGGACAAGACCTGCAATGATATAACTATAATTGTTATGCGCTGTTCTACACATACTTCTACAGCAATCAGCAGATCTACCAATAGAGCTACCCGTGGGATAAGCAAATATTGGGATAAAACTGGGCGACACTTAATATGGCTTAATAAAAGTTCTAATTATGGGTAACAAGGGTGACTGAATACAAGCGTGTGACCTATTTCCCCAGTTAGATTTGCATATGCACATTTGATGCATTTCATTGATCTTAGCAGATTGATTGATTCAAGAGTTACTAACAGACTACAATATGTTAGCATGCTTGAACAACCTTGCTAGGTCGACCACTGTAACCATAATAGTGTGCAGGTACAAGGGTAGCAGAACTTACTACTAGTAGGCCTACTACACATGAGGGACTTACTTGTAATTGGTCCACTCAGTATACTAGCCACGCCCTTTAATGCTTTAGTCAAACTGAACACCATCAGCATGTCTGCCGGTTTAGTGATATTATTGGCCAACGTCAGATGAAATCCAGCAAAGAATCCGGAAGTTATACCAAACAAAGCCATGATCAGGTAATACATAAACTAAGATAGGATATAGAACAATAGGTTACCATGGAAACTACATTATTCATCTTGATAAATGGCTTACACAAGTCTATTACAACATGTAGAACAGTAAACATAACAATTTTAATAATAATATTTGCTAAAAATACATTAAATCCATCCTTAATTATAACCTCAATACACTCTTATCTTTCAATCAATGTGAAACAATAAATTATTAGCTTTGATTGATTGGAGACAGAGATCATGCCTACACTTTGGACGGATTAGTGCTCAGCTGATATAACACTACTAAAACTGGATAATTATATTAGGTTATGAGCATATTTCATACACATTCCTATAGGCAGGAATGATACATTCATGTACATGTACATGATTGTCTGCTCATACAACAATTACATTTATATAGCAATGTTGACACTGCGTACTCACGACCAAAACCCAAAACATCAATCACCTTTTCATTTGAGAAAGTGAGAATGAATATCAGGATCCCATTCAGGAGTAGAGCCAGAGAATGAGGAATAACAGGATTTGTCTTCTCTTTGCAGAAGAATATGATGCACACGACTATAGCTCCAATAGCACTGACTGCTCCTTTTATCGACTGCCCAACAAGAGCCTCTTGTTCTGGCAATGCCTTCTCTTTAATCATGTAGTGAGGAGTCAGGATCATGAAGGCGCCGAAGGCGTAGGTGTTCAGGAAACTAGAGAGACTGTAGCACCAGAACTAAAATTAGCAGCACAAATAAAAAAACACTGTTATAGGATTTCCCCATAAATGTTTGATGGAAAATGCTCCTGCACAAAAAATTATAAAAACTATGACTTGTGGGCTTGTCATCTGGGATAGACCCGAATTTTAAAAGCATGCCTCCTGCATTTTGACTACAATTATGTAGAAATTAAGTTAACAGTTATTAAGTAATTAACTGTTTTTCAAAAACAATCAATTGATCAACCCACACCTGTCAGTCCTTGTGTTTTAATAAGTAGATGACATTACTACCAAGCGTTAAAATATACGTATCCATGTGTGTGCGGAATTTTGAAATACAGATTTCCTATGCTGATACCTTGAAATTGCAGAGAAGTCGTTTTCCAGCAGAGATAACTCCATCTGAATTTTTGTTTTGACTTCCTTGTTGATCCGTTATAGTGGTGCTTTGGTCTTGACTTGATAATTCTGTGAAAGTCAATCCAACCAAAAATTGCAGCACAAAGAAGGGAGTTAGTAACAGAAACGTGAAAAGAAAACTGAAATTCTGCGAGATAAGTTCCGAAACTACTGGGAAGATGGCGACTCCGATGCATGCCCCAACCATTACTATTGAAGTAGCGAAGTGTCTCCATTCATCGTCAAACTGATGTATGATGATTGCTACACTCGCACTTCGAGTCAATGCGCAGCCAGAACCTAAAAATGTTCCATAAAACCAATATACAAAGTACATGTAGTATTCTCATGAAATTCTGCTACTATACTGCTTAGTTACTTTACAATATACATGTACATGTACATGTACATGTACATGTACATGTACATGTACATGTACATGTACATGTACATGTATAATGTACATTGTAGGTCTGTTCATGTTCATGAACTTTCGTTTGGCAGTCAAGTCTCAAGTGCCAGTTGATTTATATTTTAAAATAATGTTTCATAATGTTATACCAACAAATTTTATTCCAATTTTTAGTTTCACAGCTTAGTGTGGGGGTAATCAAATGTTCTCTAGTTGTAATTTAAGAAATAGTAGCGGGAATTCCAGTTACAACCACTGATTAAGTGTAATAATATCCAATAATTCATGGAGAATCTCACCTAATCCAACAATCCCCATGCTGTACTTCTTGTAAAAGCTATTTTAAAACTCAAAACTATGCTGTCACACTTTTGTCTGTATTTAGCTCACATGTATAAGACTTACCCAGAATTAGTCCAAATGTTAAAATCATATTCCAGCCTTCTTTTGCCACAGCCGTTAGAGTTAACCCTAGAATTGAGATCAGACACCCTGCAGTATGAACTGTCCTGATAGTCAGCCATTTAATCAGCATGGCTCCCAGTAGTGCTACAAGTCACAATATTCACAGTAGCTTTGATAATGCGATCACATGCTCCAATTCGTTAAAAGTTGTGCATTTTTTAGCTATCACAGGACGACTCCAAACAAAAGAAAGTAAAGGAAATCTACCAGACTACTGTTCTATTGTGTTGTTGCATTTTTGAATTTACATGTATGTAACTTACTGAGCAAGTGATAGGCTGCCAGATTGGTCGAACTAATCACGCTACTTTCTGTGATGGACATATTGAACTGGTCATAAGTGAATAGGGTGGTCGACCCTGCCAGCCCATATTCAAAGCCGAACCCTATCATGTAGCTTGTGGTAGCCGAGATTGCAATAACCCACTTCCATACCCGTGAGGTTGTAGAGATGTTCTTACACATCTTCAGCTAGAAAATGTTGAATTCACAGATTACCTACGTATTTTGAACCTCTGACATCCATATGTACTGACAGTTGTAATGCAGTAAATCTATGATAGCATATTCTACACTCTATTTCTAACGATAAACTTTGAGCGGAATACTGATATACATGTAATATCATAACTACATGAATATACATGTAATATGACTTCAGGATACCATTTCTTGGCAAAATTATAAATGGTTTCATGCAAATAATCGAAGAACTTTCTTACAATTAATTCGGATCTTAAACTTCTTTGGAAAAATATTTTTGAATAAGTATTTTCACAACAAATAATATAAAATATGTTACTTCAAAAAATAAATGATCAGCGCCAACATTTCTAAGTAGAATGGTACTTTTAGTCATCACTCACCTGGACTGATTAATCTTATTGCTTCCCTGTCTTGAAGTTGATCTCTTTCTCTAAGTTGAATTGGTAACGATTGATTGTATTATAAGTAATTGAACAGAGTTGACATTGTCTTCAGCATGAAACCTATAACTGAAAATTCAAATAATGTATATTTGTGTGTAGAGCAGGAATTGCCTAACAATACATAAAAATATGTACATTACTGTCTGACATGTATCATATGCACAAACATATGTGGTGGTTTTTAGGTTTTATCCCACCATCTTATCAGATTTATTTTAAAATAAACCTGCATCTACACTCTAGTTGACTGGAATAACAAAATGATTATATTATGATAAAGTTCCAGTGTTGTATTATAAAAGAATTGATTCTATTATGTTATGTCACCACATTATGCTTTTATAGGATTTGGTACCCATACATGTAGAGCTGAACCCGCTGACGTAAACACTCCCAACAGTTGGACCGATTCAGTAGTGTAGTTACACCAAGTAGCCTACACACCCTGTCATGGGACATCATAATATGGAACATTATAGCCTTACAGAGATTAAAGTTACATTTATACATAAGCAGTAAACTGCCACGTGCTATGAACTCCCAAGCATAATTATTATTACAGTCAACCTCCCAAGCATATTATTATTACACTCAACCCCCCTAGTATATAACAGTCAAGCACTTGTAGCATTGTGTTAGTTGTCACTACTCTTCTATGTCTATGGCTTGAGCTGTAGTCTCACACAATCGGCAAGTGAAGACGAATCTAACTCATGGAGAGAGTATTTACAATTTATATAGTACTGAGGAGTTGGCGTCTCTTGATGGATTACTGCATAAAGCTACTACCTGCCTATTAAGTACTGTATTAGACTTTACCTCTTGCTATTCAGTTTTGTGTAGTCATCTCTCCACTCAGTACTCTGGTGTTATCTTCTCTCCACGTAGTACTGCAGAGTTACATTGTACATGTATATTCTGTTACACAGTACTGTACAGTTATCGTCTCTCCACACAGCCCTGGAGAGTTATCCTATTTTCATACAGCACTGGAGAGTTATCTTCCCTCCCTCAGCAATATCTTCTCTCCACACAGCACTGGAGAGTCATCTTCTCTCCGCACAGTGCTGGAGAGTTATTGTCTCTCCACACAGCCCTGGAGAGTTATCTTATCTTCATACAGCAATGGAGAGTTATCTTCTCTCCACACAGCGCTGGAGAGTTATCTTCTCTCCACACAGCCCTGGAGAGTTGTCTTATCTTCATACAGCACTAGAGAGTTATCTTCTCTCCACACAGCCCTGGAGAGTTATCTTATTTTTATACAACACTGGAGAGTTGTCTTCCCTACTTCAGCAATATCTTCTCTCCACACAGCACTGAAGAGCCATTGTCTCTCCACACAGTGCTGGAGAGTTATCTTTTCTCCACTCAGCACTGGAGAGTTATCTTTTCTCCACACAGCACTGAGAGCTATCTTCACTTCTCACAGCATCTTGTCTCCACACAGTATTGAAGAGTTATATTTTCTCCCACAGTGCTGCAGAGTTATCGTTCCTTTGGCCCATTTAGAGTTCACATTATTGAAATGTTGAATATTCCTACATTCCTTAAACTGCTAGCCTACCACTCATGAGTCTAGCCTATATAACTGGATGCAGACTGCATTATTGTACACATTTCATTATATCTACCAGAGACTTTGATTTTAACCCGCGTTCCGTATTTCGCCAATTATGAAGACTTCATGCCAAGTGAACTACAAAATAGTGCGTTTCATGTTGCCAATCTGAATGTCAGTATTATATCTTGGTTTACATTGTACTGCAGATGAATCTAAACCTGATCTGCCTCCACAGCCCTATTCAGTACAGTATTGATAATTCTGTTCAATTTTCATGGAACTAGGGCGTAGAAGAGCTCACAAAGGTAGGAATGAAATAATATTCTCTATTTCTACAACATAATAATGTTGAATCTTATAAGTGATCTCGCTCTATAGATGTTATCAACATACTCACCATGGAGACATGCATTATTTATTGCTGAACTTCACTGTCGGGCTTTCATACACTGTTCTGCCAATTGGAATAATCCAAGGCTATTTGCTTCATGCACTCTGGCTATTCCCCAACCAATTGTAGATGGTGTAGCGTAAATGTAGAGTAAATTGGCCAATATAAAAACCCCATTTGAAGCTTTGGAACAAGGAAGGGAAGCATAGGAGACAATGTTGGTAGCAGGTTTTGCACGTGGATATCACATTCATGTGTTTGCAGAAACTATTATGGTTACATTTCTACTATTGGATGTAATCTACCCACAGGAGGTTTTAGCAGAACAACTCTACAAGATAATGGAGAATGTTCTAGAAGTCAACTTCACCACGGATGTGAGTGTGAGAGTGTATCATGGTAAGTAATTGGAAATATTTCAGCAATCGTTTTGATGGTAATCTCAGGTTGGTTCAAAAAGCAGATAAACCTGTTGCTTGTCTCTTCCTGCTCAAATAAGAATCTTCTACACTTTCATAATATACATGCACACTAACATCATGAGTCTACATGTAGATATATTGTGAAGGGCACCGGACATCATTGTTGTTCTGTTACATGCGTCTGCTTTATACAGTTAGAAGAATAATAGGATTCTAATAATGCCAATATTATGTGTTATACCGTGATTGCCCAGACTTTCTCTTTACTAGTGAATGACAGTGTGAGAAGGCCCATCAACTGTATGTTACTGTGTGACACTGAGGGAGAGAAATGTTTGTCTGGTGTCTACAACTCTGTAAACAAAACGTGTTTCCTCTATGACAATGTCTTAGAAGTGACTGTGGGCGGAGCTGGTGATCTGATTTACTTTGAAAGAAGTTGCGAACTGACTGGTAAGCAATGCTACATTTATGAATGCTTGACTACAATCGGAACTAGTAGAATATAATCACACGAATATTGCTCCGTGAATGTTTTAGGCTAAATTTCATGAATGTAGCTGCTCATACATGTATATATTTACACTAATATACAACAGATAGTTACTCGCTAATTCAGCGTTCGAACCCCAAAGATATAACTTGCTCACTTGTGTCCATTTGCAATGCATTATTGTTAAATGTTAACATGTCTCCACTGTTTACGTTCACAGTGTGTAGCCATCTGCTACTACTTTAGGGTCACTATTATTGTGCTTAGAAATAGACTAAAGTATGATTAACGAGACTAAAAGATAAAAACCTTCATTTCAACTAGGCACCTGTAATCACTCTTTAGTTAGAATTTCATACTTTATAGATGTAGTAACCTACATCAGAGTAGAAACTTACATGCAATCAATTTTTGGTATTTCATGTGCCTGCATTGTGAGCTGCGCATAATCTAGACTGGTTTTTTATTAAAATCTATTAATACTGCGGTCATTAGATCTAATGAAGCTACAGCAATATGACACCTCATGCTATTTAAAAGTTGATGAAGGAGAATACAGAGAGGAGAAGTACTCAGACCTACTAAAAGCTGATGCTGAGGAAATCACAGATTCTCTAACCTCTTGCCTTTCTGCCTGTACAGCCAACCAATCATGTGTTGCTGTGTCATACAACAGAGCGATATCTACATGCGCTTTGTCTGGAGAATCCAGTGTGGTGAACTATCCAGAAGATGATGATGAACAGCTGACTTTGGTTAAAGAATCTACCTGTGCTGACCTTAAAGTCTATGTATTCTCTACACTCCTTGCTAGAGGTACATGTACATGCATGTCTAACGGAATATTTAAATAATTCCCGGCGGTCTCAACCAATCATGTGTAGAGGTGGAACGAGACTCGAGATTCCTCGAGTCTCATATCGACTTGCCTTGTCTCGAAAGTCGTCTCGAGATGGCAATTAGTATTCGAGACTGAAAACTTATAGCAGCTAATAATTTTTATTTATAATAAATTAATAATTATAATACAACTAATTGCTAATCAACAATAAATATATTAAATAGAAAATTATTATTCAAATTATTTATTAATACTCCCTACATGTACATTCCCAGCACTGATTTCCTAGCAATAGCATTGCAGCTAACGCTGAACTACTAGTCGATCACTCCTAGTCATACAGAATTAATAACGACTGTCAATCACCACTCCCACAATGCAATGCTATGTCCTTACCAAAAGTTTTCTACTCGTGAGATTATTTCATTAAAGGAAACATAACTCCATACTAATTTTCAAATTGCATTTTATTATTTTAGTACCCATGTACAGTGTACATGCAATGTAATGTACATGGAATACATGTGCAATATATTCCACAGCCTTCTGTTCACCTTTTATTGAAATGCATAATGATAAAATACAGAGTTTCCAGAGTAGCAATTGAAACTATAGGAGTTCTAACATGTAGATGTGTAAAATTTGGCAAACTTTTTAGGAAAATTGCCTTGAATCCTAAAACCCAGTCCCGTCTCGTCTCGAATTTTTTAGAAGTAGTGTCTCGAATCGCGTCTCGAATCCAAAAATGCTGTCTCGTTCCACCTCTAATCATGTGCAGTAATGTTATATTATACCAAGACACCATGTACATGTACTACATTCAGACAAGCAATTGTGGTGCACTGTTCAGACGATGAAAGTTAAAAGCTGACTTAAGCTAGAGACTCTTACCTTGACTCTGCTCTGCACTCCTTGCTAAGGGTACATAGTTGTACAGTGATAAGGGAAATGCAAAATAGGTCACTAGCAAATTATTTGTATGCGGAATCACACATTAATAGGAAGGCCATTGCATTAGAAAAATATTTCAAGTGTAAATCTACACTAATAGCCCATAAACCTACATTCAATTGACTGTTGCATAGATGATAACGAACAACATTGTATGTACATGTACAGGTATCTGTGTGAACATAAAAATCTGCAATGCATATATCGTTGATCTAGAATCCATGCATTTAGTGCGAACAGACATTTTACCAAAAATAAGAAGATGCTTAATATGAATAGCTGTCTACAAATCATCAATCGAGTATCTCAGTAAGACAGTTTACCAGTGGCATCTCTTCATGCTGTTTAATAAAGACATCCTGGTGCTGGTCAATTTCCTAGAATAATGACTGTCTTCACAGGTTCAGAAATGAGCCAATCAAGTCTGTGGAGTGAGAGTACTGGAGCAGAGATAGTAGTTGATGGAATATATGTACCATCAGATCATGGCTTGAGTGCTGCTGGAAACATGTTTCACTCACAACAAGAACGGTCCCCATGGCTACAAGCAGATCTTTCCATCTTACATTATGTGATGGCAGTGAAGGTCTGGGATAGATCTGAATCAACTCATCCAGGTATGTATAGTTTTCTGTAGCATTTGCCTTTAAACTTAGCCCTCAAGCATATACTAAGTGCATGCAAGAAATATTTTATATTTGAAGGGGTGGATGACCGGTTGGCCAATGTGAGAGTGACAATTGGTGAAAGTGATGCTAACTTTGATGACCCTCTAGAAGATGAGATCTGTAACTACCTTCCTGGACAACCACCAGCAGATATATTCTTGGTTACCTGTCATACTAGAATGTATGGTAGATATGTGAGGCTAACAGCTGTTGAAATTAACAGTTTTCTCCATATTTACGAGATGGAGATTCATGGACTGGTCCTGCAATAGGATCTAAGTGTTGTGGATGCAACAATTGTGTACTACGCATTCTAAAACTCTAAAACTAGTAAATAGACTGAGAGTGACTGTTATAAAGATTTACCAATTGCTTTAGCATGCAGTTCATTGCTGTAGGAGACTACTGTATTGTGAATTGTTGTGTTTTTACCAGTGTTGTATTTTAGCTGATTTGCATGTACATGTACACTACTGTAATGCAGTATTGTAACGATGAGCTGCAGAGTTGGGTGCAAGTCAACAAGTCAAGTCATTTCTAAAATTTTGGAGGCAATTCAAGTCTAAGTCAAATCAGTGCTGCCTCAAGTCAAGTCAAGTCAGCCGTAATGCAAGTCACAAGTTAAGTCAGGTCAAAGTCGGCTTGTCTACTTACAAGTCTAAATGCAAGTCAAGTGGGAGACAACTTGAAAAATTTCATGATTCCAAAACATCACCTTTTTTCTTTTAACAGCCATTGCAATAAATGGAAAATCATACCAAGATGTAGCTTAGCCAGTATGTTGTTATACAATATTATGGCAACTAGCCTACATGTATATGTGTAGTAATATTGGCACTACAGCTGAGACTTCACAAAATTTTTATCCTTCATATTGACTTGGCAGAAACAAAGTCAAAGTCACAAGTCATTCATGTGTCCAAGTCAAGTCAAGTCACGTCAAGTCACATTGATGTGCAAGTAAAGTCAACATCTTGGCAAGTCCAAGTCGAGTCAACTTGTGACTTGGACCCAGCTCTGATAAGCTGTAGAAGGTAAAACCATAACATCAGCAGTAAATTACAAATCATTGGGCAAAAGGCACATATGTTGAGCTATAATACTATACATGTAAGTGGCTGTATTACCTAATAATCTTTATCTACATAGGTGTCTTCGCTACCTCTTGGATGAACTCAGGTTGCAAATAAAAATTCCAAGATTGCCGTTTGGCTTAGGCCACAAAGGCTATTGACCTGGGATCTTGCTTGGCTGGACAAAGTGTACATCTAGCTCATTGACACACCTGGGTTTTTTACATGAGAATGAGGATTTTGCCTTCTCCCCAGGCTAGCGTGTTCGCGGCTCTGTGCCGGATGTGTGCCTAGAAGTTTGTTTTATGAGTTGGCCTGTGTCTGAAATTTAGGTCGCGAAGACACCTAATGTCTGAAGATAATAAGTAATGGAATGAGAACTTAAGAAATTATTGTAATTCTGTTTTGCAATATGTATTTTTTGCTATTTAAACTCACAGCCACACAGTGATTTTGGTGAACAGAAGGAGTGCCAACATAGCATTGCAGAATGCAGTGAAACGTCTTTTTACATGTAGCTGTCCTAAAATAAGTTATTATTGATCAAATCCATAGTATGTAGCCACTTATTTGTTGTAAAAAACATCTATTCTGGCAAACAGAGCCAACTGGGTGTACTCTTATTATTCTTTCTACAGAGCTACTGATTGGTAGTGTATATATCTTCTGGTCATATTAATCCATTAATGTTGTTAAAAATAATATACATTTTAAATGCGAATTGTTTAAAAAATTAAATCCTATTATTGAAATAGATATTTCTCAATAAAACGGAGCATAAATTCATTGAAATGCCTTCAAGCAGACAATAGCGTATACGAATAATGTAAATGTTTATATGTTGCTATTGACAACGTGATCTCAGGACATCTAGTTTATTGCACATAAGTATTGATCATCTGTTTTTCAAGCATGTGTCCACCTGCTCCGACTGTCGCCAATGCTGCTAAAAATTGCCTTTGAAGATATACGACGTGCACATGTATCCTCAGTAACCGTTATATACCACTGTATACTAGTGGATACCGGCATATACTGGTGTATAACACCATATACCACCAGTCTGCTGGTTATGCTAAAAGTTGGAGTGTTAGGTGCTCAAAGCTTGCTGGATAATAGAGAGCCTCCAGCATTTACATGTACAAATGTACATGTATAATATGTACATGTAGTTGGCTGAAGCTAAGCCACAGACAATTGGCCACCAGGCTCCAACAGTTTCACAAGGTTACATGCCTAGAACCTAAATTGTTTCTACATGTGTATCAGCGTTTAAATGCCAGGTAAACCTTGTAGTTAAAATAGGCTGTTGGCAGTGAATAGGCAGACCATTGCTCTATGCAGTGCTGTAACAAGAGAGGACAACTATACAATGCAAGATGAAGGGAAGACAACTCTTCAGTACTACATAGTGTAAAGATAATATCTCTATTGAATGCTAGCAAGTTACGTGTAGATTTGTCTTCTAAACACAGTGTTTGTTACAATCTTTATTTACATATATGTTGACTGTTGGAGACTAGAGTATACCATGACTTTTATAATAATTAGTGATTAAACTGTTACATCTAGTGAACACTATTGTCAGAACTAATCTACTAGACTAGAGCTGTGCATGAGAAACTAACAATCATTATTTTTATACATGCAGGCTATTGATTTTACTGCCCTAAAGTAGCATAACGTACTAAACGTTCTGCAGAAGCTATTGGATTTATCATTGGGATTACAGTGTACGTCTGACAATCAATAGTAATGTTCTACAAACTGTATCTGCTGGGCTCACAGCCAATAAATATTAATGTGCTATATAGGCTCGGTTGAACCAGTTCTATATTATTGCAAGTTTGAACAACATTAATTCATTTTCTATGACTCACATTTTTAAAGTAGGTTACATTATACAAAAAAGATAGATTAATAGTCTTTAACAAACATCCATACGGTACGATAAATGACTAAGAAATAATAATATAAGTTTCACCACAAAGGCTGTTGATAAAAAGTATTTCTAGTCAACATGTTTTACAATGAAATCATAGTTTGATTATTGAAGTCCACCAGACGTGACGTACATGTACATGTAAAGTGTAGACAATAAATAGAAATAATTTTAGAATATTTTCAGGCCATAGAACTCCGTGTCTACTGTAAGACCAGGCCATGTACCTCCATCTCATAAATGTGAAGGACATTGTTAATTTCAACAGCTGTCAACCTCACATATCTACCATACATTCTAGTATGACAGGTAACCAGAAATATATCTGCTGGTGGTTGTCCAGGAAGGTAGTTACAGATCTCATCTTCTGGAGGATCATCAAAGTTAGCATCACTTTCACCAACTGTTACTCGTACATTAGCCAGCCGGTCGCTCACATCTTCAAATACAAAATTTAAGTAGGGCCTACATTGTATTAAGTTTGTTGGTTGCATTTCATGACTTTGTTATTATTTTGATGCATAACTATGATTCTAGCAGATGACAAATACATACCTTGTGATGTTCCAAATCTGTCCCAGACCTTCACAGCCATTACAAAATGTGAGATGGAAAGATCTGCTTGTATCCATGGAGACAGTTCTTTTTGTGAGTGGAACTGGTTTTCCTGTTCAACTGCACCGTGATCTGACGGTACATAAATTCCATCTACTGCTTTCTCTGCTGTAGTACCTGCGTCCCACTGACTTGATTGGCTCATTTCTGAACCTGCAAATAATTATATTATAGTTGTGATACTAAGTTAGACTTAACAGCATAGGTAGATGGTACACTGAGACACATTGAATAATGGCTATTTACATTGTACATATATTCAACCAAGCAATACTGTGATGACATCATGTATCCCAGCTGGGATTGCGCTAACTGGTTCAGCTGCTACTAGGCTTTCTAATGGTGTATTCAACACATAACGTCAAAATTTCAGTCCAACCCAATGGTTAGCTCTTGGTGCATTCTGCATTTCTATTTTCAACAGCCATATACCTCTGGCAAGGAGTGTAGAGAATTCAAAGACTTTGAGATCAACAGAGTGGCACTCTTTAACCAAAGTCAGCTGTTCATCATCATCTTCAGGATAGTTCACCACACTTGGTTCTCCAGACATAGCACATGTAGATGTAGTTTTGTTGTGCGATACGGCAGCACATGATTGGTTAATTGCACAGACAGAAAGGCAACAACTCAGGGAAGCAGTGATTTCCTCGGCATCAGCGACCAGAAGCTTTGAGTACTTCTCCTCTCTGTATTCTCCTTCATCAACTACAATTTAGTCAAGGGTTTTGTACTGCTATAGAACTAAGGCTAAATACCGTGGCTCAATATTCATATATTTTCAGAATGAAAGCAAAACTAGTCTATCTTGTACATGCAGATTATGTATAGTAGCTTACAACGTTGACATGTGTGTACATGTAATACCAAACTAACTTGCCTTCCGTAATGATAAAGTGTGGAATTGCTACTAAACTGTAGTTTTTTGTTGGACTCAATGGCTGCTATCTTTCTGTCTATTTTATTTTAGATAAGTTGATCACTTACATCTAAGTAGGGACAATGTTAGTGTTGTTGCAAGATTTTATTTGAGGTTCTGAAAGCCTTATTAGCTAGTTCTTTACAAATTTTAGCTATACAATATGTGGCAGTTTGTATATACAATGTACATGTAAATGCGGGCAGATGAGCAGAGGTTGCATTCTCAAAACTCAGTCTATATTTTGAATAATATAGACCGAGTTCACAGAACGATATTTATGCTGTAGTCCATCAGTTCTGATTTTACTCAAATATTAATTTCTGTAACTGTAGCACAACTTACCAGTCAGTTCACAACTTCTCTCAAAGTAAATCAGATTACTAGCTTCGCCCACAGTCACTTCTAAGACATTGCCATACAGGAGACATGTTTTATTTGTAGAGTTGTAGACACCAGACAAACATTTCTCTCCCTCAGTGTCACACAGTGACATACAGTTTATAGGTTTTCTTACACCTAAGGATAGAAAAATTATCCACAGAACACACATGGAAATCATCGTGTTTCACTAATGTACAATATAGTGTCTCAAAGCAACAAACATAATTGGTCAGTTTTCAAACTGTAGGATTTTACTGTGCTGCCATTTATGTAAAAGAGAGGCATGTTGAGACAGACCAAAAGAGATGTTACATAGACATGCCTTTGCAATAACTAGATCTTATACTTTTATAATCATGTATATAATGGAAGACCAGTCGCTTGCCATTTGAGAAAAGAGAGACAAGGACAGTTTTATCTGCTTTCGGGGTAAACTAGAGTTAATCATCCAAACAATTACTGACACATTTTCAATTACCTACCATGAAAATCTCTTACACTCACATCCGTGGTGATTTTGACTTCTACAACTTTCTCCATTATCTTGTAGAGTTGTTCTGCTGAAACTTCTTGTGGGTAGATTACACCAGACAGTAGAAAGAATGTAACCATGATCGTTCTTGAAAAAACATGGACTTCATTTCTGTGTGCGGAACCCGCTACACACATTGCCCCCCCCCCCCCCCCCCGATGCTTTCTCGTCTTTCATCCAACGCTTATAATAAGGTATTAGCACTATATCAATTAGTTTATTTTACATTCACGCTGCTATACCAACCGTAGATTGAACATGGCATAGCTAAAATGCATTAACTACACAGTCTGCGTTTATTCTAATTTACAAAACTACATGCGTGTTCGTATGAAATTAAGTGTATAATAAACTGATAATGAACTTGAGCAATAAATAATGCATGTCTCCATGGTGAGTAAGTTTTGAACATAAAAATATGTCATTCATTAGACTTAATATTCCTATGTTATGGCAGTATTGAATATTTTATAGCTACCTTTGGGAGGTCAATACATGTTACACTGAATCTAATGCATTACTACAATGTACATGTACATGTACATGTGCATGAACATGTACATGGTAGCAACAGAATACATAATATAGTACTGTGCACTACTGTCCTTTGAGAGTTGTGCTGTGGCACCAAGCAATATACATGAGCGACTAGCAATCATATCTCTGGACAATTACTATACAGTAAGATGGAGTTATTCTCTCTTTGTCCAGGACTGTGAAACTGTTTTTTTTTAGATTTATGTACATTAGACTGAACAGTTGATTTGAATCACCAACTGCACTTCCAGAGCCTATGAAACAAAGTTCAGGAAAAAATAGCAAATGCTCACTAATGCCTTGTATAATAAAACATAAATGCAGAATAGTAGCAGCTTAGAAATTAAATAAAATGTTTAAATTTGCTAGAGTTTGTACACAGATATTACATGCAGATAGATTATAAGTAAGTTTCACAAGAAATTTTGCGTGTAATTATGCTAAAATGTAAAAAACAAGTTTTTTTTTCATGAAATATTTGGATTATCACTGTCTAGTATTAGTACTATCCAAAAAGAGAAGAGTATTTTTTGAATAAATCTACACAATAATACATGCTGCAGAGGACAGCTTGGCTTTGCCCAAGGTTATGTTCCACAATTGTGTGTATGACTCTTTTAATTAAACCTCTGTTGAGGCATAGAGCGTACATTTACATTATAGTTCTATCTTTTAATACGCTGTGTATTTACTGAACAGTAGCACAACTTTACTGTATAATTACAATACCTGCAGTTGCCGATGCTTTGTCAGGCTAAGTAGAGGCAGATCAGTTTAACATTAATTCCATGCTGTCATTCATAGAAAAACTTTAAACAGATTTTTTGTGGTTTGTTTTAGATGACTCTTTCACAGTTTTTGACATACGCTAATATATAA
This sequence comes from Bugulina stolonifera, assembly GCA_935421135.1. Classification (NCBI taxonomy): domain Eukaryota; kingdom Metazoa; phylum Bryozoa; class Gymnolaemata; order Cheilostomatida; family Bugulidae; genus Bugulina; species Bugulina stolonifera. The sequence continues at coordinate 12,163,516 of OW285197.1, read as the reverse complement.
ACATACATGTAAATGGAAAAATTTGCAAAATAATACAATCTGCATTAAATAATTTATATATTTGGTAGAATCTCACTGTTTTATCTCTTTTATTACTATTAGTTTCATGCTATATACTGGAATGAAATATATAGCAATCATCAGATAAAAGAGATATAATATATGTGTAGGTTATGTAATGAGCAAACAACAACACTTTATTTCAAAACATTTCAAAGAAAACCACTATTCAGTATCATGTCAATAATGTGAATTGTAAGTGTACCAGAAGGAGATAACTCTACAGTAATGTGTGGAGAAAATATACAACAATTTATAAAGAGATATAATGCAACTCCATAGCAATTTCGTACCAAAAGTAATTGTGCGATACTGCATAGAGAGAAACGATAAATCTACGACTAATCTGAACAGAGAGGCAATATATTATCTATGCAGTGCAGCATCAAGTGAAGGCAGCCTCTCACAATGCAGTACCTAGAGAGAAGACAACTCTACGGTACTGCATAAAGAAAATTCTCTCTCTCTCTCTGTAATGCAATAATGAAGCTAAATGTAAAATTGTCTCCTTGGCACACTAATTTTTACCTACTTGTTTACAAAAACTGTTGAATTACTCATACATGACATGCACACTTTGTACATGTAGTTGATTAATGAAGCTCAAGACACATAATGTATAGTATACATGTAGACATTAAATCAAATGTGACAAAGTGAAATAACTTTGGAATATTTTTGGGACATAGAACTCAGTGTCTACTGTAAGACCAGACCATGTACCTCCATCTCATAAATATTGAGGAAACTGTTAATTTCAACAGCTGTCAACCTCACATATCTACCATACATTCTAGTATGACAAGTAATCAGGAATATATCTGCTGGTGGTTGTCCAGGAAGGTAGTTACAGATCTCATCCTCTGGAGGATCGACAAAGTTTGCATCACTTTCACCAATTGCCACTCGTACATTAGCCAACCGGTCGTTCACAACTTCAAATACAAAATGTTTGATGGACATGCATTGTTTATGCCTGTTGACTACATTCCTTTATAATTGTTATTTACTGCAGTGCTAAGATTACAATGTAATAGTAAGCACTACAGATGAAAATACTTACCTGAATAGATTGATTCAGATCTGTCCCAGACTTTCACTGCCCTCACATAATGTGAGATGGAAAGATCTGCTTGTATCCATGGAGACCGTTCTTTCTGTGAGTGGAACAGGTTTTCATTCTCACCCACACTGTGATTTGATGGTAGGTAAATACCATCTACTGCTTTCTCTGCCTTGGTACCTTCGCGCCACAAACTTGATCGGTCCATTTCTGAACCTGTAAAATATTTATTATACAATGAAGTACTTAGGCTATAGTCCGATGGCCAAAATATTCTATTCACTGCTTTCTCAGCACCATTGCTTCTAAGGCATTGCCATGATTGGCTAAGGCACTTCCTGAAAACTAGAGAACCACTGCCATTAGTACAACACTCAACTAATATTGCTTACCAAATACATGCTTAGAGCTAATCAACCATGATCATCAAATGACTTATATGTACCTCTAGCAAGCAGTGTGGAGAACTCATACACTTTGAGATCTACAGAGTAAGACTCTTTAACCAAAGTCAGCTGTTCACTATCATCTTCTGGATAGTTCACTACGCTTGGTTCTCCAGATGTAGCACATGTAGATGTAGTTGTGTTGTATGATACGGCAGCACATGATTGGTTGAACAAACAGAGAGACAGGCAGACACTGTTGGATGAAATTATCCTTTCTAGGTCAGGGGATAGTAACTCTGTATAGATTACTTGAGAGAAGGTGTTACTCTCTATAACAGAAATATCAATACTTGTGAGAATTCTGGAGAATTGAGTCCCATTGTAACAGGTTGAACTAACAGTATAATAGTTAGATTGTGATTAAGTTACAAGCTATACACATAACACCTGTAAACTTTTGCATCCCCAATCACAAAGCATCTGTTGGGTGTGTCTTACTGAAGTTATACTGAGCATTGGCTGCTGAATAATACAATATTTACATTCCATTAATTATTCAACTCTCACCACTGACTGGGTATTAGTCAACGCTGCATGGACAATTACCAAAATTTCTGGAAAATAATACCATCCAAAGTTGTACTAGTAATACATGCGGATGGTTGGCATCCCATAAATTCTCGAAAGTACCATCAGTAAAGTTCGAAAATCTAGAAGGCCACTACGTGCCAACACATTAGTGAAGCAGCGTTATTATTGTAAAAAATCGTACAAAATGTACCGCATGTGAGCATGTACAGTTACTACAACAAGTATTCAAGTACAGACAAGAAACGGAATTAAACTGAATGACACGAATCAGCATTAAGAGTTGCAGTCACTTGGGACACAACAACATCTCACAAGTGACTAGAAGATGTGTGAATTAGACCTCCTTTGGGCTCAATTAGGAACCGTGGAACAGTATAATTATTAATATATCAATATACTCAAGAATTTATACAGTGTTTACTATTTTCTTGTCATACTCAAGTAGTGTTCATAATAATTATTATTATTACAGCACAACACACTGCTACTACATGTATACATGCACATAACTAAAATAATTCTCAAATACAAATACAGTGAATGTTACGACATTGTAGAGACTAGGAAAGCTTGATGATCGTAAATATCACAAACACAGCAAAGGGAAAGTTCACTTTCATTTCATATAGCATAAGTCCGTGTTTATTACCTGTATTACTGATGAAAGAGTACAAGTTAAGTGGACACCAAACACCAACCATTGAGCATAATGCCAGAATAATATAGGAAGTCCCGTAGGATTATCAAATCACGTCTAGACATTCATGTTAGATAAAGAACGGCATACATAATTAATTGATACAGTCAAACTATTGCGATGGTTCATCAATAGATATTTATTCCCATTCTATTCTATACTACATGTACATGTACTGTATATTGCGTTAAATCGAGGCTTGCAAAAGAGGGAGGCCAAAAACCTATTTGTAGCTGTAAGGCTATAATAGAGCCTTAGAGTGATGTTATCACTACGTTTCCATTGTTTGCACTAGCTTACAGCTCGCACTAATTATAGCTGTGGTTAGCGGTGCGTAATAAGCCACTCGTGAACAAATAATAGCTCACACTAATCGTTGGCACATAGCCAGCTCGCCCGACTTCGTACTGAGAGTACGCACTGACTGAGCTCGCTAAATGGCTGCGAGCTGAGTCATCCCATGGCTCGAGCTGAGCTTAAACTGCACTGAGTTCGAACCATGGAAACCCAGTGTATTAGTCTTCACTATAAATGCAATAACGATTGACATTGGGATGTTATGTTTTGCTTTCCTGACCGATGCTAAGTCAATTTGGCTCCTGAATACATGACAGTAGAACAGGCTGTGAGTTTCCACAGTCAGGCTTTGTACTCAGTCAGGCTAGTTGTATGTGCCAGACATCCCACCTGCCCATAACTGTCATTAATTAGTACCCAGCTAATAAATAAATTGTGTTCTAAATACGATGCTTGTAGTAAAACAAGTGAAGATAAGCCACTTGTCCAAAGACAACAGGAAATTGTACTTTCGCATGACCAGAGAGAGTAGTCCTAGCTTAATAGCAGATTCAGATCTTTTGTTAGAAGCTGAAGTTTGGGTCTTGCCAGAGCTGGTGTAAGTGTGAGATCTGTATTGTAAAGATTTACGTGGTTATTGTGTTTATTGCAAATATAGAGGCTTTCTACATACCATTGATTATTGTTGAATAAATATCTGCTGTTTCCAGGTAACCTTTTACAGAGCTAAGTCATTCATCAGATTCAATATAGGAACAATGATATAGAAATGTTGAATATTCTATATGTTACCTTTGGGAGTTGTTCTTTAGTCTAATTCAATGAAAACTGAGAAAAATAATTGATGGATTACTGAATCGAGTGAATTACGAATAGGTGTAGATCGTGGCAACAAAACAAGCGTATTGTGCTCTACTTTTATTTGGGCTGCTTTGTCGTAGTATTAAATAAAGTCTGTGCTCTGTTTATAAATGACACAGAACACATTTATGTATACGTACATAAATATATGCATATATGAAAAAAAGAACCTGATTTTCAAGTGCTTTATGCACCAAAGCAGTTTGAGTAACTCACATTAGTCTCTCTGAACACTGTGGTAAAGTTATTGTATAACAATACAGTATGATACTTTCATCTGTGCAATTTTTTTTTAGATATACATGTACATATACATGTATACAGTAAGCTGCAGTTAAGATTATTAAGATTATTAATTATTAAGACTAATTAGGTAAATTAATTCCCTAGTAGTCAAGTGCAATACTTGTGACTACTAATATTACATGCATAGTATTGTAATGCAAAAAATGCATGGCAGCCAGGATACAGACCTACACAGTACGTTGAACAAAAATGCATTTGAATATCCTCTTTGAACTTCCGCTGTACTGGCAATTCGAGCATATAAGCGTAAATTGCGTGAATCTCACTCTGCTTGTTAAAATTGCTGTTTATTTAATCTTACTAAGCTTTTGCCTCGCTTCATCTGATAACTTGAATCTGAAAGACTCTTTCACCATCATGAAAGTATATTATCCTCTTACTTGACCCTTGACCTTGATACTTGTCTGCGTGACACGCTATAATTATTGAGATTGCTGCTTCAATATAGTGTTAAAATTTGCAGAGGCTATTAATTTTGTTCACTTGTAGGTGTAGAGATCATTTGAATAATGACAATGCTACTATCTGTCCATGGGCTAACAGTGTTAAATAAACAAACAATCAATCATGCTAGCATGCTATTATAGCCTACATGTACTGGTACATGTGTATAAATGTGAAGACAGTTCAGCAAAATTGCATATCCTTGTTTATTATGACAATGTACTGTAGGTTCTAAAGGTTCTAAACATAGGTTGGAAAGTCATCAACTATCTGACGTTTATTTTCAGTAATTCATGCTTAGATTAATAACCAGATGATGCACTATGATTAATGAGACTGTGGCGTGAAAGCAAAGATTTATTGCAAGAAAAACAGCATTTATTGTACAATAATTTCATGAACACATAAGGTAGCTGTGACTATCTATGAGGATTATGGTAATGTTCTAGTATTTGAACCCATTTTAGACGGCTAAAACAATATAATTCTACATACACATAGATATGTTGTAGAACATTAGCAGATATACATGTACAATGCACTTGTAGTTAAAGCGCTATCTTTTTTGGTTCAAAGGCAAAGCCGTTGAAAGTCGGAAAGAAATAGATTGTTCCTTTACCACAGCAACTCACAGCGAGAGCCAAACTTCTTCATTTCAACTCTCTCATTAACTGAGCAAACCCCCATTATTGCAGCATTTTTGAACACAAAATAGTCTTCTACAACATTGAATTACATTCAGTATAAATTTATAGTAGCAATATAGCAGTCACTGTCAGTCTAGCCACTAGTACGCTGGAGAAGTCCTGATGGAAGGCTTTAGAAGATCATGTCATATTACACATAACAAAGAACACAAAATACAGTGTTTACTGTAAGACTAGACCATGAACCTCCATCTCATAAATGTTTAGATAGTCATTAACCTCAACAGCTGTCAACCTCACATATCTACCATACATTCTAGTATGACAGGTAACTAGAAATATATCTGCTGGTGGTTGTCCAGGAAGGTAGTTACAGATCTCATCTTCTGGAGGATCATCAAAGTCTGCATCACTTTCACCAATTGTCACTCTTACATTAGCCAACCTGTCTTTTGCATCTTCAAATACAAAATATTTGCTGCATATTATACATCGTAGTACTGGTTATTAGTATTATTTGCTGCAGGACTATGGTTACAATGTACAGTAAGCACTACAGAAGAAAAAAACATACTTGAATGAATTGACTCAGATCTGTCCCAGACCTTCAATGCCATTACATAATGTGAGATGGAAAAATCTGCTTGTATCCATGGAGACAGTTCTTTTTCTGAGTGGAACAGGTTTTCCTTTTCAACCACACCATGATCTGATGGTAAGTATATTCCATCAACTGCTTTCTCTGCCACATTACCTGCGCGCCACAGACTTGATTGGCTCATTTCTGAACCTGTAAAATCAGTTATTATGCGTCAAGTAAATTAACCAGCGAGAGCAGTTTATGTTCAAAATAAAAAATATATATATTTGAAATTGAACATAAATCGCCGTCACTGGTTAATTTTGGTTCATTTTCATACCGAAGCACAGGCTTGATGATTAGATCACAGTTATGTAGAATAAACCTGTTCTCTGTTTCGACAATATCACTGGTCGTATCTGATCACAGCCTCTAAGGTCTAAAATATGTATACGTTGTTCTCACATGTATATAAATCATGTACAATCTTTTTCATCATCACCTACTGTGTATGGGTATGTGCATTGTAGGTCTACAACCAAGATTAATATAAGGAACTTTTGAGCGACCTATTTTGCATTTTCTCTATCAGTATACATGTAGAGCTATATACCGCTAGCCAGCAGTGTGGGGTACATGTAAACTTCAAGGTCAGATAAATGAAACTCATTGACCAATGTCACCCTGTTTACCCTCGTCTCCTAGACAGTTAAACACATTTAATTTTCCAGATTTAGGTTGTACAGGTGTTGTCATGTTGAATGGCATGGCAGCTGAAACAATGAGAAACAGAGTACTGTTTTCGAGTACCTGTACCAGTACAGTCCCAGTTACACAGTAAGCAGTACCAGATAAATGTTTTTCTAGACATACCTCTAGCAAGGAGTGTAGAGAATTGGTACACGTTAAGGTCAGCAGTGTGAGACTCTTTAACCAAAGTCAGCCGCTCACCGTCATATTCTGTATAGCTCACCACACTTGGTTCTCCAGATGTAGTACAAGTAAATGCAGTTCTGTTGTCTGACACGGCAGCGCATGATTGATTCACTGTGCAGGCAGAAATGCAACAATTTAGCGAAGCTGTGACTTTCTCGTCATCACCATCCAGGAGCTCTGAGTACTTCTCTTCTCTATATTCTCCTTCATCAACTATAAAATAGCCTGAGGTGCTCTACTGCTATAGAATCATTAGAAACAGCAATCACACTTTAATATTCATACTCTTTGGTTGTAGAAGGGTGTTAACATGGCGACAGAAAATGTTGTCAAATAATTTGGGTTCCTCAGGCTTTATTAGCTACATGTAGTCCCTCAGTGACAGTAGCTATCAATGTGTAACCATTTGTATAATTAAATGTGAACAAATGATACTCAGACTAGATTAAATTTACATGTACATTGTACATACCAATATTCTACTTGGTCTGATTGTAGTCAAACATCCATTCTTGTAAATTTGGCACTTCTTACCAGTCAGTCTGCAACTTCTTTCAAAGTAAACCAGATCACTAGCTCCGCCCACAGTAACTTCTAAGACATTGTCATACAGGAGACATGTTTTATTTACAGAGTTGTAGACACCAGACAAACATTTCTCTCCCTCAGTGTCACACAGTGACATACAATTGATTGGTCTTCTCACACCTAAAGGTATTAAGATAATACACTGCATACTTAGTGCATTCATTTAAATAAACATTGTTGTACTACATGTACATTCACTAATGCCCGCATGTATGGTGGCATCAGTGAACATGCTAGACCGAGTGCCGAAGGTTGGTGGTTCGAGACCACTTTGGTTTCAGGGAAAAATCTACAACTCTATTCTTCTAAAATTAAATTTTCATGACCTGATACTGTTATAGGAGTTTGTGGACACTTAAACTCTACTAATACTAAGCAGAATAGCCTAGTAATTTAAATCCTGATATTCTCAGAGATCAGACTTGTGGAGAACACAGCTTGTCCCAACAAGATCAGTCCTCAAATTTGAAGTATATTTATTTCCGCCTTGGGGAAAAGAAACCTGCCTTTTCTAAATTTGATAATTAACGACTTTGAATTATTTACTGGCACTATGGCTAACAATAATCATACCCCTGCATACCCATCACACAGCAATTTATATATAATTATACCGTAATATTGTGGTGATGTGGAAACCCCCTCAGATTCCGAATGTCGACCTACATGTAATTTGAAGTAGTAAAGGGGCTTAACCTAAATCCTCATCATACCTGACATTGTAGTCCCTTAGTATGCTAATTTATTCATGTTTACTATGTACTTACCTAGGTACTTACCTAGCACTTGATACTTATGTAATGCTTGCTTGTAAATCCTCTTATATTGTAAACTGTTTATATTGTGCAATTAATGAAACATTAATCCAACCAGCTTTATATTTTATGTTTAATTGCCTTGTATGCCTAGCATAAGGGTGGGCCGAGGTCTCAGAAATAGCTACTTTTTATATATTATATGTTTCATATCATTATAAGCACTTTTCATAATGGCTGACCCTTTTAGGGCCGGGCCTCGGTCATTTTTCAGCCATATTGTTATGCAATTTCTGGGGCCGATACAATATTGCCCCAGATCATGATATATCGTTTCTTTTACCAGAACTATCGCCAGAAATGCTGTTAGTATAACAGCGTTAGCATTCTCTACGTGTAATCAGTTGATGGTTAGACTTCAATAAAGTCACATCTTCTCAGCAGCTATACAGCGTGTTATCTCTTAGCAAAGCCAGTTCCCGCTCTTGGTCTCATTGGACCAGGTAGCTCGAGCTGTCTCATAAGCTAGAATAACACACCCTTTCTAAGCACTGCATCGGGCCTATGGCCGTTACGCATACATTTAGTACACATTACTGTTCACTCTTTATGTAATGCAGGAAGTATAGTCTAGTCGACCACTCCTAGGCTCCTCCCACACTTGCACCATCGGTACCCGTGTGATACACAGCATACAACATTACAATATGCACAGAGAACTCCCATATAAAGCATCCATGTGAATAGCGCTTGATGAAGCATTTTCAATTATTTACCATGGAAATTTATCACGCTCACGGTGGTGTTGACTTCCAGAACATTCTCCATCATCTTGTAGAGTTGTTCTGCTAAAACTTCTTGTGGGTAGATTACGCCAAATAGCAGAAATGTAACCATGATAGTTCTTGCAGACGCATGAATTTTATATCTACTTGCAGAACTTGCCCAGAGCATTTTCTCCTATCCTTATTAGCCTTAGTTCCAAAGTTAATAAAGGTTGTTACCTACACTATATCAGCCAATATTTATACTTTACCAGCTGTGGATTTGATGCAGATAGTTGAAACAAATTAACCAACTAATTTGTATTTGCTCTCATTTGTGAAACTATATTTTTGGCAGAGTTGTCAGAAATAACATTGAAAAGGTAGTAATTAAATCAATAGCAAGCTTCAGCAATCAATAATGCATGTCTTTATGGTGAGTATGCTGTGAACTTTAACAAATCAATGGCAGTAATAGAATTTATCATCATTGTGTGATAAAAATGTGGAATATTTAAGCTACCTTTGGGAGTTCTTCTATAATAGTCTAGTTCCATGAATGTTGACAATATAATCATGAACACTGTACTGAGTGGAGTGCAGAACTAAGAGTCTATAAGTGTGGTAACAGGATGTTCGGTATAGTAACAGGCTCTACTTTCCTTGGAACTGCTCAGTGGCTGCAGTTCCAAGGAAAGTGCATGTACAAGACAGAATATAACAATTGTATAACATGTACATGTATGTAAAAGTGTAAAACGAACTTGCCTACGGAGTACTTTAAGCACCAATGTAATCTAAAAGACCCAGAATCACATCTCTGAACAATGTGGTTCACTTACACTACACCACTATGAAGCCAACAGTTACTATAACTCCTAAGGCCGACTACAACTTTAAGCCCAACTACTAATCCAAGTTTCTGTTGGCACTACACCAATTATTAATTGTTGACTACACAATGTAATTAATTCACCATCATAATTCACAATATTTTAAAACACATGAGTCTAAGGCTGTAATAAAATTGTAGGTTTATCATCTGTAATGTATGCAGAGTCCAATATCTACAAGCTCACATCATATTATTTACCATTAGCAGAAAATAATGATTAAATTTTGATTCATGCTACTACAACAAAGTATTTTCAACCGGTAATCTAACGCGTTAGCTTTAGGTTACTCAATGCCAAGATGGAAGAAAACTCATGTGCAGAGTGAGAATGATTCAGTACATTGTGCAGTGAACAGTGCATGTGTCCTCAAACAACTCGACGAGAGACAACACTCGACGGAAACGCTGTATTATAAAAGGGAATTAGCCATGAGTTTTATATTTTGTATTGTGCGAGTATAATATTTGATTACTAGGTCTACATGTATTTAAAGTTTTATTAGATCTAGTAGAGTATCAAGGATATCTTTCAACTTGTAGGCAAATAAATAACCCAAATTGCGAGAAATTCTAAAGTACAGAATCACACCATTTATGCATTAAATTACACTGATTAGTCCCATGAGTGATGGGCAAACTACCAAGCTCCGTTTCAAATATTTTAAAGAGAAAAATAATATTCATCATTGCTTGATAATATAGGCATTGTGAATGGACCAGGGGGAAGCCATTTGGAGTGAAGATGACTCTATAGTACTGTTTAGAGAGAAGATACTACACAAAACTAAATAAGAAAAAGTTACTATTGCGTATTGGGAGATGATGAATCTACTACTACCAGGAATAGACATGTCATAGCCATATGCAGTGCTGCAACAAGAGAAGACAACTCTACAATACATGATTGAGAGAAGACAACTCTATAGGGCGGTACAAACGAAAATTCCATCTCAATGAAGCTTGAAAAAAAATAGAATCATCTCCTCAAAACACTATTTATTATCTCCTCTTTATTTATAATAACTGTTGAAATTTCTCACCCAGGAGACTACAGGACATGCAATCATTAAAATTATGCCTAATTGATCTTTGAAACTGAGAGACCACTGTTCTCACTGAATTGTCTACTCGGCTAGAGATGTTAATGAGAGACCAATGACCTCTAACAATCATTATGAAGTATTTATGAATTATTAAGTTTGAAGTGTGAAGTTATACAGCATCTACTGTACATTTTATTTGTAGAGGTAATTGACTCTTCCCATTGTTACCATGTTAAATAAATTACATTTTGTATATTTACTGAGCTTACATAATCGATGACAGCCAATAAATATCTATGCGTTACCCATGATACATGTATATAATCTTGGTTGAAAATAGTTTGATGAACTTGTGCTCTATTTGATTAATGATATATTATGTTTCAATAAAATCATTTTATTTTCTGTAATTCATATTTACAATTTATATTAACTGGAACAACAAAAACCGAGATAATAATTTAAATAATATTCTCCTTGAACTTATGGATATTGTCTTTTCCCACCATGAGACCTAGAGTCTACTGTAGGACCAGACCATGAATTTCCATCTCATATATATGGAGGACATTGTTAATTTCAACAGCTGTCAACCTCACATATCTACCATACATTCTAGTATGACAAGAAACCAGGAATATATCTGCTGGTGGTTGTCCAGGAAGGTAGTTACAGATCTCATCTTCTGGAGGGTCATCAAAGTCAACATCACTTTCTCCAATTGTCACTCTTACATTAGCCAGCCTATCGTTCACATCTTTAAATGCAAAATATTTATTACATATCCATTTGCAATGTATGTTGGTTGCACTTCATGACTTTGTAATTTGCTGTATTGCTAGGATTACAGATGGATATACACACCTGATGTTCCATGGGATAGGTCCCAGACCTCCACTGCCATTATGTAATGTGAGATGGAAAGAGCTGCTTGTATCCATGGAGACAGTTCTTGTTGTGAGTGGAACAGGTTTCCAGCAGCACTGATGCCATGATCTGATGGTACATATATTCCATCAACTGCTTTATCTGCCCCATTACTCTCACTCCACAGACTTGATTGGCTCATTTCTGAACCTATAAAATAATATAGTTTTGATACAATGAAATTAGACTTTTAGTTAGCAATATTTAGTAGATGCCACACTGAGATGCATATATAATGTCTAGTTGACAGCTATTTACATAAAACCTGTTCTCTGTTTCGAAGAGATAACTATTAACACCCAAATAAAGGTTTGAATGATATGTTCAGTGTTATGTTACGTGTTTATGCACAGTGTTGCTCATTGCCATCTATATAATAGTAAAATAGTGGTGGACCTATGGCTTATGAGTGTAAATTCACATTCAGACAATTTTCTAATGCAATGACCCCTATGATAACGTGTTTTCTGGCTCGATTCATGTAACTCTTTTGCTATTGGACCATTCAGGATTTCTCTGTTCAATGCGAAACAATAGACTGTTAGCTAGGAGTACAGAGAACGCATAAGCTTTGGGTTCAGTAAAGTGAGGCTCCTTAACTGAAGTCGGGTGTTCACCATCTTATTGTGGCACTTTGTTAACCAAAGGTAGCCTTTGAAGATGCAGTTTTGTTGCATGATATAGGAGCTCATAAACTAGTTAAAATTTTTGTCGAACGTACCTCTAGCAAGCAACGTCGAAAACTCATAGATTTTGAGATTTGCAGATAGACACTCTTTAACCAAAGTCAGCAGCTGTTCACCACCATCTTTTGGATAATTCACCACACTTGGTTCTCCAGATGTAGTACATGTAGATGTAGTTCTGTTGTATGATACGGCAGCACATGACTGATTAGATGTACAGACAGAAAGACAAGAACTTAAAGAATCTGTGATTTCCTCGGCATCAGAATCCAGGAGTTTTGAGGACTCCTCTTCTATGTATGCTCCTTCATCAACTGTAAAATAGCCTGAGACATCACACTGCTGAAACGGCATTAAGCCTATAAATATTGATATGAGGTCATTTTGTAGAAAAAGAAAGTCTAAAGCATGCACGGCTCACAATGTGGGTAATGCCCAAATACTAATAACTTTCTAATTGACCTTTGTTAAGGATAAAGTGTGGAACTGAGACTAAACAGTAATGAGCTCGTAGAAATAAAGATCTATTATCTTTTAGTCATGTTCATTTTACATCAGTCACTTCATAGCCACTTGAGCAGAGACATCTTAGGACTAGAAGGTTAAAAATAGCCAATTTATTTAAAAATTTAAATGTGGCTTCTTGTACATGAATGTTAAGAGATGAGCAGTAGCTGAATTCATAAAATTCAGGCTCTTTATAGAACTATAAACATGTATGATACTACACTGTAGAAGCTGCAAACTGATTAATCACTGGGGGGGGGGGGGTTTAAGGGCTTGCTACTTATTATAGCTTATTGATTGTACTTATAATAGAGAGGATGAGCAGAGGCTACATTAAAGAGCCTCAGTCTATATCATTCACAGAGCAAATATACTCATGCAATATTATAAACTACCAATTCTAGAGAGCAGCCGTGGCCTAGTGGTTAGGGATAAGGACTTCCATGTGGGAGTCCCAGGTTCAGTTCCCATATTAGGACATTGGTTGTGTTAGGAAGAGCATCCAGCCTTATAATGCTGCTGTACTACCTAGTAACTTTGCCATATGTGTGTCCTCCCCATCCTAAGCTAGAATGCAGATTTCTTTAGATTATTGCGTTCTTGCCTGGGATTAATTGTGGGGAGAAAAACCAGCAAGTTTTATAATCTGTAACTCTGGTAGCAGCCAATGACAAAGTCTTGTAAATGTAGCACTACTTACCAGTCAGCTAGCAACGTTTTTTAAAATAAATCAGATCACTAGCTCCGCCTACAGTAACTTCTAAGACATTGTCATACAGAAGACACGTTTTATTCATAGAGTTGTAGACACCAGACAAACATTTCTCTCCCTCAGTGTCACACAGTGACATACAGTTGATGGGTCTTCTTACACCTGAAGATAAACAAAGTAATGCACTACCATCCACTAGTAAACATATCAAAATTATGCACCCGTAACGCAATGATAATTCCATTGAAAAAATACACATTTTTGTACCACCTTTCTATGTTTTCAACAGATAAATGTTCATGAACTAGTATTATACTATTATTTAGATTTCTATACCAAAAAGCTTCTATGTGATAATGCTTTTTAAGTACTTTCAGATTTGTAATATTCATCAGAATAGTTATTGTTTATAATGACAGATAGTAGCTGGAGCCAACCAGATTTAGAGTTAAAAGCTGAGATCTATGATATTTGTTGTGTATTAGGAAAACAAAGTAGCAGGTAGCAGGTTCAGCCTCAAGGAACACTAATGAACGCATGGAACAGAACACAAATGATGCTGTGTGCAGAACTAGTAACTAACCAGACTTGATATCTTTATAAAAGACCAACAGATTGCTGTTTGAGAAGGGATAGATGAGGATAAGTTTACCTGCTTTTAGGGCAAAGTGTACATGTATACTATGGAAATCTAGAAGATTCTTAATGGAGCAGGGAGAGACAAAAAACAAGTTTATCTGCTTTTTGAACAAACCTGAGATCATCATCGAAATGATTGCTGAAATATATCCATTTACTTACCATGGAAATCTCTCACACTCACATCCGTGGTGAAGTTGACTTCTAGAACATTCTCCATCATCTTGTAGAGTTGTTCTGCTAAAACTCCTTGTGGGTAGATTACGCCGAATAGCAGAAATCCAGTCGCAATGCTTCTTAAAAATAAATTTATTTTATTTCTGTGTGCAAAACTTCCTACGGCCATTGTCTCCTATGCTTTCTCGCTATTGTTTCAAAGTTTGTGATGGATGATTTAGATCAGATAGAGAGCTCCACATTTATACTATACTGATCGTCAACTGTGTGTGGCTTAGCTGAAGTGTGTTTACCAAATACTAACCTGCATTGATTCTCATTATTTATGCAACTACGCTATGAAAAGTTGACAGAACAAAGATTGAGTGCAAATACAAATAATAGTAAAGTTGAGTATAATAAATAATGCATGTCTCCTTGGTGAAGATGTCGTTAAATTCTATAAAACTATGCAATTCATTATGATTCAAAGCTAGTATGTTTTAGAAGTATTCGGTATTTCACAGATACCTTTGGGAGTTCTTAAATAACCTGGCGCCATAGAAGTTTAAAGAATTATTAAGACAATATACTGAATCTATAATATGTAGTATACATGCATCTTTATGCTAAAGTAACAAAATAGAATACATAGTGTAGTAATGTACTCTACTTTCCTATGGGATGCTCTGTCGCACCAAACAGCCATACCCAATCACACATGTATCTTTGAGTTATTGTAGAGTGATTGTTCAACCATGTAGCAATATAGAGTTGTCCTCTCCCAGCCTATTGCTGTGAAACTGATTCTCTCTAGTTATGTACAGTGGACTACAAGCAAGTAGAGTCACCTGCTAGACATCAAATATAATCTAAACCAGAGGGGAGATGACTCTACAGCACTCTGTAGAGAGAAGATCACTCTAGAGTACTGCATGAAGACAGGATGCTTTTGCTATGGAATGTTAATAAAGTTGGAATCATCTTGCTAATGCCATAATTACTACCTCCTCGCACACACTCACTGGAGACTAAAGTATCAACATGCCCATTTGATTAAGCTGTTGCACTGAGAGAATGTTCCCAGTATTGATTAATCTACTGGACTAGCAGTGTGAACGAGATACTAATGGTCTGACAATGATTACATGCATATCTTTATAAACTATAGACTATAAAGCCTGAAGTAACACAGCACACAATTTTACTTTGTACAATGTAGATAAAATTGATTTTGACCCTTGGGATCAGAGAATTCATCAGAAGACCAATGCCACTTTGCCGTGAATAGTTGTACCTACTGGGCTTACACAGTCAATAAAAGCCAACAAATATTTATGCTCGATACCCTAAAAAAATTATTATTCATGAATAATTCTGTTCTGTATAGGCATGAGCTGGTACTATTCAGAGGAGCATGACTTCCAGATTTACTAAGTTATGAGCCAACGGCACCAAAAAAGCTCAATTTGTTTGAAAACATTTAAATAAACTCGTACCTTTATTCATTAATATGTTGCAATAAGTTTAATTCTGTGATTCATATTTACAATGTAGGTCGCTTGGCACAATGCAAGCGATCAATATATTTTTGAAAAGACGTAGCACTAATGAAGCAAAAATACATAAATAATAAATATGTAGACAATTTAGACGCTTTTTCCATGTTTATGTTGGTTATACATTGTATAAAAACTTTATCCTCAACATCGACTTGGTAGAACACAAGTCAAAGTCACAAGTCATTAATGTATCCAAGTCACTTCAAGTCACATTAAAGTGCCAGTTAAAGTCAAGTCCAGTCAACGTTATGGCGTGTCTAAGTCAAGTCGACTTGTGACTTGACTTAGACTTGACTTGACTTGGCAAGTCAATTCAATTCTGGTTTGGACCCAGCTCTGAGTCTGATTACTAGTACGCTGGATTACTTCAGGATGTAAGGTTATAGAAGATCATAATACGATATTAAACATAGGTTACGATTCAAAGTTATACGCCTTATCATTACAATATTACATTAGGGCACATGTGCATGTAAACCACTTAAAATACAATACTGACAAAAACACAACAGTTTAAAGTGCCGTAGTTTGATTTAACAATGAATTGCATGCTCGAGCAATATTAATCAATGCTGATCTTTATAATAGTGACTCCTAGCCAGTCTACAATATTAGTTTTAGAGTTTCAGAATGAGTGGTAAATCATTATGGACTTCAAGAAACTCAGTGTCTAGTGTAATACTAGACCATGGATTTCCATCTCATAAATATGGAGATAATTGTTAGTTTCAACAGCTGTTAGCCTCACATATCTACCATGCAGTCTAGTGTGACAGGTAACCAGGAATATATCTGCTAGTGGTTGTCCAGGAAGGTAGTTACAGATCTCATCTTCTGGAGGATCATTAAAGTTAGCATCACTTTCACCAACTGTCACTCTTACATTAGCGAGCCTATCGTTTACACCTTCAAATACATGATATTTGTTGCATGTAGATTTGATGGCTGTATTTATAACTTTCTCATTTAATGCATCACTGTGGTGAATCAAAAAAAGTCTATCTAGTCTCAGACCTACTCGACCATGGATGCACCCGACCTTAGCATGGGATTGATGCTCGATCACAGGCTAAAATATCAGAGATGAGTTGACCGATGAACTATTGAATAGACTGATGTAAAATGCAATTTTTGTCTTTTTCCCTTTATCAATGTAATATACCATGCGTTTTAATGACATCAGTTTGCATATACAACGTACATGTACAAGAAAAACGCGGACGTAAGGGTCATCATAACAACTACATTGTACATTGCTAGCCATCCTGGTTTCCTTATTCAATGCGTGTAAACAATTAGGGCCGATAGACCACTCTCCGACCCCTCCCACACAATAACAGTTGTGTATAAGAACGCTACATCACTATAATTATAGATCAAAATGCATACTTGGTGTTGATTCAGATCTATCCCAGACCTTCACTGCCATAATGTAATGAGAGATGGAAAGATCTGCCTGTATCCATGGAGACAGTTCTTGTTGTGTATGGAACAGGTTGCTCCATTCAACTATATCATGATCTGATGGCAAGTAAACTCCATCTACTGCATTTGCCGACCCATATGCCGTCTCATACAAGCTCGATTGGCTAATTTCTGAACCTGTAAAAACTTATTGAAGAATTAAATTACC
Source organism: Bugulina stolonifera (assembly GCA_935421135.1). NCBI lineage: Eukaryota > Metazoa > Bryozoa > Gymnolaemata > Cheilostomatida > Bugulidae > Bugulina > Bugulina stolonifera. The sequence continues at coordinate 12,145,778 of OW285197.1, read as the reverse complement.
CAGTTCGAAGGATTTTTAGCGATCAGTATTAAGTACATCCTCCTGGTGATGGGCCGCTGCCATACTGAGACACGCGTGGCAGTCTAGTAAACACGTACATGTATGTACAATGTTGTTTCTTGTAGTTTATACAATGAAATTCTAGAGGGAGGCTTTTGGCTTGCCAGACAGCTTCTTACTCAGACAGTTTTTGACTATCTACTGTTTTTTTTGCAAGACTGTTTTCAGTGTATTTGCTTCACTGGCTCATTACATCACCCAGAGATTAACACACCACATATGTAGTTAGTGAAGTGTTCCCCATTGATTCTCTGATCTATGCCCCAAATAACACAATACACAATATAATAAGATACTCATTACATGTGGTAAATCTACCTCTAGCAAGGAGTGTAGAGAATTCATAGACTTTGAGATCAGCAGAGTGAGACTCTTTAACCAAAGTCAGCTGTTTACCATCATCTTCTGGATAGTTAACCACACTCGGTTCTCCAGACAAAGCACATTTAGATGTAGTTCTGCTGTGCGACACGGCAACACATGATTGGTTGAATGTACAGAGATTCAGGCAGACACTGTTGGAGGAAATTATCCTTTCCAGGTCAGGGCACAGCAACTCTTTATAGGTTACTAGGTTACTATAACAGAAACATCAATATTTATGACAATGATGTAGAATTGAGTCCCATTCTAACAGCATGAACTAACAGAATAGCCGGATTATTTATAAGTTACAAATTATACGCTGCATCTGTCATCTTTTGCGTACGCGGTCATGCACAAAATATTGTAACGTTTTTGCTATGTCAATGAGGTCTAGGGACAACCCGATAGTGCAAATGAGAAGAGCCTATGAGTGGTGCTAGGCCTGGCCTTCTATATTACATAAAGAGCGAGCAGTGTTTGTAGTTACAATAGCCAACCAAGACGACCCAAGGTCCCAAGTCAATGGCTAGATGCTATACTTGAGAGGTAGTTTGGGCATCACAGTCCAAAGACCTAATCAGCTGGAATTAACCGAAAAAGAAAACTCTGTATAGAAGTGTCTCTATTGAGATCCAAGCATCAACTGACAGTACAATGCAAATGCACACACTTTATATAGTTTTAGACTTCCGGTAAAATGATGACATAGCATCGTCCGGAAATTGCACAACAAAATGGCTGCCAGGTGGATGAGGCCCAACCTAACTTGGGCCGGCCCCAAAGAAAAGGTGCTTAAAAAGAAGCAAACCATATGCAAAATTAACTACAACTAAATCTGAGACATCGGCCTCAGTTACATGGGTATAAATGGGCAATCATACATAATAATTTCTGTCTTGTGACCTAAAAGATAACATGGTATATACAGTACAATTATTATATACAATAAATATATGAGGATAGTGACAACTGTGGTGTTCGGGTGCCGTGGCACAAGATGACTACATGTACGTTTATGGTTACATAACTGTCTGGCCATTACAATGTTTGCCTTGAGTGATCAACTGTGGGTTTACTATGGTTGGCCACTGTTTAAGACAGTATGGATCAGAGTAATGACGCTTGTATGTATAAACACTGGCTACATTATTTCTTTAATCAACAAACTTCTGCAATTCTCCTGTCTGTAAGCTACCTCTGAGTGTGCTTGTTCACCCAATTAGTCAGGTATGCTGATTGGAATCTCATAATTCCAGTGTTAAAACAGTGTGTAAAATAAACTTCTTCTGGTTACTATTCTAATTTTCAATTATAAACTGCAAAACAGTATATAAACAAGCATGATACTATTAATTATGTTTATAGTATGTATATACACATATTACAAACCAAGTATGTTAGCATTGTGACTACACAGCAATCAGACGCAAAAATATACATTTTGATTATAAATAAATGAAAAATTAGCACTTAGAATCTCACCACATTGTAAAGATTGAGAGAGCTTGATGATGTTGAGTGTCACAAACGCAGCAAAGAAGAAGTTCAATTCCATTTTCCCTAGCTACAACACCTGTTTTTCCTCTGCTACTAATATACATTTGCAAGTGCAAGTTACATGTAAATACAAACATAGATGCTAATATTATTGAGCATAATACAGGAATAATAGCATAGGAAGTCCTGTAGGATTATCCAAGCAAGTTAGACAATGAACTTGCATACATAATTAATTACACGTAATACGGTCAAACTATCGCAATAGTTTATCAGTAGATATTTACTCCCCTTCTATTCTATACTACATGTATGTGTACTGTATATTGCGTTAAATCAAGGCTTGCAAGAGAGGGAGGCAGAAAAATCTATTTGCAGCTGTAAGGCTATATTAGTCTTCACTATAAATGCAATAACGACTGACATTGTCATATTATGCTTTGCTTTTCTGACTGATGCCAAGTCAATTTGGCTCCTGAATGCATGGCAGATTGGCAGTATTCATACCGCCTGTTCTGGAACAAATTGTGAGTTTCCACAGTCAGGTTTTGCACTTAGTCAGGCTAGTTGTATATGCCAGACATCCCACCAGCCCATAACTGTCATTATTTAGGGCCCATCTAAGAAACAAATTGTATTCTGAATGCATTTCATAATTGTAGTAAAAACAAGTGTCAAATAGGCACTTGTCTAAGGACAACAGAACAATGTACTTTTTGTAAGACCAAAGAGAATAGTCCTAGCTTAATAGCAGTTTCATATTTCTCGTTAGAAGCCGGAGTTTGGGTTTTGCCAGAGCTAGTGTAAGTGTGAAATCTGTATTGTAAAGATGTACGTGGTTGTTGTATTTTTTTGTAAATATAGAGGCTTTCTACATACCATTGATTATTGTTGAAGTAATATCTGCTGTTTCCAGGTAACCTTTTACAGAGCTACAGTAAGTCATTCATCAGATTCAATATAAAAACAATGATATAGAAATGTTTAATATTCTATAAGTTGCCATTGGGAGCTCTTCTTTAGTCTAATTCCATGAAAACTGAGAAAAATAATCGATAGATTACTGAATCGAGTGAATTACGAATATGTGTAGATTGTGGCAACAAACAAGTGTATTGTGCTCTACTTTTATTTGGGCTGCTTTGCCGCAGTATTAGATAAAGCCTGTGCTCTGGTCTACAATACAGAAGACATTCATGTGTATGTTTATGTATGTATGCATATACACAAAAGTACCTGACTTTCAAGTGCTTTATGCACCAAAACAATTTCAGGAAACTGCATTAACATCTCTGAACACTGTGGCAGAGCTATTGTATAACAATACAGTAAGATAGCATTGTAATATGTGAAACTGTTTTATTCGAGATATAAAATGTATTAAAAAAGCGACGGTTAGATTGAGTTACATGCCGAAAGTTCAATACTTGGATCTTTGCAGCTTAAGGTCTAGCAGAGTATTGACTGTTTGAAATAAAGCATAATATGCAGATGACAGCAACTAAAGTAAGTAAATTCTAAAGAATTTCAGTAGTTATTCAACACACAACCGTCTTCCATAAAATTGATTTACATTCAGTATAAACAAGATAGCAGTCGCTCTCAGTCTGACCAGACTTGGGACAAAGTAGACTTGCATGCCAACAAGTCAAGTCATTTCTAAAATTTTGGAGGAAAGTCAAGTTCAAGTCAAGTCAGTGCAGCCTCAAGTCAAGTCAAGTTGGCTGTCATGCAAGTCACAAGTCAAATCAAGTTGAAGTCGACTTGCAAATCGAAATGCAAGTCAAGTGGGAGACAGCTTCAAAACATTCACAATTATCCAAAACATCACTTTTTTTCTTTTAGTAGACTTTTCAATGTATGAAAACTATGCCATGGTGTAGCTGGGCATGTGTGTTATACAATTATGGCAACGAGTCTATAATTAGTAATATTGGCACTACGGTTGAAACTGGCCACGTATTAATGTATATTAGTAATGGTGATACAGTGTTACATGGCATATAAACAGCGCATGGTACAGTAGAGTGTCTACTGGTCAGTCCTGCAATTTCAATCTACATTGTACATATTATCATTATTGTAGTAATTAACTAATTATTGCACTGTACATTGTATTCACTACTTATATCATACTTCCACCACATTTATATTACATCTTACACTGTGTGCACTGTGTAGATTCACGTACACACAGCCTAGATGCTACATTTGATATGTATCCTCCTAACCAGCCTTGATATACTCTAAATGCTGCTAGTAGCACTGATGAGCGAAAATAATAAATAGGTAGACAATTGAAACCTTTTTTCCATGTTGATGTTGGCCATACACTGTACCAAACTTTTATCCTCTACATTGAGTTGGTAGAACCCAAGTCAAAGTCACAAGTCATGCATGTGTCCAAGTCAAGTCAAGTTAAGTCACATTGATGTGCAAATCAAAGTCAAATCAAGTCAACATTATGGTAAGTCCAATTCAAGTCGACGTGTGATTTGGTTTGACTTGGCAAGTGACGTCAAATCTGACTTGGATCCAACTCTGAACCTGACTGCTAGTACGCTGGATTACTCCAGAATGTAAGGTTATAGAAGATCATACTATAATATTAAACATACATTGTAGGTTACAACAAAGTAACATGGGTTATTACTACAATATTACATTAAGGCACATGTGCATGTAAATCAGTTAACTTACAACACTGATAAAACAAAATGATTTAAAGTGCAGTAGATTAATATAACAATGAACTGCATGCCAGGGCAATATTAATAACTATATTGATCATTATAATAGTGACTCCCAGTCAGTCTACTATAGTAGTTTTAGAGTTTCAGAATGAGTGGTAGATGATAATGGCCTCCAAGAGTGTCTACTGTAAGACTAGACCATGTACCTCCATCTCATAAATGTGGAGAAAACTGTTAATTTCAACAGCTGTCAATCTCACATATCTGCCATACATTCTAGTATGACAAGTAACCAGGAATATATCTGCTGGTGGTTGTCCAGGAAGGTAGTTACAGATCTCATCTTCTGGAGGATCATCAAAGTCAGCATCACTTTCACCAACTGTCACTCTTACATTGGCCAACCGGTCATTCACATCTTCAAATACATGACGTTTGTTGTATATAGATTTGTTGTATAACCAGCAAAACTCTCAATTTTTAGTCATAAATATTTTCGGTTTATTATTTTTTTCTTGAATATAAGAAGTACCTCCTCACGCACACACAGAGTTACCGTAAGTTATTATACACTTTTATCCCTACTGTTTGGATCTTTATATTGAGGATTATTATATCCCTGCTCTCTATTTTTGCGATTTGAAATATTGTGGAATTCTGGGAAGAACCCAATCAGACAGATTATAATTGAATGAAATTATACCAGTCCCAATCAGGGCCGTAGTGCCCTATACGGCTGTGCGGCCTGGCCGTCTCAACTTTTGGCATTGCAAAGTCGAAATGTAGTCAATTTAATATGATGGTCAGATCAGTGTTTAAATTTTTTTCCACTTTCCTATTTGTAGGGTATTTACAGAATATGTAAGGATATGGTGATAATAAGTGTGCTAAACATTTTTATATCAGGAAATTCCAAATACTACCGTACTTAACTACAATTATGTAACATTTTAGATATTTAGAGGAGATAAATCTAAACTTCAAGACTATTTCAGTATACAGTACAAGAAGTATACACAGTCCATGTGCTGGGTGTGTTAAAAAGTATAAACCTTGAAAATCTAAACAATTATTATTAGTTTTTAATTGAACAAACGTTTTTGGATTCGGCTATCTGTCTGCCCTACATTGTTGTCAATATATTTACTTAGGCATTTAATCTTATAGGGAGAAATAAGAAATATCTCTATGGTAGGAAAGAAACACATGCTTTCAGCTGCTTTTTGTAGATTCGTTAGCTCTACTTCATTTCATTGCATGTTTTTCATCATTGTAAAGGAGTAAAGTATTTGTAAATGCCGTTAGAGTTGAATGATTTATGTTCAGTCATAACTGTGAACAGATCCAATGTATACATGTACATGCATATATATGTATGAGGCTGGATTATATTTAATATTATTACACAGGTATATTTCATAAGCCTGAACTGCTTCAATTTTCTCTATTTTTCTGAAAAACACTCTCAGGGGGCCTGGGCGGCCCCCTGGACCCTCGGCCTAATATTTTGGCCCCACCAACATTTCTTAGGGTGCTACGGCCCTGCGCAAAAGTATACATTGTTATTATAAATAAATAAATAAATGAATTAAATGTAAAACTTAGAATCTCACCACATTGTAAAGATTGAGAGAGTTTGATGATGTTGAATGTCACAAACGCAGCGAAGAAGAAGTTCAATTCCATTTTTCTTAGCACCAATCCCGATTTTTCCGTGTCACTAATATAAGTGGCAGTTAAATAAACACCAAGCACCAAACATTGAGCATAATGCAAGACTAATAATGTAGGAAGTCCCATAGGATTATCTAAGCATGTATACTCCATGTGAAACAAAGACCTGGCATACATAATTAATTGATACAGTCAAACTATTGCAATGGTTTATTAGTAAATATTTACTCCCCTTCTATTCTATACTACATGCACTGCATATTGCATTAAAACGAGGCTTGCATGAGCAGGAGGCCAAAAACTTATATGTAGCTGTAAGGCTATATTAGTCTTCACTATAAATGCAGTAACATCCAACATTGTCATAATTATTCTGTTTGGTTTTCCTAACTGATACCAAGTTAATTTGGCTCCTGAATGCATGACAGTAGAACAGGCTGTGAGTTTCCACAGTCAGGTTTTGTGCTCAGTGAGGCTAGTTGTATGTGCCAGACATCCCACCTGCCCATAACTGCTGACAATTAGAACCCAGCTAATAAATAAGTTGCTTTCTTAATACATTCTATAATTTTTGTAAAAATAAGTATACATGTATGTAGTGTCAAATAGGCCACTTGTCCAAAGACAACAAAAAAAATGTACTTTTTGCAAGTTCACAGAGACTAGTCCTAGCTTGTTGTTAGGTGCTACACAAAAGTTGAGTTTTTATTGTAAACATAAGAAGTTGTCCACTCATTAATTCAACTGAGCGCAAGAGTGGATAAATCTAAGAAATTAATGTAGCCTGTGAATCTACCATGATGATAATTGGTGGTTGTGATACATTTACATTCAATTTCTTTAGGATTAGCCCCTCCTTATTGTAGCTTTGATAAAGAGCTCCACTATTTTAGCAATATATCCAAATGTGCAGCTTGAAATATTTCTGATGGTGAAAATTAAGTTCAACTACATTGTTTCCTATTATATGTAACATGCACCTGAGAGGTCTGCCTTGAATTTATGATTGAGTATGGATACAATATTGACTGTTGATTTATTTCATTTTCCTAGTGTTCATAATAAGGATTGAACTTCTCCTGCAGTGCTGGTATTTTGTTGGATTAATCTAAATAACATAGCTATATAGCTTTGTCCATTTTCCGGTCAGTAGAAGATATCACAAATTACATGTTAAATTGATTTTAATTTATTTAATGGTTTTATTTACTTATCCTAAAAGCTAAACTCAACTACCAGCACCTTGTCAAAGCATCTTAATTTAGCTGTAGCCAATTAACACTTGATTGAAATTTTGTAACGTTAAAAATTTATAACATGCTATAAACAGGCTTACCAAGTCTCCCTGATTCCGCAGGAGACTCCCTGATTTTTAGCTCAAATTTTGGTACCCCACCCAAAATGGACCCCCCTCACCCAAATGCCGAATCTCCCTGACTTTCACTTGGTAAGCCTGGCTATAAATATGCAATTTTGCAAACGTTCGACATCAGTAATCGCAAAACTCAAAATTGACGTGAATCGCATCAATTTTGTGTTCGTGTAGCATACACTTGAGACTACATTGTATATTAGTCTTTACTATAAATAAGATAATCATTGACTTTGTTGTATTATGGTGGCAAGCATAACTCTATAGACTTAGCGCATTGTATTGTCATCAACAATTCCTACCTAAATTATGTATATTGACTAACCTGCGCAGAAACATATCTTTTATAAAATTATTGTACAATGTATGCATTACTGAGCTATTATACCCTTTTTATACCCATCTAAAGATGGCCGACCTCTCAGAACTAGCTATAATTAATCTTGCACATGAATTTTAAGCATCTTTTGTTATACCCGACCTATTTTGGGTCCCAATTCTTGTAATGTTGACAGTAAGTGCACACATTTTTCCAAGGTACATGTAAATCAGATCAATAGCTCCGCTCACAACATCTTCCATTATTTTGTAGTTTTTCTGCTAAAATTCCTTGTGTGTAGATTACACCAAAATGCAGGAATGCAGCAAAGATGCTGCTTTTGTAAACACAATCATGATAATATAGTTATTTGTAAAGAACCCTTTCAGAGCATTTTCTTCTGTTTATCATCATCTTTGGCCCAAAGTTAATGAAAAGTCATTTACATTACATCAACCAATATAATTTATATTTACTATATGCTTTCCCAATTTAATTGAATGCAGATAGCGGAACTGCATTAACTAATGGACTCTCATTTACAAAACTATGTTTCTGACAGAATTGGCAGAAATAACACTGAAGGTATAACAAATCGATAACAGAATACAACAATGAATAATACATGTTTCTATGGTGAGCATGTTGTGAACATTAACAGATAAATGGCAATAATGAAATTCAACATCATTGCATGATAGAAATATAGAATATTTTATAAGCTTCCTTTGGGAGTTGTTCTACAGCTTAGCTTCTACGAAGTTGAAAATATAATCATGGAGACTTTACTGAGTCAAGTGCATAGCTAATAGCTATACAATGTATGTTGTGGCAACAAGATGTGTGTTTTAGCAACGTGTTCTACTTTCCTTTGAGCTACTCTGCGATAGCATTAAAATCAAGCCTCCGCCCTTGCTTACAATACAGAACATATTGCTCATGCATTATATTTATGTAGGGTATAATACGTACTGTATGTATACTTGACTATCAAAAAATTCTAAAAGACCAAAAATCACATCTCTGAACAATGTGGTTCACTTACACTACACAACTATGAAGCCAACTATAACTCCTACTGTCTGACTACAACTTTAAGCCCAATACTACTAATCCAAGTTTTTATTGGCACTTCACCAATTATTTATTGACTACACAATGTAATTAATTCACCATCATAATTCACAATATTAAAAAACACAGCGGTATTTCTGTTATGTAAATTCTTGCTGTAATAATGCAGGATATTTTCATCCCAATTTAAGTAGGTTAATGAGAAAGTTCGCAGGTGACCAGGTACAATGTAAAGGCTTTTTATTCTAGAATATTACAGTGTTGAACCATGCTACCAATACAGCAACAAGGTGAAAGCAAAAATCAAAAACTTTTATATCCGTATTCAATAAATCTATTTTATGTTTGAAAGTGTAAAAATATGTTGGAAGTTGAAATTGTTAAGCATTTGCAAAGGACAAACACGTCTACCATGCCTTTTTTTCATCACATTAACTGTCAGATTTAATGGTATATATTTCTAGATAAAGCGAAATCACAAAATGAGTTGAATAAATTGACAGCAACATGTAGTTGTCTTGAACAACAATTAATAGCATGCAGGGAAAAGCTAATATACATGTACATGTACATGTAAGAGCTAAGCTGTTGGTGTGAAGGTAAACATAGAATGAATGGTATAATTCATATCTATGGCACCTCTATAGCATCTCAGAGTCATTAGTCAGTCAGCAAGACTAGACCGTGTACCTCCATCTCATAAATATGAAGGTAATTGTTAGTTTCAACGGCTTTCAGCCTTACATATCTGCCATGCAGTCTAGTATGACAGGTAACCAGGAATATATCTGCTGGTGGTCGTCCAGGAAGGTAGTTACAGATCTCATCTTCTGGAGGATCATCAAAGTTAGCATCACTTTCAGAAATGGTTACTCTTACATTAGCTAGTCTGTCAGACCTGGATCTGTCCCAGACTTTCACTGCCATTACATAATGTGAGATGGAAAGATCTGCTTGTAGCCATGGAGACAGTTCCTGTTGTGTATGAAACAGGTTCGCCTCTTCATTCATTTCATGATCTGATGGTAAATAAATTCCATCTACTGCTTTCTCGGCATCACAGAATCCAGACATTATGCTTGACTGGCTCATTACAGCACCTGGAAGTTATCATACCATGGTAGTTAGCACAGCGTCCACCCATTGCTTTTCTAACAGAAGCTTAAAAATTATTCAGTCATAACTACATTATTCTAATCAACTACCGTAGATCTACCTCTAGCAAGGAGTGTAGAGAATTCATAGACTTTGAGATCAACAGAGTGAGACTCTTTAACCAAAGTCAGCTGTTCACCATCATCTTCTGGATAGCTCACCACACTTGGTTCTCCATACATAGCACATTTAGATGTAGTTCTGTTGTATGACACGGCAGCACATGATTGGTTGGCTGTACAGGCAGACAGGCAGCAGTTTAGTGAAGGTGTGATCTCTACTATGTCACCGTCCAGAAGTTGTGTATACCTATCTTCTGCATAATCTCTCTCACCTGTATCAAACACTAGTGTGTGCACTATTATGCATTATTCTAAACCACTAGTTAGGACTAAAAATGTAACCCAATTCACTTACATGAGTAAATAATTGCAAATGAACTATTTTCTCACACCTTTAGTTGTGACAAAAAACATTGCGTTACATTGATGGCACATTTATACATGTAATATAATGATTGTAATGCATTCAGCATGATCACGTTGCTTCCATATGCATTGGGATGTTTCTAGTTGTACACTGCTTCCGGCTATCTTTCAGTCAGTTGTATAGATTTGATTTACGCAGTTCAAAGGCGTTAAATTTCAATTCACCCGACTAAGTCATTAATATGTTATGTACATGTATATATTATATTAGTAGTTGCCTTGTGCTTTTGTCGGACGTACATGTACAATTATATATGAAGCTACAATAAACGATTCTCAGTGTTACTAGAATATTGTATAAATGATTGAGCCAGAATCTATATGTACATGTATATTACAATGCGATTTTAAACAATTGGTGTAGTATGCACCTTCAAACTAACGGAGACACTAGAATATCTATATAAGATAAATACCACTCACTGTCTTTGACACAGGTCTTCTCATAGTATGTGATTCCACTTTCTTCATCTTCAACAACCTCCACAGTCTCATTGTACAGCTGACATGATTTATCTATTGAGTTAAATGTTCCAGACAGACATGTGACATCATCATCACAGAGTGACATACAGTTTATATCTCTTCTGATACCTAGAAGTACAAGTCATGTATAACAGAATTTTATCCATGCTTAATAGGCAATGGATTACAGGTACATGTATATAAGGTTTTCATATATATGAAAATTTACATATCTGTAAATTAGTAGTGGGGTAATGTTTCATGTCGGTATAAAAATTTAATTGTATTTGGATTATTTTCATTGTGGCACTAAATAACAATATTACATGTATAATACATGTACATGTATATTGTATGTGCACAATGTGCATGCATTATAGTGACCAAAACCCGGAACCCTAATGCTTTATCATTATAACTTGGGCATCCACTGAAGTTGTTCTTATTCCACATGGCATAAGCAACGACGCCAGGACCATCGGTAGAGGGAGACAATTACCCACATAGTTACATAGCATAGCACTAACAGCTGCGGTTACAAGTATACCCTATTCTGATGCTTTGTCTTTATTTCTTATGCGCTGAATAATAGCTATGCATCTTGAGACAACTTCCATACAATAAGAATTGCACTGACCAATAAAAAAATAATACAATAATAATATACAAAATATGACAATGTCCATGTACATGTACAATACAAATTGCATGGCCTTATGGAGTAGCAACAAACATAGAAAAATATATATTACATGTACGATTATACAGTCATGTAATATAGCCTTGGCTTACTTAATAAACTTGTCAATGTCCTTCGAGTAGACATCGTGAATTATTTCTTGCTTACCAGCTAAACTGTTCACCTCTACTTTCACTGGAAGGTCTATCCTCACAATGTTCTTCTTGAAGCTATAGAGCTGCTCAGACGACACAGTTGACACTGTTATTATAAGACACAACAGGAGTGGAAGAGTAACCATACACTTTCCCATTATTAGCTGATATACACGACAACTAGTGAGATACAAACGCAAAGCACATGTATGACCTCAACCTCAGCCCCTTCTCAACTGGTATCATAAGCTCACAATAAGCAGTGTTAATTGTGTTACCACATGTATGTTATTAATACTGTCAGTTTGTCATGGTACAATGTGCATTATACATGTATACGTCAAAAAATTACTGTATTTTATTGATTAATTATGTAATATACACGGTACAGTTATATAAAGACATGTCGCTCACGTTGTGTTAGTGCACCTGTGTCATACTGTCACAGGTTCTATGGAATTTGGTCTATTAATATGTCATAATTTTGTCCCAAAATTATATTTTCTTTGATTAGTCTTGGATTTATGTTTCCTTGATCTGTGGGGATGAGAAAACAATAGGGTAGGTAGGCTACAGCCTGTTTCAGGGCTTTTTTTCTTAGCTTACAGGTACATGTACTTAGCTAGCTCACAACTAGACCACCACAGTGGTCATTCCTCTTCCACACTTTCAAGTAGAAGGATGTCATCATCTTCAAAACTTTACCCACCACCACCCCTTTTCTATATTTCTCACCACCTTCACCTCCAGGATGGTCTCTTTTTGTTTAATTAATAATAGGGTGAACAACGTAGTTTGTGTTTTTAAAGCGACAATTTCATTATAACTTGTAATATCCATGAGAGCAAAACTGTATTAGCCAGTTATTACCACATTGTTTGTTCCGAAGTTGGCTAAAAATGTTTACTAGATTTTACTTATACCACCACAACAAAAAGTGCATTGATGCTTTCTATAAGATATTAGTATTGCATATGTAACTCTATTTTTGTACTACTTGTATTTATAGGTTGGCAATAAGTTTGATATTAGCGCATGCTAATTTGCTTCAAAAAGCCAACCTATGGCAAAAAGCAAAATAAGTATGAATGGAAAAATAGAAATTAATACAGTTACTGCTGTCTGTTACTACGCACTATGTTTCAGAAACATTGGTCTGACGCTTGAAGCGGTTTCCCCAAACAAAGCTTCTCCAGCACTGTTAAAATATGGTGCATCAAAGAAGTTTGCACGTGAAACGATTGTTGGTTGCTGCAGATGGGTGCTTCCTTGGGCAAACACGCGTAGGAGGAAAATGCGTTCTAGGCGCCATCACAAAGAAAAGAGAATCGCGTCCTAGGCGCCATCACAAAGAAAAGAGAATCGCGTCCTAGGCGCCATCACAAAAAAAGATAATGGCGTCTCAGTCACCCATCACATACAAAAATATGCTTGATTTATGACTGTTGTAAAATAGTCATAGATATAAATGGCCTGGTATTGCCAGCCATTCACCCCAAGACGCTGAAAGAAGAAAAATAGATATACTATTAACTGGTAACCAAGACATCTAGCTGTTTTATTGTGTAGGTATCTATTGACAGGCAGTATAGAATACAGTACCATGCATTTAAGTTTTCTATTACAACAATATATACAGAGCTCTAACCCTATGTTCTCCTTCGTTTTCTTGGTAAAACTGGTTCAAAATGATCCATGGATCTACAATAATACAATGGTGAGTAGGCATGCAGCTTGCAGAATCCCTAAATGGCTACACATAGGATACCTGGCATCCTTGACTGAGTACCTCTTTGGATGCAACAATGCAAAATAGTTTCTCCATATTTTATAATATGTACTTGCGCAGGTGAAGGAATATACATGTACGGATAAATATACATGCAAATGGATATACATGTACATGTGTGAATTAGTGCCACACAGTGTTTCGGTTTCAAATGATGCTTACGGTGTCAAACCTTGGTAGTGTGAGATAATATAATCTTTTCAAGTCCCATCGAACCGAATCTCTAGGGCAATATTTGAGTCATTCACGGTGTCTCGGCATAGATCGATGTTGTCGAATCGAACCACGTTGGCGGTATTTATCCGAGCCAGCGTCTCTTAAGATTCTGCATTTAGTAGCACAAAGTTTGATTCCGTCTCACTTTAAATTAGGTCGCATGCCTTTGTGTCTCCAGTTTTACCTTTACTGCCAGCATGTCATCACAGATAGAGGATGGTGGAATAACAAATTACTAATGAGCAGATAGTGTGTGATTTCATATCACCTGTAGTGCGAAGCATCGAAAGCCAGTGTATAACATGCATTCATTATAATTACCCGTGTTTACAGTATGATACAGATTCATAACACTTATACAAAAACACATATTGTGTGTCATTATTGAGTCAATACTTTTGGTTCCCAAGCAACTTGTTTACAGAGTTACTCCTGTAGGCAGTCTTTTTCTGACTAAGCTTATTTTATATTCCAAACTGTGAAGCTACTAAAGATTACTTCGATCAATAGATTATTATTTGTTAGAAATCACAAGGCATAACCTAACCCAGCTTAACGTACTATTTTACACAAGATCGAATTCCTAATACTGAATTCACTATAGAATAAATGCATTTGAATGGGTTTGGTAACAATAGCCTTCTGTCCATCTGGTCCACAAAAACCTTCCCTTCGATTACATTTCTACATTACTTCCAGTGGTAGTCTTCTATATGCAACTGTCTGCAGCTGAATGTATGAACAACTTGTAGCCTTCTGAATGTATGCCTTGCACTTTAGCACTTGGGGTAGAATAGACAGAAGAGAAGTACATAACTTCTGGATACTGGTTCCATGAAGATTGCACATCTACTAGACAAACTGATATACTTTTTGCTTGGTAAATCTATTCATCATGTGCCAACCAACTGAGTGCTATTTTTAGGAAAATGTGCCAACAGCGGTAATGTTGGGATTCTCTAAATTTTCATTAAATCAATAATATTTGCGGTTTCTAAGCAACGTGTTTATAGAATTATTCCCAATAGATATTATCTATCAATGTCAACTTATTTAATATTCCAAACTGCTGACGCTCATGAATATTATCTCAATAGAATAAAATATTAGTTAGACGCCAGGATACCCCTCACCCAGTTCAGTTTACTGTTTCACATGACATCAAATACCTATTTATAACTAACTTATCTGAACGTGTGTAGTACATAATAATATACTATAACTTTCTTTCTATTTGGTCATACAACACCCCTATCGTGTGGTTACACTTCTACACTTCTACACTTCTACACTTCTACACTTCTATACTTCTATACTTCTATACTTTTATATTTCTGCAATATTTACACTTATAAATATTGTTGGATGATGTTCAACTCCTGAGCTGAACTGACAGTAGACAATACTGTGAAACAGCATTAACATGTCCAATTATACGCTTTCCAATCTGTTGAGCTCACAATTTGAATTATAGTCTGTAGTTTAAACACCATTGTGACTTTTTTAGAGTTCAAAGCTGCTAAATAGCATATCAAGTATTGTATAATCAGTTACCCACCTGCATTTTGAATATGGTTTGCAAACAACATTTAGTGTTACATGACGTCATGTATGTTAACAAAATACATTGTAATTACATAATCACGGAGCTAGCATTAACACACAGATAATCAATTTTGATAGACTAGATAAGTTTATTTGAAGAAATATCAGTCGCATTGTACTCTATTTTAATGTAAAATTTCATTTTGTTTTTAATAATTCACATGTAGACAAATTACTACAAATTAATTTTATTGTTACTCTCTTTGAAAAAGTGTTAAAATAGTTGCCATCTAAACCATATGTGAAGAGTTAAAGAATATCCTGCCAGCATACGCGTTCTGTGTTAAAACATCAATCGTGGATACATAGTAAGATATTAGCTAGTACAGTTAATCTCATGGGTTCAAATTTAAAAACTTTTCTAACCCTAAAACAACATATAAATCATCTATTTCATCGCAACAACTGTTAGATGTAAAATGTGAAAATATAGATAAATAAAAAGCATGCAATAAAGTTCAGTGAACTACAAGGTAATTGCCAGCGAATCTAGCTCTGCTACCATAACACATGAGCAATAGGAGCTACAATTGCTAATTTTATGTGGAATTTACATAAATTGAGTAGCCTTAACACATACATCATTAATCACAGTAGTCTTACACTATATCAATATTTAGTGTATCCTGGAAAGAGGTTAATATAACAGTCGGTCTAAGTTTAGCAATTAGTGGGAATTTAAAGTACATGTAGAAATAATTTTGTCCATAAATGTGACGTGTAAGAAATCCAGTGTCTACTGTAAGACTAGACCATGAACCTCCATCTCATAAATGTGAAGGAAATTGTTAATCTCAACAGCTGTCAGTCTCACATATCTACCATACATTCTAGTATGACAGGTAACCAGGAATATATCTGCTAGTGGTTGTCCAGGAAGGTAGTTACAGATCTCATCTTCTGGAGGATCATCAAAGTCAGCATCACTTTCACCAACTGTTACTCTCACATTGGCCAACCGGTCGTTCACATCTTCAAATACAAAATATTTAATGGATATGCATTGTTTATACCTTATGGCTACATTATTAATATTTACTATTTACTACAATACTAAGGTTACAATGTACAGTAAGCACTACAGATGAAAATACTTACATGAACGAAATGATTCAGATCTGTCCCAGACCTTCACTGACATCACATAATGTGAGACGGAAAGATCTGCTTGTATCCATGGAGACAGTTCTTCGAGCGTGTGGAACAGGTTTGCCTCCTCATCCATGCCATTATCTGATGGTAAATAAATTCCATCTACAGCATTCTCAGCACCACTATATCCAGGGTATTTGCTTGACTGGCTCATTACAGCACCTAAGAATACACACACCCAGTAGTTAGCACAGAGTGCACCCACTGCTTTTCTAACACAATCTTAGAAATTATTCAGTTAGAATTATATGATTGTACCTGTAATATAGCCTACATGTACATGTATGCTCATCAAGTATATTGTAACGCTACCTCTAGCAAGCAATGAGGAGAACACGTATATTTTGAGGTCAGCATAGTGAGACTCTTTAACCAAAGTCAGCTGCTCACTATCATCTTCTGGATAGTTCACCACACTTGGTTCTCCAGATGTAGTACAGATATAAGTAGATGGATCGAAGGAGGCTGAGGCACATGATTGGTTGGCTGTACAGACAGACAGGCAGCAGTTTAGAGAAGGCGTGATCTCTACTGTGTCACCGTCCAGAAGCTGTATGTATCTCTCCTCATTATAATCTCTCTCACCTGCATCTAACACAAAACACTCGTGTGTGTATAGTTACATAAAATGTATGTGATGCATCATTCTAAAGCTGTTAGGATTTGAATTTTGACCCCAGTTCAGCCAATATTAAATGTTTGCAAATGAATTTTTATTCTCACACTTTTAATTGTAACTAGCAATGTTCTGTAATATTCATGAGATATGTACTGTACATGTATATTACGTTATGTATTTTGTATCACTATGCTACTTCATGTGCATTGGGATGTTCCTCTTTTTACTCTGCTACTGGTTATCTCTCAACAAGTGGCATATTATATTAGATTCGCATTATTTTATTGGAAAGTCAGTAAATTTCAATTTATCTGACCAACAAAATCAGTAATAAGCATCATATACGTTCCTCTCACATACATGACTGGTATAATTAAACGTGAACCTAAAATGAACTGCTGTCAGAATACTAGTAGCAGAATTTTGCTGTTAAATTTATAACAGTTTAGGCTTGAGCATAAAACATGCAACAGCTATATCTGTAATTACAATAGTACAGTGACAGTTGTAAGTATACAATGTATTAGTATATGATTGAGCCTAGATCTATATGTACATGTATATTACAATTCAATGTGAAGCAATTAATGCAAATATGAAAGTTAAAACTTATGAAGACACTAGAATATATTCATGTATGATACGAGCTAAACACTCACTGTCTATTGCACAGGTCATCTCAAAGTATGTGATTCCACTTTCTTCACCTTCTACAACCTCCACAGTATCATTGTACAGTTGACATGATTTATCTATTGAGTTAAAGGTTCCAGACAGACATTTGACATCATCATCGCAGAATGACACACAGTTTATATCTTTTCTAATACCTGAAAGTATAACAAAATGCGGTTTCTGTACAATTTACAATTTACAATACAAGTACATGTACACGTGCATTGTGCATAACATTTCTATATTTAAATTAGTCATTGGAAACATGGTGTAAAACATTGCTAATGTTCAGGGTCTGTTTAATTTTTTTCTTTATGAATTTAAGCTATTTCACTTTTAGTACTAGGTAATGTATTATATGGTATGCGTGCAAAACCAGAATACCTACCACATTATGGTTATCATGCGAAGTTAAAATACATGTATATGCCAATTTGGCAACTAGGTTATAAAATATATTACATATACTATCATACAGTCATGTAATGTAGCCCTGGCTTACTTAATGAACTTGTCAATGTCCTTTGAGTAGACATAGTAAATTATTTCTTGCTCGCCCGCTAAACTGTTCACCTCTACTTTCACTGGAAGGTCTATCCTCACAATATTCTTCTTGAAGCTATAGAGCTGCTCAGACGACACAGTTGAAACTACTAGTAGAAGACACAACAAGAGTAGAATAGTAGCAGCACACTTTCCCATTATAACCTTATTATGCGCTAACTAGAGACAAGCACTATGTGTGACCATCTCCTGTTCTCTCCGTACCAGTGTATTGTAAGCTTGCATTAAACCGTATGAATTCTATTCAAACATGCATCTATATTATTTCCATTATCAACTCGCCAATGTATATGTATATGTCAATACAACATAATTATATTTTACACTGTATCAATTAGCTCCTAAACATTTATGTACATGTATAAATAACACATGATAAAACACAGGTACTCTACTAGGTTTACACTTCTACAAATTCTGTAGGTCAAAACTGTGTGTCAGTCCAGACTGCACCATGGAAATAAACGTATAGATTAACTAGTACATTATCGGCGGCGTTATTTTGTAGGTAACTGTTGAAGCAGAGTAAATAGAATACAGTATCCTACACGCAAGTTTTCTGTTACGATAATGTCTACTGAACTCTCTTGGTGAAGTTTGTTCAAAATTATCTTTGAAACCACACATACTTCAATGATCCAACATGAGCGCCATTACTCGTTAGAGGTGACAGAGCGAAATAGTTTTTTTGACATAATTATGGATTTCAACCGACAATTTGCACTCAGTCAGCCCTATTATACATGTATGACATGCTTGGCATAGCACCAGTCCTTGGTTGTTATTCATTATTATTCAGCTAATAAACCAAGTTTTTTCTAAATATATTCCACAATATTGTAGTAAAATAAATGGCAGATAGGTCACTTGATCAGGGCCAACAGAAACAGAAGTTGGTGCTTTGCGTGATCAGATAAACTAGTGCTAGCTCGATGGTTAATTCCAATTTATTCCAAGCAGATAAGGCTTAGGGTTTGGGTAGAGCTAGTGCTTCCAAGACAGCTGAATTGAAAATAGGCTAGTAGTTTCTCAACCAAGCTCGTTCAGTTCAACCTTGTCATGTTACAGAAATATGGAATATTTTACAGCTACCTTTGGAAGTTCATTCATAGATCAGTTTCATGGAAGCTGAGAAGAACTATCAACACTGGACTGGAGTTAGTGCATTACTAATTGGTACATTTTGTGGCAAAAAAATACAGTCCTGATAGATAGCTATATTCTCTACTTTTTTTTTAACTGTATGTACATGTACATGTATAATTATGTTGTATGATATGGACAACATGTAAACCAACTCAAAACACCAAAATAATTTAAGTAATGTACAGTCAGATTATCTGCTCAATGTGGAAGAGTATGCTGTGCAAATACAAGTAAGATAGCAATACTTGAGAAAAAATAGAACATGCAGTAGTTATGTCCATGCGAGTATGCGTGTAGAATAATCAAGTAAGTATAATAGTACACTATTTTGCACATAAACTACTGCAAAATTCTGCTTAGCCCATAAAAATATACCAACCAAGACAGGCAGTAGCTCGATGAAGTGTTGTATCACCATTAGGCAGTGTAAAATAGTGCAATGTAGAGAGAAAACAACTCTGCCGTACTGTGTAGAGAAAATGATACTCTGAAGCGCTGTAGAAAGAAAAGACAACTCTACAATGCTTGATCACAAGAACACAACTCTTCAGTACTGTATTAACAACAGATGCTTTTACGCTATGAATAGAAGTGTTAAGAAAGATAGAATTGTCTTCTCGGTACAATATTTGCACACATTTACTATAATTTTATTTATGCAGTAAAGTGGATGAATTTTGAACTACTCAAAAAGCGGTTAGAGTGCCAGGGTATACAGGCTGGAACACACCCTGAAAGGTTAATTTATTTTGCTACAGCAGATTAACCTCTGAGAGTGTTTTCTAGCAATAAAACCTAGAGTGTACAGTCAGGTGCATCATAATTAGTTAAATCTGATTAAACTTTTACACTGAGAGAACACTGCTCTCACTGATTGATTCAATAAACTAAATATGCAAATGAGGCAGTAATGGTTTCACCACCTTCATGGTTTGATAGGTTGTTTAGTTTGCAGCCTCTCAATAGTGTGAGTTAATTTGTAGAGGAAATTGTGTTTTGCCTCTACCACAACCACCGTAATTTGCATAGCAAGCAAGCAGTTCATATTTCTATCCTATTAGTATGTTTGAACAGAGTCGAATAGAACTATGCACGATTATATTGTACATGTACATTATTACTGTTTTGATGACATCATCACGTTATAAGATATTTCTAAGTAAATAACACTTAGACCGGTTGACACATTGTAGATGCTAATGTAGCCGTTCACTCTGTTTGAACTAGTTTTCTACAAGTTGTTTGAACTATGCGCAAAAATAGTGTAGAAAAAAGATAGAGGTTGGCCCAGTTGGCTCTTTTGCTAAAATAACTGGTTTTAAAATAATTACATACACGTGAACAAACAATTATACAAGTACAATGCAGCTGTGAGAAATAATATTTGGAAAATATTTTACCATGTTTGCCTATTGTTGTAGAATATTGATAAAATGTCTTTCTATTCTAGAGATTTAATTGTACAGTATAAGCTAGCATCATCGAGGCCATATTTGTAAAGGAGGAGGAGTTGTCCTGAGGCCATGGCACTATTTTATTTGGTTCAAATATAAAGATGTTGAAACTGAAAAAACCTCACCGGCTTATACTCCTCGACATGACCAGCCCCTAGCAGCTTGCACTGCCAGGTGCCAGTGCTGGCCAACTCCCTGTGAGAAAAGGCCCAGATGACATGGTCTTTTTTTAGCAGGGGTAGAGGAGTTGCCTTGAAGCCATGCTTTGCATGACCCCAAGGACTAATTGAGGCACAGGAACAATAATGGCTGAATGCTTTTCCTAACACCACTGTGACCGGGATTCGAACCTGAAACCTTCAGTATGAAAGCTCAGCATTCTAACCCCTAAGCCACGGCTGCTCCCTGAAGCTGAAAATTAACGTTAAATTGAAATTAAAGTTCTAGATAGGATCCAGCATTTTATCTTGGTGAATGAAAGGGTAGATTAAAGCATCCACTGCTTGTCGGTCATGAGTGAACTGCAATGTCAACCACACTTTCTCCATTATTTTAATATTTCCGTCACCAATGAAAAATCAACCTTTTCAGTATTAAAGTAACTATGTAATTCAAACTAGCCTTGAATTTAATGCTGATATTAATGATAATACTGTATACATAGCGTAATGGAAGGCTTTAGAACATTAATGTAGCTATCACATAATACGTACAACGATGTAATAATGCCATTGTCTACTGTAAGACCAGACCATGAATCTCTATCTCATAAATGTGAAGGAAATTGTTAATCTTAACAGCTGTCAACCTCACATATCTGCCATACATTCTAGTATGACAGGAGACCAGGAATATATCTGCTGGTGGTTGTCCAGAAAGGTAGTTACAGATCTCATCTTCTGGAGGATTATCAAAGTTAGCATCACTTTCACCGACTGTCACTCTTACATTGGCCAGTCGATTTTTTACACCTTCAAATAGAAAAAAAATTTTTGCTTATGTTAAGGTTACACCATGGCTATACTCTGATACTTTGATATTTACGATTTCACTAAGATTAGAATAATTATGTGTTCAATAAAAAATACATACTTGGTGTGGTTTCAGATCTGTCCCAGACCTTCACGGCTATCACATAGTGTGAGATGGAAAGATCTGCTTGCATCCATGGGGACAGTTCTTGTAGCGTGTGGAACAGGTTTGTCTTCTCACCCATACCATGGTCTGATGGTAAATAAATGCCATCTACTGCTTTCTCAGCACCACTGTATCCAGGGTATTTGCTTGACTGGCTCATTACAACACCTAAAAATGCACACACTACTGTTAGTACATGTACATGCACTGGAATTCCATACATCATGTTGTGTATTTATCCATGCGCACATAAAGGATGTATTCATAATTGCGTGTACATGTACATGTATACCCATTACACAGACACTAACCTCTAGCAAGCAGTGTAGAGAATTCATACACTGTGAGGTCAGCAGAGTGAGACTCTTTAACCAAAGTCAGCTGTTTGCTATCATCCTCTGGATAGTTCACCACACTTGGTTCTCCAGATGTAGCACAGATATAAGTAGATGGATCGAAAGAGACTGAAGCACATGATTGGTTGGCTGTACAGACAGACAGGCAGCAGTACAGAGAAGGTGTGATCTTCACTGTATCATTGTTCAGAACCTGTGTGTATCTCTCTTCTGTATAATCTCTCACACCTGGAAAAAGCACGAAACCCTCAACCATTATATAGTTATGATTATGCAACACATGTTTTATTTTGAACTTGAACTAACACGATGCTTCCAAGTAGGACATTCTCAAAAACCAGTTATGATGTATATTATTTTCATCACAACAAATAAAGATTTTCTGACATCTTAGATGCAGTATGCAACATTGCGTCATGAAGATGACACTTTATGGACAGTTAATGGCTAATGCTCTCAAATGGGCTATCAAGCAGTCTCTTATATTGGATTTTTATTCAATTGATAGGTAATACATTTTACTTTAATTTATTATTTTAATTATTAATAAGGTATGTATTGTAATGCTTAGGACATTTGCCTACACACCACAGCCTACATGATGGACAATACAGTACTTTAAGAACAGCTAGTTGTCACAAATCCACTCATCTATACTTACATTTGACTTGTATTCGTATCGTTATGCATGTTTTGACCATACTGTTATAATTACTACACTCTTATGCATTTATTATGTGCACTACTGAGCAATTATGTCCTTTTTATACCCATGTAAATAGGGCCGGCTTATCAGAACTAGCTGTAATTAATTTTGTACATGATTTGGATGATTTAAACATTTTTTGTTGTACCCGACGTGTTTTAGGTCGGCCTTGGGCTTCCGACTGCCATCTTGTTGTGCAATTTTCGGACGACACTACGTCGGTCTTTTGCGACACTACATCACATTTTTACCGGAACTTCCTCCAGAAGTTCTAATAGTATACAAAGAGCATTTTTTTTGTATTCATTGTCTCAGTTGATGCTTGGATCTCAATAAAGACACTTCTATACTACTTATACAGAGTATTCACTTCGTAGTATTGGTCATTCCAGTTGAGAAGGTCCTCAACTTTACCTCCCGAACTGCTTGCTAGGTCGGAACATACTCTTACTCAGTATAGCAAGACAGTATCGACTCGGGACCACATGGGTCATCTTGAGTAGTCGTTAGACTACTAGTACCTGTTGATCTTTCATGTAAGGAGAAGACCTAGCACCACTCATAGGTTCTTTATTTTGAACAAAGGGTCGTCTTAGGCCGACAGCACAACCCCCAAAACATTACAGTATTACAGCCTCACAAAAATGTAATTCAATGGTTGTTATAATTAGACCAATTCATATGCCAGATATTCTTGAACAACGCTATGCGCAGCACAATTTTCCCTCTAGCAGTTTGGTTTATGCGAATTTAAAGACACTATGACTTGCAATCATAATACAGTAATTATGTATTGGCCTCCATGTACAATGTATATATATATTACATGTATTATTGAACTTAAATATACGTCGGATACATGTACATGTACATAACAAATCAAATGAAAAAATATTTGCATCAAAAAACAAGCCTAAACTTCTGAAAACAGGATACTGTAATAGTTTCTGTGATTTGGTGCGGTTGTCCTTGGACGACTATCGACCCAGAAATGAAGTGCCTATGAGTGGTGCTAGGACTTCGCATTACATGAAAGATCGAGCGGTCTCAGTAGCCCAATAACTACCAGAGACGACCCATCTGGTCCCAAGTCTGACCTTCAGACTATACTATGAAAGAAAGTGATCCAACCTAGTAGGCGGTTCGCTAAGCGAATGACCTGACAAAAGGAAGTGAAAGTCTCTGTATCAAGTATAGATGTGTCTTGAAAGCCAAGTGAAGACTGAGACAATGAACAGTGAAACAATGCCCTTTATATAGTATAAGGACTTCCGGCCGATGTAGTGTCGAGAAAAGACGATGTGGTGTCGTCCGGAAGTTGCGCAACAACATGGCCGCCGGAAGCCCGACGGCCGACCCAAAATAGGTCGGGTTCTACAAAAGTTGCTTATAATGGTCCAATTCATGTACAAAATGAATATCAATGGATTCTGAGAGGTCGGGCCTCTGTACATGGGTATAAACGGCATTCAAAGACTTAGTAATAATTATACAAGTATATGCAATAACATATAGTAAAGTACAAGCAGATATATACATGTATATGCACACAATAAGGAGTGTCAGGTGTAGGAGACGACTGTGCATACCATTACAATACTATCCTATAAGATAAATATCACTCACTGTCTGTTGCACAGGTCTTCTCAAAGTATGTGATTCCACTTTCTTCATCTTCAACAACCTCCACAGTCTCATTGTACAGTTGACACGTTTTATCTCCTGAGTTAAATGTTCCAGACATACATGTGACATCATCATCACAGAGTGACACACAGTTTATATCTCTTCTGATACCTGAAAGTGTAACCGAATGCAGTTTTTCTGAGAATCACAATGCTATACAGATGTTAGGTAAAGATTGTTTATAGTTTAGTTACTCATTAGGCGGGTAGCTTTGTAAAATTTTAATAAAATTTGATGTACCCGGTTGACACTTCATTCACATGTTTTAGTCCTAGTTGAGATTTGATTTACCTATTTTGCCTTTAGCACTTGATAACCTTATTATTACGATTTAATCATCCCCAATATTAGTCTGCAAAATCACAGAATTATTCCATGTGTACGTACTATCCAACTAACCTTTGCTTCAAGTGAAATAACCAAGTCTTTAATGTGCTATACAGTCATATTCCCAATTTTAACACAAGCTTGAATAAACTTTTATTTATATACTTCCAAATGATTATATTATACTATCAAAATAAAACTCGCTTACCTGCTAAAGTGTTTACTCCTGCAGCCACAGGTGGAATTATCTTCTTGGTGATATAGAGCTGTTCAGACGACACTGTTATTAGAATACATGACAGGAGTAGAATGCTAACAGCACGCCTCATCATCTTAACACATACACGCATGGGCTAACTAATAGACAATCACTCCTTATGGGCCCAGTCCTTACTTTAATTTACCATGTATGCCTGTTAATATCTTACTGTGTGAATCATCCAGATGCATGTTATTTAAACTGTCAGCTCCTTACCCTATATTATATCATTAGGACAGTATTATATTTTATTGATTAGCTATGCAACAGACATGTATAATTGATACATTGGATGTTAGGAAACCTGTGTTCCATTGGGAATTTATATTGACACAAATTCTATAGATTCTAAGTGCCTGTCAATAATATAAATCATGCAGCATCAACATGTACCAGTAAACCAAGTTCTAAGAAAATAACCTCATAAAAACATAAACCAGCAAATGAGATGGCGATTGAAGGGTAGTGGTAGTGGTGTTGACGGTGGTGGTGATTCTTAATCATTTACTACAGCAGTCACTACTATTTGTACTTTCACAAAAGGATTCATCTCCACAATGCATTTTTAAGGGATTTGGTCATTTCTTTATGTATATGATATATATCTAACTGGGATATAATTATCATACTGATATATCCCAGTTAGTCTGACTGCTCAAAGATAATTCCTTGCTAAAAATACACCACATATTCATATACATGTAAAATAAAGAATGATCAAACACCTTACCATCATATAAGGTGCAAGATGGCCATAATAAGAAGGGTGCCCTCGTGTTTACTGCTCAGAGCACTGTCTACTGCTCACCAGTGAAGCTTCCCTTTGTAAGGTTGCTGAGCTGGTGTAGTGGTAGCATGTTCTGTTCACTGTGCTAGGCGATTAGGTGCCATAGAGGCGCCGGGTTCAAACCCCAGTCATACATCATGCAATGTATTTTTGAGGCTACAACTCCGTGTAACCTGTTCAGACAAGACTGCTGACATTGCTATTAGAATCGAACTAGAATTTTCGCCGCACACCTCACCCTTATAAGCTCATATGTGACAGAATATTGGCACGTCTGTAGACTCAGCTCATGTCCAACTGTGTGAATTTATCTTCAATGTTGTTGTCAGGTCCCAATATTACAATGTATATTATAAGATTCAAATAGTACATAATGTAGTATTGTAATGGTACACACAGTCGTCTCTTACACCTGACACTCATTATTATGTGTGCTTACATGTATATATCTGCTTGTACCTTACTCCTATATTATTGTATATACTTGTATGATTATTACTAAGTCTTTTAATGCCTTTTATACACATGTACAGAGGCCCGACCTCTCAGAATCCATTGATATTCATTTTGTACATGAATTGGACCATTATAAGCAACTTTTGTAGAACCCGACCTATTTTGGGTCGGCCGTCGGGCTTCCGGCGGCCATGTTGTTGCGCAACTTCCGGACGACCTTATGTCGTCTTTTCCCGACACTACGTCGGGCGGAAGTCCTTATACTATATGAAGGGCATTGTTTCACTGTTCATTGTCTCAGTCTTCACTTGGCTTTCAATAAAGACACATCTATACTTGATACAGAGACTTTCACTTCCTTTTGTCAGGTCATTCGCTTAGCGAACCGCCTACTAGGTCGGATCACTCTCTTTAAAAGTATAGTCTGAAGGTCAGACTTGGGACCAGGTGGGTCGTCTCTGGTAGTTATTGGGCTACTGAGACCGCTCGATCTTTCATGTAATGCGAAGGCCTAGCACCACTCATAGGCACTTCAATTCTGGGTCGGTAGTCGTCCAAGGACGACCGCACCAAATCACAGAAACCATTACAGTATTATGCTAACCAGTGCATGCTGGAATAAGCATGCTTAAGCAATATGTTGGGACAAGAAACTAGTACTGTACTTGATAAAGAGAAAGCAACTCTACAGTATCATATAGAGAGACGACAACTCCATGGTACTGCATGTAGAGAGAAAGTAACTCTGAAATATTCTACAGAGAGAAGATAACTCATTAGTACATTATAATAAAAAGATCAATATTTTTTCCTGGTTTATGCAGTTGAATACTAGCTATCTTCTTTAATACTCTATTTATGACCACTTTGTTTTGAATTCATGCAAATGGCTTTTGGTTTGGTGGAGCAGCCACTGTGCACCATAGTCTACATGATTGTGTGATCATCCATTAACTAAGGGAAAGCAGCTGGCACTGAACTAGGCTGGACACTTGAATGTACAGTGTAAGACCATTCATTTAACAACATTATAGTGTCTTGTTTGCTATTCTGAAAAAAACACACACAGCATTGTAGAATCAACTATAATTATCCATAATTACAGTAATTGAAGGCATAATTCCTTTAATGCTAATAAACTTATCTATCTATTGAGCCTACACAAGCCATTGTAACTAAGGTACAGACAGCCCAGGGAGATCGCACTCTATTACATTACTGGCTTTAAATAAATTTCCACTCTCCCCCAAAACTCGCAATGCAAATGCATGTAGTTGAACACCCTCGCTGGGTTCCCATGGTTCGAAATCAGCTCCAACCATGGAATGACTCAGGTTGGAGTTATTTAACTGGCTTAGTCAATGAGTACTCCCAGTACACAGTCATGCCAGCTGGCTATAGGCCAAGATTAGTGCGAGCTACAGTGTTTTATTAGATCAAGGGATGGCTTAGCACCACCCCTAACCGCAGCTATAATTAGTGTGAGCTGTAAGCTAGTTGGAACAATGGAAACGTAGTGTCTGTCTGTCCATTCTACAGCAACATCACTGGATGGTAGCTTATCCGATTACATTTAGTCATGAGCACATTGCAAAATATCAGCTAGTATTAGTTAGGTCAAAAAATCATTTGACTGATATATTCATAATACAGTGTATTTGACCGTCACCGTATGGGCTTGTCAATATAATGCATTATGCAACATAACCTAGCTTACAATGTAGATAGAGCACTGTCTTGTTATGATCAAAGCTAGAGTTGAATATATGAATAATGGTAGTCAATATAAAATATTTTATTCAACATACAATAGAAATCAAGCCTAGGGTTAAGCATTATTATAGCAATCAATGTGGACTATAAGGTAATTGCTACTGCCCCTTGTTCCACGGACAAAATGAAATCAGTGAGAGCCACACATTTTCAATTGATATACATCTTTTCACATTCAGTTAGTGAGGGTAATATTATACAGTAGTTAGAACTGTTAAAACTTGAAATAAAAATATATACAACGTTCCTCTTTCATTCAGTTGATTTATCAAAAATTGTTTGTTCAACTTATAGTTTAAATAGAAATTATAGTGCGATTGAGAGAATATAATATGATACACACAAGCCATTGTAACTAAGGTACATGTACAGTGTGAGACTAACAGTTTACTCTAAGACTAGACCGTGTACCTCCATCTCATAAATGTGAAGGAAATTGTTAATTTCAACAGCTGTCAACCTCACATATCTACCATACATTCTAGTGCGACAGGTAACCAGGAATATATCTGCTGGTGGTTGTCCAGGAAGGTAGTTACAGATCTCATCTTCTGGAGGATCATTAAAGTCAGCATCACTTTCACCAATTGTCACTCTTACATTGGCCAAGCGGTCGCTCACATCTTCAAATGAGAAATAGCTGCTGATTGTGATATGCATATACTCGTACATGTTTTTACTGCATTCCTGTGATTAAAATAGATGCACTACAGATGAAAATACATATATACATACATTGTACTGTCTCAGATCTGTCCCAGACCTTCACTGCCATCACATAATGGGAAAAGGAAAGATCTGCTTGTATCCATGGGGACAGTTCCTGTTGTGAGTGCAACAGGTTTTCATTTTCAACCACACCCTCATCTGATGGTAGGTAAATTCCATCTACTGCACGCTCTGCACCACTGTACCCAGAGTATTGACTAGACTGGTTCATTGCAGCTCCTTAAAATTACACCACACTATTATTAGTACAGTGCCTATCCATAGCTTTCCAATAATACAATCTTAGAATTATTGAACCATAGTTATGTAACCATTATGCTCATTAAAATCTACCTCTAGCAAGCAGTGCGGAGAACTCATAGACTTTAAGATCAACAGAGTGAGACTCTTTAACCAAAGTCAGCTGTTCACCATCATCTTCTGGATAGTTCACCACACTCGGTTCTCCAGACATAGCACATTTAGATGTAGTTCTGTTGTATGACACGGCAGCACATGATTGGTTGACTGCACAGAGAGTCAAGCAGATACTGTTGGAGGAGATTATCCTTTCTAGGTCAGGGTTTAGTAACTCTGTGTAGGTTACTTGAGAAAATCTGTTACTCTCTGTAACAGAAGTATCAATATTTGTGAGAATTCTGGAGAATTGAGTTTCATTATACCAGCAAGAACTGTAATATACTTTTGATCGTGGTTAAGTTACAAATTAATATTAACACCTGTGACGTCTGCATTAGCAGCCACAAAGTATTTGTTGTATGTGATTGACTGGCACTAACAGTATTAGTTTAACAGATTTAATTATATTGACAAGTACCTCTTTATACCTGTGATAAATATGTGTGAAATTGACTTTCAGCTGTTATAATATAGTTTCCCAACCTGCAGTTACGAATTGGTGGAATGGTAGAGGAGTATAAATGCATTATGATGTCAATATACTCAGAGAATTATACAGTTTATACGTTTTTTGGTGTCCGCTTAGCTCAGCTCTCATGTCGATTCTATTACAACACAACACAATGACACATCTACTACAAATAACTTCAGTCTTTTCAACAGTCTTACCACACTGCCAGGATTGTGATAGATGAATCAGCGTGGACATCAGTAGCGCCGCAATCCAAACGTTCCTCTCCATTCTTTTCTGGCGTAAGTCCCTGTTTCTTCCCTGTAACTCTGTTCGTGAAATACAAGCTAGACAAATAAAAGGTAGCCACCACTGAGCATAAAGCATCAGCATTGGAAGTCCCGTAGGATCAACTGAACACTCTTATACATGCATATTAGGCAAAGAACTAAAATACATAATTTATTGATATGCACTTGCTAACACCACAGTATTCCAGTCATTTAAAAGAGAATATTGATTTACCCTACATTTTATGCTGAGCTAATATCTACTTTGTAGTTTGGATGGAAATATATTATATTTCCACAGTTAGCACTTTCATGACTACCTCTAAAGATTATTTGGCTGCTAAAACTGTAACTTTGCACGAGTCTATGAACTTTGACAGACCAACTCTCTTGTCAGTCAGCTTGACTATCCGTTGGTCCAATAAATTACAGGTAATATACAGTCAAAAAAGTTTATTCTGAATATATTATTCTACAATTTCAGTCTCAAACAATTCAAAGGAAAACCAGAATGTCGTACTTTTCCATGATTGGATGAGACCAGTCATCACCCAACAGAAGATTCTAATTTCTTGCATAAAAATAATTTTTTCCATTTGACTATATTTTTCATATTCACAATTGATTCTGTGTTGAAAATAGTCCAGTGATATCAGCACCTGAAAATGAGATCATGAAGGCATTAATAGACTAAATAATGGTAATCTAGAATGTTTCTATATATACACTTAGTTCTACGTAATATATTTAGTGGATCATTATGCCTAACCAGGTCGGAATAATATTATCATCTTTTAGCAGCTGGTATTGATTTTGTCTATAAAATTCGTTCATCATAATCTCCAAAGCTCATTGCATGCTGCAGTTTTACAAAATACTTCTCCTTGCATGGCGCTCATTAGTTTTTGCTTTTCTAACGCAACAATAAAAACATTCTGCAAACCAAACAATTTCATTGAATCAATATTTGCTATCTCCAAGCCACTTTTTATGAAGCTATTCCCATATGCATTTCTATTAAGGTCAGTTTATTTTATAATCTAGAAATTCTAACGCTGACAAATATTTTTTCAATAGAACATCATCCATGATGAACCATTAAAATTCATACAGTCAATACCATTCGTTGGGTACATGAAATGTACCCAACAAATGGTTTAAAGAGATATGTGTTCCCTTATACGTCCCATTTATATTTGATCGTTAGGGTTATAACGGGGGGTGTTAATATTTTTGAACATGACTGTAGTCTTTGGATCGGTGAAGAGACTTCAACACTGACAAAGTAGCTAATGTAGCGCAGAAGCATTAAGGAGTTTGACGCCCTCCCTAACATCACCAATAAATGTCTTTCCTAATACCACCAATGAATGCCCTTCCTAACACCACCAATGAATGCCCTGCCTAATATCACAGATAAATGCCCTTCCTAACATCACCAATAAATGCCCTGCCTAACATCACCAATAAATGTCTTTCCTAACACCACCAATGAATGCCCTTCCTAACACCAACTACGGTTGCCCTTCCTAACACCACCAATCACGGCCCTTCCTAACATCCCCAATGACATACATTTATAAGAGAATTGGATCTGGATTTTTCGCAACGGAAGTTCAGAGCTCTAACCTCTTGGCCAAGACTGTTTCTGCCAAAATGCTTTAATATGTTTATTTAAAAGAGGCTTGGTCACATTACATGTGCTTCATTTTATTGCTTGGTTTATTTTGCACAGAGATGAATTTCTACCAGTCAAATATTTATATTGGTACTCTCTTTGAATGATTTATCAAGAAGTTGCAGTCAATATGATAGATAATATTGTACAAGATAAAGTGTACCCAGCAAACTTTTCTGCAAGAACATTACCTTTTATAATAATTAGATTGATACAGCAATGGGGATGTACATGTAGCAAATATATAATGTTACTATTTTACAATTTAAACACATTTTAGGAGATTGAAAAAATATTTTGCTGGATTCGATGATCAAATCCTTCCTGCATAAAAACATAACTGCATGAATCATGGGTATTAGCTAGTGTAGTTAAAGCACTATTTCATTGCCTTAAATAGTAGCCTTAGTTTTCAAATAGAAAGGCTCAGTTTCAGGTTTTTATCATCTATTAAAGACTAGGTACACAATAATATTTCATGGTGCTGGTTGACCTAACTCTGTCATCATTCGCACAGCTATCACATCACTATTCTTGTCTTCTAAGTTCGCAGTTTGCAGAAGGTGACAATATACTGTTGTTCCATATATATTTGTACACTTGTATGTATAATGATGATCATCACAATACATTTCTACACATTTACTATAACATTGTCAATACTGTGACACCTAAAAAAAAATTTAACTCTGTCAATAGGCCTCTGGTATTGCCTATTAAATTTCAAGGACAGTGTGGAATTTATTAGTTTATCCTTAGCTCACGTTTTACAGCATGTAAACCAAATATCACTGTATATTACAAAAAACACTAATATGTGGATGAGCAGCCTTTCCCTTTACAATATTATAGTATAACGTTGGCCTTGAATCGCACCCATTTACAGTATTCTTGCTGTTCCCGGCTCTCAATAATGTTTGGGTAAAATATTAGTTAGTGATACAATTTTGCGGACAAATCTCAAGCATTTTTGTTGCATTCAGTTAGGTTCTTTCAGAAAGTTTGGATACAGAAATTGTCCCAGAAACTGTCCCAGACCTTTACTGCCATTACATAATGCGAGATGGAAAGATCTGTTTGTATCCATGGAGACAGTTCTGCTTTTGTGTGAAACAGGTTTGCATTCTTATTCATTCCATAATCTGATGGTAAGTAAATTCCATCTACTGCATTCTCTGCCTGATTACCTTCTCTCAGCATACTTGATTGGCTCATTTCTGACCCTGTAAAATCAGGTATTATAGCACAATGAAATTAACCAGTACAAGGAATTCCACTGAACAGTACTGCCTAATGTGTATTGCTTGTGATGAACTGTTACACGGAAACACACAGTTGAAGTTTAGTTAACAACTAGTTATATTAAACCTGTTCTCTGTTTAGATATTCTTGTATGAACATTGTCTGTACCCAAATACGGCGAATAATGTTCTATGGCGAGGCCAGTCTAAAGCAATTATTTAATAAAAATCTCTCGCAACAAGGAAGGTTGAGGTGAATTTTGCCATATTTTATTGGTTAATTTCAGATCAGTTTATTTCAAGCCACCAAAGTTGAGCCATAATATTACTTGATGACCCACCAATAACCAAATCATCCGGAGTCTAAAGGGCTCATTACTTAGTTGTGTCATTAACTTTAGCTAAACATGGAACACGATGCTAATAAATACAAACATATGAGAGGAGACTAAATTCATGAAATTTTTGTTATGTTACCCACAGAATAATATGCATGTGGTTATAGTCTATCATTTCTTATTATACATGTAGTAAACCGTAGGGTCCTGTAAGTCTAGCATTACTTACCAGTCAATCTGCAACTTCTTTCAAAGTAAATCAGATCACTAGCTCCGCCCACAGACACTTCTAAGACATTGTCATACATGAGACATGTTTTATTTGTAGAGTTGTAGACACCAGACAAACATTTCTCTCCTTCAGTATCACACAATGACATTCAGTTGATGGGCCTTCTTACACCTAAATATATATTTAATATGTGTAGTCAACAAGTTGCTTTTAACTAACAATGTTATCTGTAAAATTTTAAAAAGCCCCAACAAATGTAAATGTAAATGTAGATGTATTAAAATTATTCGCTATCATTGACTAACAGTGATTTTCAAGCTTCAATAAGTAAAGCGGACACTGTTATATCATGTTTTCTATAATTTAGAGGCTTTAATTTCCAAGACCTTGTACCTGCCCTACCCACCACGTGGGACTTCAATGAATAATAGATACTCTAAATTGCACACAACATGATTCACAGTATAAATTTACAATCATGTACTTTCTTCCGATTCAGCATTATATTGTAATGCGGCAAATTAACAACCTAAATTCTACAAACTATGTGAAGTCATCAAATGAAACGAAAAAAGCAACAGACCAGAGATGCTGGCAGGTTTATGATATTTGTGCAGAGACAACGCTAGCTTTACCTGCTTTTGGAATAAAATGAGAAATTGTCTTATGAATGACAAAGTATTATATTCAGTTACTTACCATGGAAATGTCTCACATTAACATCTGTGGTGAAGATGACTTCCAGAACATTCTCCATCATCTTGTAGAGTTGTTCTGCTAAAACTCCTTGTAGATAGATTACACTAAACAGTAGAAATGCTACCATGATACCTATGCGTGCGAAATCTGCTAAAAACATGGCCTTCTACATTTTCCCTTGTCTTGTATGGTATTTAATCAGGTAGGCCTATATCACGCCAAATTTAAACTATACTGATTTTGGCCTGTGGCATAGTTAGTAAGCATTTACCGATTAATCCACATCTATTTTCATTCACACAACCACAGGTACATTGTATGTTTTGAAAGAACTGAAACAAAGAACATTGAATAGATACACAAATGTTAGTGAAGTTCAGTGATGAATAATGCATATCATCATGGTGAGTTTGCTGTGAAGCTTTTTAGGATGCATATAATGATATAAAATCCTCACCATAAATGCAACTTGAATACAGAAAACAACAGCAGTAAATCAGTGTACAACGAAATCAAAAGCAGAACAAGACCACAGTACATGTCATTGCACACAGCAAAGCCACAATATACTTGACAGTTTGTAGGGATTTTTAGTTATTCATTCCCTTACAAGCTAATAGATATCTTAAATACTGTACTAGTGCCACTATAATAGTAAAAAATAGGTATCATTGTTAAATATAAATGCATAAACCTCACATATAAAGAGTTATGGCTAAAGAGTTGGTATATACAGCAAGGTTACCATAGAGCTTAGTCTGGTGTGAGGCTGTCACACTGTACAATGGACTTAATCATAATACTGTAATGGTTTTTGGGGGTTGTGCTGTCGCCCTAAGACGACTCCCTTGTTCAAAATGAAGAGCCTATGAGTGTCCGAAAGACAAGGTCGAAGACGTTGACAACTGGAAAGACCTATCTACAAAGTAAAACTCTCTGTATATAAGTATAGATGTGTCTTTATTGAGATTAGCTATCCAAAAATTCAAAAAATGAGCTATTTCACATACATGTGCAATCATGTAATTACAGACACTACTGAACTTACAGAGTCAAAGTCCATTCAAACATGAGGCTAAAACTTTTAAAAAGTAAATAAATAAAATGGGTTAAAACGACCATAGTGTATCACTCAGTGATAGGCACCGACGATAGAAGTGATGGTACAGGTAGAAGACTGCAATGGCTGCGGCAAGTATTTTGCTCTCGGTTTGTAGGCAAGTCAGAGCACACCTGTGGTACAGAGACCCAGCAGTCTGTAGACATCAGCGGGATATGAATCCTGGATATAGAGATAATTGGTAGTTCTAATTGCTCAACATGCATTGTAATACAGTTTGTCAGTCCAGACATGGGCACTCGAGTCATTTTACTCGACTCAAGTTAACTCGAGCAACAGCTTTTCATTACTTTTAATTGACTTGTGCTTTTGTATTGTGTGAAAGCTGGGAATTGACTTTTACTTCTACTCTCCTGCAAA
This sequence comes from Bugulina stolonifera, assembly GCA_935421135.1. Classification (NCBI taxonomy): domain Eukaryota; kingdom Metazoa; phylum Bryozoa; class Gymnolaemata; order Cheilostomatida; family Bugulidae; genus Bugulina; species Bugulina stolonifera. The sequence goes on along the minus strand of OW285197.1, from coordinate 12,109,537 downwards.
GCATGATGCTTGACTCTTACTTTACTCTAATCTCTCAGCTATCAATGATAATTCTATTGGTTTGGTGTAATTATGTCATAAGTCTTGTCCACCATAGAGAAGCTGAGAGGCTTATAGATAAACAGACCTACCATTATAACAAGTGCAAATTTGAAATAGCCTTTGTTCCTCAGAACTACTATAACTGACAGAAAATTGGATCTAGCACTAAGTATTACCTATTGTGTGTTGTCACATCAGAAATTTGTGTTATACAAAATTCCCATTGCTGTTCTCTTTGACATACCTGTACTTGTACGCTGTACTTTTGACTCTACTCTGACTCTAGCATTTTGGCACTAGTTGCTTGACTCTTACTTAACTTTTCAAAATGGCTGTTTATTTACTCTTACTCTACTTTTGACTTGCTTCATCTGATGAGTTGACTCTAAATTACTTTTTATCAATTGACTCTTGACTTGAGTATTTGTCTGCTTGGCACATGTCTGTTTGTCACACTGATCGAATATGCACAACAAAACATAATTTATGAAATACATGCTAATAAAATAGGACAGCGATTGGACAAACACTACCTTACAGAGTATATACATATGCATGTAGTTACACTATGTAACATACGTAATTGTTTTTCTTTATGCATCAAATCCTATGACCGTGATTGTTTAAAGTAATACTAGGCCATGGATTTCCATCTCATATATGTGTAGGACATTGTTAGTTTCAACAGCTGTTAGCCTAACATATCTACCATACATTCTAGTATGACAGGTAACCAGGAATATATCTGCTGGTGGTTTTCCAGGAAGGTAGTTACAGATCTCATCTTCTGGAGGATTATCAAAGTTAGCATCACTTTCACCAATTGCTACTCGTACGTTAGCTAGTCGGTCGCTCACATCTTCAAATACAAAATACATTGTATTACATTCGTTGGTCGCATTTCATGACATTTATATTACTCTGGTCAAATCATCACCGCTGAGTCATACGAGACACTGAGATTATTTGTTTTGCTGCTCAAACGTCGCAGAGAATAAATGAATACCTGATGTTGTCTGTGACCTGTTCCAAATCTTTACTGCCATTATGTACTGTGAGAGAGCAAGTTCTGCTTGTAGCCATGGAGACAGTTCTTGCTGTGTGTGGAACAGGTTTTCATTTTGATTCGTACCATCATTGGGTGGCAAATAAATTCCGTCTACAACTGCATCCGCTCCACCGAAACCAGGGAACTGGCTTGATTGGTCCATTACAGCACCTTAATATTTAATCATCACAGATTGCAGTCAAGTTCTGGGGTGCTATAGTGTGATGTATATACATGTACATTAACGTGCCTTAATACCATATGCATATACTCGTACATGTACATGTACAATTGCCTCAACAGATATTATGAAGCGATACAGTGCAAATCAGCATTAACAACACATCTGCGATGTCTATTATTTAAACGAGACCTATTAATCAAGCTATAAGTATTCACTACTCATAATACGCTGATTTGATGTACATTTTTTATTCAAACTCTCCAGATTTAGTTTGGTATAATAGCATTCCACTCGGCAAAAAGACTACAAATTTTATAATGCCACATATGCTGTTTTTTTCCCCACAGACATATCGTAGGATCTGCCTTCCATTTTCAGCATAACATGAAACAACGCAAATAAAGTTACGCCATTTACCAAAGGAATTGACCTATTTATAATTTTCATAAGATGGTCCCGGGCTTTGCTTGAATAAATATTATTTGAATGGCAATATTTAAGTTTACCGAAAACCTTTACCTGTCAAAGAGACATTCTTACTTACCTCTACCCAGTAGTGTGGAAAACTCATAGACTTTGAGGTCAGCAGAGTAAGACTCTTTAACCAAAGTCAGCTGTTCCCCATCATCTTCTGGATAGTTCACTACGCTTGGTTCTCCAGACATAGCACATGTAGATGTAGTTTGGCTGTACGACACGGCGGAGCATGATTGGTTAACTGCACAAAGGGTGAGACAGATGCTATGAGAAGATAGAATCCATTCTAGGTCAGGGTTTAATAATGTTGTGTAGATTTTGGCAGCATAACTGTTGCTCTCTATAATATATGAACATCAAAATTTCTGTTGTAATAATAAGAAGTAGGTTCAAATCATATGCAACTACTGAATATGAAGGATATTATGTAAACTTGTGCATTCGCTGGCGCCATTAGTTTGCTGTGTGCCACAGACTGTAGCACTACAAATGAACTACTAGTGTTCTAAACACAAATGAATGTAGAATTCCAAAAGCTAGTAACATATCTACTAATAAGCACACGTGTCTATATCAGGGCAAAGTATTACATAACATGTTACTGCTAGTGCTAATAACCGGTAATCGTTGTCAGCTTCTTAAAAGAGTGATTTCATGAGATCCGGAAATGGACATGCATTGCACATGACTGTAATCCAGAACCAGCAGGGGATATATTAATTGCTACATTTGCCACAAAACTCTATCTGGATTTCAGAATTTTCAGATGACACAACGCAATTTTGTTTCAGAGGCAATTATTTTATCTAATGCGATTTTGTTGGCATATTGAGTAAAGTTAGCAGCCAGTGCCTGTCATGTAGATACTAGTCACATTGTCATAAGCATGATCCGTGGCTTTAATTCAGTGTACCTCTACATGATTATTAATAGTGCAACACCATAGTTTACGCTAAGAAATTTAACAATACAGAATCTTACCGCATTGTGAGGCATGAGAGCAATCGAATAGTATTATTATTACAAGTGGGGCGAATCGAAAATACTTTTCCATCTTTCCCTAACGCAAGTCCGTTTCTTCCCTGCCACACTGTTGATGAAATAATGCAAATTTAGATAGATATGAATCAAATATGGTCGAGTATGAGGTACAAATAACATAAAAGTCCCGTAGGATCATCTGAAATTGTATAGACAGCAATGTCGAGCAATGAACTGGCATACATAATTAATTGATGTCTAACTCAGGTGATGCTCTAGTTTTGTGGATGCAACTACTCCTGGCTGACACAGCAATTGAGAAGGGTAACTAACTAGCCTATCTTATATGTGAGTATACAGTACATGACTGTAGCTCTCATCCGTGTATCCCCTAGTCTGTCTTCCTTCCCTTTGTTATCAATAGTAGTTTGTCATTAATGCAATGTCTGTTAGATAAAAAGATACACAATGCGAATATAACAACATGTTTTCTACCCATCTAAGCAGAAGAACAACCTGTGGTTTCCTGCAGGCCCCGGATGACTCAGGTAGCCCCTCCAAGATGAGTTATAAAAATTCTAATAAAACGTATAGTATGAGTTTTGGTCATTAGAACGACACGGTAAAATAACAGCTGTATGGTGTAATTGTTGCACATAAACGCATGACACACATGTGTAGATGTGTACAAGGGATTTCATAGATTGAGTACACTGAGGTTCACCAATACACTGGTAACCTGACTAGAGATCATGAGCATTCCCATAATGCCATTACAATTATATGGTTGAATATTATTAAATAACGTTAATCAAAATAATTCCTATAAATATGAGTAATTACATTGCATTAGTTCCGCAGGATATAATTGATTATGCACATTTCACTGTCATGTAGAGGCTCAATCACTCTAACGATGTATAAGGAAAACTTTTGTTTTCAGCAACTGACGCCATTGCTATCTATAATATGCATTCAGAATAATTCTACTACCTGTATTATGCTACAGAACTGCATTAGTGTTGTAGAGGATATTATATTATTTATTACTTTAGTATTGCCACAATGGGAACTTTGTACAAACAATAAATCAGCATTAGATAATATTTGTGATTTCCAAGCAACTTTTTATAGAATTATTCCCACAGGTATTTCTATCAATGTCGACTTATTTAATATTCCAAACTGCTGACGCTAATGAATATTACTTTAATAGAATAGTGTTAGTGAGACGCCAGATAGCCTTCCCTAGCTTAATGCACTGTTTTGCATAACTTTAAAATAATACTAAATACTAAATGCCTGATATAACAGTTGTACTTGTGTCGGCAAGGCATTGATAGATCTATTTCTGTTTGATACCGCAATAAACTTTCGCATGATTGGCTTTCTATTTTTGGATGTATTCTACAAGTATGTGAAACTTCATGCCGCTATATTATGAGCAAACTGATGCAGTTTAAAAGTATGCCTTACATAACTCTGCAACTCTACAATGCAATGACACATCATTTTAAAATACTATTTTGTATTCTCTAATATGTAAGCGATAGATTGGCCAATGCAACAGTGACAGTTGGTGAATGTGATCACATTCACCAGCTGTCACTGTTGCATTGGCCAATCTATCGCTTACATATTAGAGAATACAAAATAGTATTGACTAATATAGGCTGACTTCAATTGCCCTCCAAAAGATGAGATCTGTAAGTACACTGCACTTTTTGGACAACCACCACCAATAGTAGTAGTATGAGTTGTTGGATGGTTTTCTTACTACCCACTGATGCACCTGCAGTAGCTGCATGTAGTTGCTGTGTTGTTTTATGTTGCATTTATCTTAATTCTGTATAACTATGCCTGAATTTGTCATTAACATAAATAAGAAGAATGATAACTGCTACTATACATATACATGTATGTACATTTGTATCAACATTTACCAATGTATGTTACATTATTTGGTAACTTACTAATATGATATAATTATTTACCAAATTTGATGGCCAACAGGGCAGTAGAATTTTCTCCAGAGTTCTTCCGATTTTCCAACATACAATGTAATATGGTTAATGTTTTCCAACATACAATGTAATATGGTTAATGTTTTCCAACATACAATATAATATGGTTAATGTTTTCCAACATACAATATAATATGGTTAATGTTTTCCAACATACAATATAATATGGTTAATGTTTTCCAACATACAATATAATATGGTTAATGTTTTCCAACATACAATATAATATGGTTAATGTTTTCCAACATACAATATAATATGGTTAATGTTTTCCAACATACAATATAATATGGTTAATGTTTTCCAACATACAATGTAATATGGTTAATGTTTTCCAACATACAATGTAATATGGTTAATGTTTTCCAACATACAATGTAATATGGTTAATGCTTTCATAATCTTTACCAAACTAAAAGTCTGACTTTTCAACCCACATGCTTAGGTTTAATCATAGGGACATGTAGGCTGACAAAAAGTTTATTTTACATTGCATATCATTTGAAAATTGTTCAACGTGCTGTGCATTATAATATTCTTGCCAATGTATGTTGTGAGAGGTCACTAGCAGGCACTTGTAGTACATTTCCATTGCACAGCTACTAAAATTGGTGACATCAGATCCTAAAATAAAATTACTTCTACATAACCCTGTTGGACCCACATTGTATTTCACTTGCCTATAACAGTTCTCACTGATGGGAGCCTCATTTTGATTGAGGCAAATTTGAATTCCACTTGAAAGCAGTGAACTGTTGTTACAAACAGGAAACAGAATCAGCAACATCCAGGTTTATTATTGAGTAAAGTTTTCGACACTGTTATACACACGTTCAAAACATAAGTGAAATTATAGGAGTTTAGAACAGCTACTGTACTAGCCATACCACATTACGTACTGGCTTGAGAATTCAATTGCTACAGATCCTCCAATCGGCTAAAACTATACAGACAGACAAACAGACAGACAAACAGACAGACAAACAGACAGACAAACAGACAGACAAACAGACAGACAAACAGACAGACAAACAGACAGACAAACAGACAGACAGACAGACAGACAGACAGACAGACAAACAGACAGACAAACAGACAGATAAACAGACAGACAGACAGACAGACAGACAGCGTACCAATATATTATTATTAGAAACCATGAGAAAATGAAAGTAAATACAATGTAGAAAATATTAATTGAGAAAAAGTATAATAGGTTTATTGCAGCGCATCTACGTGTAAAAACTAATAAAATCCACACCACTATATAATGTTCATCTTGCTTCTCCTACATGTAGTTGATCTTCTTAAAAGTCAAGACCGTGAACCTCCATTTCGTAGATGTTTAAAATTTTATTAACATTAACAGCTGTTAATCTCACATATCTACCATACATTCTAGTATAACAGGAAACCAGAAATATATCTCCTGGTGGTTGTCCAGAAAGGTAGTTACATATCTCATCTTCTGGAGAATCATCAAAATTAGCATCACTTTCACCAATTGCCACTCTTACATTAGCCAGTCTGTTGTTCGCCGCTATATACATGTAGTAGGAAAAATTTAATTGGCATTCATAAAAGTTAATACTGGCAAAGACATACATGTGATCCTCTACAATTTAAAATCATGATTCATGATAAACGAATATGTACAAAACAACAAATATCTATATGAGTTTGCATTTGTATTGGTGCCAAAATTTAAGTGATATAATATTACATGTGTTAATGTACAGGTATGTTGATTTATGAACAAAAATTAAATTTTTCCGCTCACGCTAGTCTTTATTGATCTATTTACCATAGCCTAGTGATCTGTCCCAGATTTTCACTCCAAATATGTAACTATTAGTCAGCAGATTAACTTGTAGCCATGGTGACTGCTCTGACTTTGTAGCGGCCATGCTAAATCTTCCCGTTTCACCATATGGAGGGGTGTAAACTCCATCCACAGCTTTCGAACCGGGATATCTTTCACTGAAGCGAGAGGACATTGTCGCTGCTGCATCTAAAGAACAAGCAAATATATAGAGACTAGTTTACCCGCTCCACTTATTTGAATTTTGATGTTAACTTGGCTGATCTGTTATGTTGATCTACATTTGTTTAAATTTACGATAATTTTTTGCAATACTATGCTAAATGAAAGATTGTGAGATTTCACAAAAGAAAGAGCAAGTTGGTGTGTTGAGCGAAGATCGAACCCACTTTGGGAATAATCATGTTTTTCACTTAGCCTGTCAATGAGGTCTACCCATTATGTAACCCTAGAATAACTATGCATGACAATACCATTATGAATTATCATTTACATGTAGCTTACCTCTAGTAAGCAGAACGGAAAATGTATAAACTTTGAGGTCAGCAGAGTAAGATTCTTTAACCAAAGTCAGCTGTTCACCATCATTTTCTGGATAGTTAACCACACTTGGTTCTCCAGAGATAGCACATGTAGATGTAGTTCTACTGTATGACATAGCAGCACATGACTGGTTCATTGCACAGAGGGACAAACAAACACTGTAGGAGGAGAGACTTTTTTCCATGTCGAAGTTCAGTAGCCCGGTGTAGGTCTCCGCAGCATAGTAGTTATTCCCTGGAACACGAAGATAGCTATTTTCCAGAATAATCATAATTAATGTAAGCGAAACAAAAATGAAACTCAATACAGACTGCATGAGCATGATGCATATGGTGCTCTTTTGCAGAAAAACAAATACAATACGTGCACCAAAAACGTAGAAATAAAATATAGTCTTACCACAGCTAGATGGTGGCGACGACGCCTCGCTCTCAGATGTTAAAACCACAGCTAATATCAACATGACCTCCATCCCTGTGAAAGCAAAGTCACAACTTCTATCAATGTCAGTACTGAATAGAGTGATGATAATCAAACTGTGGACTTACTTAGAATTGTACTGATATACAAGCAGTACTGGTACTAATAGCTTTCAAAAACAATGCAGATAATTTATAGCTACCAGAGCAATAATACACAAATGACAATCGAATAATCAATAGATAGAATACCCACTGTCTCTAAGCATGGAGTTAAAGGTTTTTAGTCTGGGCTGCTTCAGTGATGCCTTCTTGGAGAGAGGCATAGTAAGAATAATTGTTGGTTCTGAGCCTTTATGCTTGCTCTGATATGTACAATGTATTCTATTTGAATTCGTTGCCTTGGCTTCACTATATGCCATGGGCTTGGACAGGCTGCCTCCACTGATTGTTGACATGTCACCATGGTAACCATGTCACCAGAGTGTAAGACTATCTCATTAGGCACTTTGATTAATATCCAACCAATTACAATCATCGATTTACACTAAGTTATTCAATTGAAATCATTGTATCTGATGCTAATCAATAACAACAGCTCTCGGTTACCAACGTGTTGGTCTTTGCATAGGCGAACAAAAGGTTTGCTCTAGCATCATGCGCTGTCAGCAAAACTTTAACCAATGACCTCTAGTGTCGCCGAGCTCTTACTATTGCAGATATCTGTAGCTTCACTGTAGGGTATCATGAGCTCAAGTGACCAATAAGTTGTCAACTCTTTTATTTGATAAAATTTAAAAATAGAATGTAGCCTCCGTTTGCAGGCACAAAGTTAAACAAAATAGCATACTCTGAATAAGTTTAGAATAACTAGTTTGAAAAGATGGTACCACTTAAAACTCTTAGCACACTGCTAGATTATCTCAAAAGGAATATGTGTAGACAGTTACCAGTTATTCAAACACAGTACTACTAAATGCTGGCCAAATCTTGCCGTGTGCCTGATACTGTGTTAAATTACTAAAATTTTGAAATTTTGCAAATACAACCGGAGGATGAAAGTGGCAGAGAGTAAGATTTGCCTCTCATTGCAACTACAAATAGCAACTTCACTAGCTCTTGTACTACTTTATCTCCAAATGCAACATTGATGGAATGAGAATTTACAAAGTTTAAAATCTTTTCGCCTAGACCAAATGCATGTTATGCAGCAATAGAAATGGACAAGTAAAGAAGAAGAAAACATATCTGTATTTATTGTAGGTATATTCAAAAGAAGAACAAACTCTTTCAAAGCACCTCAGACCTTCCAAGTGAAATCCATTACTAAATACAAGAAAGCCAAGAATATTTTTTGATTGCAATAATCTCATTGAAGACAACACTGTAGAAACTATAGTCGATAGAATAAAAATAATGGTGCAACTGTCTGGAAACTGTTGGCCACGCTATTTGGGCAGCAATAAGACAGATGTGCAATATACAAGGACAATGTATGTGTAGTTAGTGTTTTGTGATAGAGAATATGCAGTTATATGTATATACATGAATACATATGTTACATGTATTAATACATACAATGTGTTAATACATGTACATACAATGTACATACATGTAGATACGCACATATGTACATTCTAGCTTATTTGTAAAAAATTTAAAGTTAATTACTGTTTCATTGACAGCTATTGTATCAATTGCAATGGTTAGTGTTACATGTCAGCATCCAATCCATGAACCTCTATCTCATAAATGTTTAGATAGTTATTGACATCGACAGCTGTCAACCTCACATATCTACCATACATTCTAGTACGACAGGTAACCAGGAATATATCTGCTGGTGGTTGTCCAGAAAGGTAGTTACAAATCTCATCTTCTGGAGGGTCATCAAACTTAGCATCAGTTTCACCAATCGTCACTCTTACATTAGCCAGTCTGTCATTTTGAGCTTCTGTAGCGGAAAATAAACCATTAAATATAATAATAATTGTGCTACTTTGAGAATAGCAATTGAAAAATTTGTAAACTAGTGCAGTATTATTTCTGTGATAATTAACTAGCATTGTGTGCAAATAGAAACAGGTAACAGTTGCGGTAGCTGATACCAATTAATCATAAATACTGTATGAAACAAGTGCCTGACTACTCAAAGATAAATTCCTTGCTAAAAATACATGTACATCATATACACAGAAAATGGCCAAACCCCCTAACATCATGCATTTAAACACTCGTGCTACACAGAAAATAACTCTACATGTATCTGGAAATCATCCCTCATACCTGCGTTCAGTCATGCAATCTATAAAATAAAACCAATTATTGCCGCCTTATTAATTCAAACTCTGTATCAACTTTGGTGAGATTTCATTTGGCTGAAAACTTATTCAACTTTAAAGTTGTTATAGCTTTATTCTGTAAAAAAAACTTGGGCATCAGTATGTAAAGTCAAGATATACAACTTACCTAGGCCCAATGACCTGTCCCAGATTTTCACTCCCAAAATGTAGTGAGCTACAGGAAGCTGAACCTGCAGCCATGGAGACTGCTCTTTCCAGGTGTGACTCATGCTCAAATTGTCAGTATAAACCCCATCAACAGCGAAGGATCCTCTATAGTGGTAAAAAGTTGATGGGAGTGTGACCTCAGCTCCTAATAAATAAAGCAACTAATCGGTTAAATGATAGCTTTTATATAATAATATAGTAAAACTGTTGTAGATAAATTTTGCCTTTTTGTTAACCCTACACCGACAATTTCCTGGCAAATAGAAGCAAAGAAACTATAAGCAAAAATTAATAAAAGGTAGCTCACATACCTCTAGCAAGGAGTGTAGAGAATTCATAGACTTTAAGATCAACAGAGTGAGACTCTTTAACCAAAGTCAGCTGTTCATCATCATCTTCTGGATAGTTCACCACACTTGGTTCTCCAGATGTAGTACATGAAGACGTAGTTTTGTTGTATGACACGGCAGCACATGATTGGTTCATTGCACAGAGGGACAGACAGACACTGTAGGAAGAGAGATTTCTCTCTACATCAGGGTATAGTAACTCTGTGTAGGTATCAGCTGAATATCTGTTACTCTCTAGAATATTAATTTGTAGTTTATAACAAACAAGTTTTGAATTGGATAGCATAGTCACTTACATCACCTCAACCTATATTTGTACTAAGTTGACAAATGTACTGCGCTGAATAATAGTATTAATATGAAAAGAGATTCAAATAACACATAAGGAAAACCACAACAAGCGCGAAATAAAATAAAGTATATTCTCACCACATTTAGAAGGTTGTGAGAACACTTCACTCCCAGATATTAAAGCCATAACTAACATGTAGACAATCTTCATGTTTGAGTAAACCAATACACTACTTCACCTTGTCTGTACCAAGACCAGACAGTACTGAGTGACTGTATGAATATGCAAAGAGATTCAAAGAACTGTGAGTCCCATGAGATATACATGTAGAATTAATTTAGTCCTCCTAACATAAAGCAAATGAACTCAATATGTATGAGCAAATTGACCTGTATAATCAATTCTATATGATGTCTTTATGCAATGAATTATGCTTTAGCAACGGTCTCTATGCATAACATTGTGACTGTTAGCCTAAGCTTCTTTGTTGGCTTTGAATCGTGAAATAAAAGCCTGACTCATTTATTAATAATTATTTGGCTGGGTAGAAACTGCAAAAATTTTTTGAAATAGTAGCAAGCCGTAAGGGCAATACTGGAACTGGCTCTAAGCGATTTTTTTCGACATAGCTCCAAAATTCAATAAAACTAAGTTATGTTGAAAAACAGTCTTTATGAAATTATTGCAATGAGAAGTTGAGAGCAACGTATTATTGTAAAAAGTATCAATATTTAACAAACAACCCTGGAAGTGCATTATCAGGTTTCATCCCCATGTCCACTGAATCCGTTTGCTTCCAATTCAATGTGTAGTTAGTACATAATTCTATATTTTATCACTTTGCACCAGCATTTTACATTTAGTGTATTTGTTGTACGGCTTTTCGACTCAAAATAGACACACATGTAGGTTTAAATCATGCTACTATGACGTCTATAATGCCATCATTGACAGTTTGGTTATATTTTTCACACAGCTAGGTCCAAGTCAACTTGCACGTCAACAAGTCAAGTCATTTCTAAAAGTTTTGAAGGCAAGTCAAGTCCAAGTCAAGTCAGTGCTGCTTCAAGTCAAGTCAGGTTAAGTCAGCTGTCATGCAAGTCACAAGTTCAGTTGATTTGTCTACTTGCAAATCAAGTACAAGTCAAGTGGGAGACAGCTTCAAAAACTTTACATTTAGCTGGGCATGTACGCTGTACAATCATGGCAACAAGTCTATATAATATGTAGCAACATTGGCACTACGCTTGAAAATGATCATGTAGCATTTTATATTAGTACATGTAACTGTGATACAGTGTTGCATAGCATATAAACAGCACATGATACAGTATAGAGTATTCACTGGCCAGTCCTGCAATTCAAATTTGCAGTAATTACCTAATTTTTGCACCTTGCATTGTATTTATAACTTACACCACACTTACACTACACTTACACAACATACATGTACACTGTGTGTACTTGTGACTATGCACTGTGTAGTCTCACGTACATGTACACACAGTCTACATGTACATGTAACATTTGGTGTGTATCCTCATAGCTAACCTTGATATACACCAAATGCTGTTAGTAGCATTGATGAAGTAAAAATTATAAATATGCAGAAAATTGAGACGTTTTTCCACATTGAATATATATGTACACTGAACAAAATTCTTGTACTCTGCATTGACTTGGCAGAAACCAAGTCAAAGTCGCAAGTCACCCATGTGTTCAAGTCAAGCCACATTGGTGTCTAAGTTAAAGTAGTCAACATGTTGGCAAGTCCAAGTCAAGTAGATTTGTGACTTGACTTGACTTGACTTGACTTGACTTGACTTGACTTGACTTGACTTGACTTGACTTGACTTGACTTGACTTGACTTGACTTGACTTGACTTGACTTGACTTGACTTGACTTGACTTGACTTGACTTGTCTTCACTTGGAAAGTCAAGTCAAATCTATGACTTGGACCCAACTCTAGTTATCCGTTGTTTAAATTGTATACAAATTATCATTCCTAATCCAATCATTGAGTACTCATACATGTACATGTACACTGTGTATAAATAATGTTATCTGCAAATATAAATTTCAAGGTCGAACATCTGATAATCTTTGGCCATGATTTGCACAGAATTTAGAAATTTTATTCATCGGATTTTACACAGCCATGAACTATATTGTTGACAACGAAAAATAATTATAAATCAAAATTAAAATCCTCATCAGTCAGCCTCATGAGCACATTTCCATCAGCGTCTGTAAGAATTTGTTCTTTTTCCTGACTAAGTAGTTGATCAAGAAACCCTTCAGCATTATCTTCAGCTGTTCCAAAGCCATGCAATAAATCATGAATGAATCTATCATTTTCATCTTCTGCAGTCTGTCCAGATGCATCCTCAGACGTCAGATTTTCCGTAGCCTGTGTTCTAGTTCCGGTACTTACTGTTTCTGATGAGGTGGTCTGCGGCTGTGGTTGTTGTTGTATTGTTGGATCCAACCCCATTGAGGTGACTCCACTATCGATGGGCTGATTTTCTCCAGTACCAAACATCAGCATATCTAAGAGTTGTCCCATCTCTATAGCTTCATTATCTTCACACACTTGTACATTCTGCTCATCTTCGGTTTTGCGTTGCTTCTTTTTCATTGGACCTGTCTTTGCTGATTCAGACTCTGTTTCTGTGAATGATCCAACTGTTGGGTCGGTTCCTACATGTACTCTCTCAGGAGATCTTCCTTTCTTGTGTGTAGTAGTTTGTGCAGCTATTCTTCCACTACGAGAACTTCCTGCTTGATGCCCTGCTTCCTGATTACCAGTGTGAATTCTCTGTTGGGCATTGTTAACTACAGCACTAGCGACCTCAGAGTTTCTTTCTTGACCATCAAAAAGATCAAAACTATTTCTATTCACCAGTGCATCTCTTGCTCCTTGCATGTATTTCTTGAAAATACAGATGAATTATTTGCATCATGTATAGGGAACACTGGACATGAAAAATATGTGCTTAAATTCCCTAAAGATCCAGCTTCCATCAGCTTTATACTGCATGATAAATAATGATATACAGCGTAAATGTAAGTACTAAGTATGAACAATAATATTAATATCCAATATCTTCGATGCAACCACTTACTGTATTATTTTAATATTTTACTACAATGATAATTGAATACAGGTGCTAAAATGACTGGGCCTTTTTCAGAAGACTGTGTTCCTACCAGCATCTACCTTTTGTAATCAATGTCATATACATGTAGTTTCACCAGTAACAATATTGCATCACCTATAGTCTCTAACCAAACAGTATAATAATTGTAATGTTTCTGTGTATGGGTATCACACGAGTGTGGGTGTGGGAAGCGCTTGGTAGTGGTAGTGGGCTGCCAAGGTAAACTTCCACACATTACATAAAGAGTGAACAGTTAAGTAAAGCTCTTGTAGTTATTGTAGAGGACGTAGGCCGATGCTTGGACTCATTAAAGAGTCAAGGGTCGACGTAAGTCCGATGGTTTAGACTCCGTAGGAGTGTAGGAAGTGTCTGTGTTGAAAGGGCGCTAGTATGCTAGATTCGTTGAAGAATCCAGGATCGACCAAAGTCCGAGGTTTATACTCAGCAAGGAGTGTAGAAAGAGACTTATGCTAGTATGAGGATGAGCTCGGGCGCTAAAGGTCCAGGGGACCAAGGCTGGAGCTGCCTGCCTGCAAGAGTAAGACTCTGTGAGTTAGATGTTGCTTTATTGAAGCTCAATCAACAACTAATTTAGCATAGAAAATGTGCTGGCTTTTTTATGAATCAAACTTCTGGCGAAAAGAGCCGACAGCGAGTCAGGCTGTACAATAAGGTACCGTCCCCGGGAATTGCATAAAAAGGTGGCTGAAAAGTGCCCGAGGTTCGACCATCAAAAGGTTCGGCCATGGACAAAAAGTGCTTACAATAGTGAGAAATGGATTATATATGAATATGTGAAACATCCATGACATCGGCCATCAATTACTGTATAATAGGCGAAAGATTTAGAATACAATCAGATAATAAACGTACTTGCAATTAATAGTGTAACTAGATACGGGCAAATACAGAGACCTGATTGGTCGATTAATAACAATAATGCACACTAGTCAAGCAGTTATTGACAAGAATAAGTATATAATAAATATAAGAAGTAAGCGTGTATAAAGAGAGTCATGCATAAATGAATTGTACAACATAGGCATATACTGTAGGTATAGTCCGTGCAGTTGCAGGCTATGTGAGCTGGAACACCACAATATTATTATATTCTTACCCAGCAGTAGTCGTACACTGCTGCTTTGAGTGTAAATGCTTGTTGTACCACCGATAGTCCAAGTACAGCATTGTCCACCTGAGATGCCTCTAGGTTCAAGTTGACCATTTCACTTGCCAGAAGCATAGCCTGAAACACAGAGTTATCTCTGAAACGGCAGATTAATAATAATTTAATACATGTAGAAAGTGCTGACAACTCCCATTTAGTAACAATTCGACTCTCTCATTACAGAAACTTTATTGTTTTAGTTCAGAGCTTTTTGCGCTTGTATTTGATAATGAAGGCTTTTAGTAACTGTGTCATCACTTCTCTCTGATTGTATTGGAGGTCTATGTATAGCATGGTCCAGTACCATTCTATGAGCAGTTATAATTCTGCTTATAACTATTCTGCAGTTCTTTAAAGCAATTGAATTCTTGAAATCTACATTGACTCTTCATGAAATTAATTTCTGTTAGTAGATAATAATTCGGAATAAAGTCATTCATATGTCTCCATACCGACATGATACGGTCAAATGGCACTTGGTTTGTATCGGGTAAAATAGGTCCAACTATCAATTGAGAAAACTTTTCTACTCCATCAATAACTGGATCCATAAACGACTCTAAGCGAATTAACAGCTTCTCGTAATCAGGGCTGTTGACGACTGCTTGTTCTAGAAAAATAATAACAGCAATGATAACTAAAACTGGTTAGCACACAAAAAATATTTTAAATCAAAATAATTTTAAACTTTGTTGCAGATTTTCAACACCAACATTTAAAAAATGTTATTAGCTAGATTAAAATAACATATATTTAGGGTGGTACCTTCTTTCCACCAGATTATTTTCTTGTAGTTAGGCTACTATTAAACACAGCAAGCACTTCAACAATGATTATGCATTCTCTAAATCTGCTGTGGTTGCCAATATTGCATACGACTACAAATAGATAACATTTGACTAGCAGTTCTAGACCCAGTTATTGTGCAGTCAGAAGGAGAAAAATATTAAAAGTAACTGTTGTCTCTCACCGAAATCTTCTAGTACAATCCCTAATCTTGTATTTTCTAAGTTCAATGGGCAGAAGTACTCTTTAAACTTTTTGTAGACTGACTTCTTTTTTATTGCTCTTGGCAACCTAAAATATTTAATAACTCACTTTCTCTTGCAAATAAACAAAATTTGTATTTACCTCTGGGTGAGCAAGAGAATTAATAATTGAATGTTAAGAACATTAAGTATGAATCAAAAATACACTAGGTAGTTGCATAATAATATGTTGACTGGCTAATAAATTCAGAAATTGTAATATCTCCAATTTGAATGACTGCATAAAATACTTTCATGATAATCTATCTGTTTTCATGTTACCAGCATTTGTAGGCCTAATAACCGTTAATATAAGATACTCTTGAGGTATCAAAACAAACCTGAGCTTGACAAAGTAGTGCAGTACCCCTATGACAGTTAGAGCGGCAGGATCAGGTTGCATAACCCTTTGGTCATATCGATGCCAGCCCTCTTCTGGTAACCCTTTTATTTTCGTTAACTTTTTTCTGGGTTTCTCTGGAGCTTTCATCTGGGTAGTTTGTGGAAGAGCAGCCTCTTTTTCTGATGACTGTGGGGACATACTTGGATATATGAAAGGTTGCTTGACTTGCTCCAGAATTTCTTGCTGAGAAACTACCTCCTCTGCTGAGATTGTTCCATGGCAGATTAATGAATCAATATAAGCGCTCTCATCAACTGCTTCATCATCTGAAGAAAGTGGTCTGCTTGGGGGCTTTCTATGCTCTTTCCTCATTGGTTGTTTCCCTTTCACTTTACCACTACGCCCCTCATCACTTTTATCTAAATTACCAACTTTGGATTGTCCAGGTGTAGAAGAGGAAATGATAATAGGCACAGTAGGTGTGGCCTTATTAGGATAGAATAAGTATGGAATATGCTGATCAGCTGCTGTGTCTTTGCTGTCAGAATCTGTCTCCGCAGATCCTTGGGTGGAGATCAAGTTAAAATGGGCTCTGAGCATCAAACTATCTCGGGCCCCTTGCATGACAATCTAAATAATACTTTGTGAGGTCATGCAATGCTGTGTTGTGCCACTTTAATGACTGATTTGTACTGATACAGTAAAAAAATTTCACAACACCCTTGTGCTGGTAAAAGAAAAGAATTAAACTACATTGTACCATTATTTTAACAGCAAAGTTATGCTCTCCGATGAATTTATCTGACTCACCCAGCCATTTTCTAATATTGCTTCTCTTAGTTCATCCCTGGTAAGAATTTCTATCACGGATGAAGCTGAGTTGATTGCCGCATCCACTTGACCCAGAAGAACATTCTCGTTGACTAATTTAGCCACGATCAGCAATATCTGAAATGTCATTCAATTCTATTGCTTACAAATACATCTCATTGAACACCAAAGACTAATTAGTAGAGCGCCATTAACCGACCTGTTACACCTAATCTGCAGGTTATCAAGAGGCTACATGCAATTTAGATTTCAACAACTTTTTATAACTCTGCTTGTTTCAAGATTTAGCTTATCAAACACGATAAATAAAGAACTTGTTGATAAAGCTTTTTTGTAGGTTTTAATAATATCAGTATCCAGGATTAAAGGTTACATACCGCCATTAATCGATCAAAAAATAACGGTTCCTGAGGTGGAATTATTCGATCGAGTATGAAGTTTTCTACTTTTGTGTTACTTTCATCTGTTTGTTTCATGTAATTTTCAAACTCTGCCCGAAGTCTCTCAAAGTCTTGGTTATGGACAATAGCCTTGGCTAAAAAATGTGTCAAGCAAGACTATTGCCTCTAATCTTTCATGTATTTGCAAACTTTTACACAGCATATACAAAATATAAAAATTAGACTCTATGCCTGAAAATTGTTATAATTTCTCACCGTAGTCTTCCAGCACAATCCCTAATCGAGATTCTGCTAGATCAAGCGGAGACAACCTTTCTTTGAGCATCGTATCGTGACCTTCAGGAGTTGTCAGAAGTCTGGATAAAAGAAACGCATGTCTTGTAAATATGTTATGTCCACCTAATATACGCAGTAAAATTAGTTGATAAATAAACTAATTTAGCTGCATAAGTTAAGGTAGACCTAACTTTACACTATTCTGGCAATACTGAGAATTCAAGTACAAGTAGAAACTGAAGCTGGATCTATTTTAATAACACATGTTCTACACTCTGAGTATATTAGTAGGACTAAGATTTCAGCTGCACATGCATTTGCTATTTCTATGTGCATCTGAATGACCCTACAATCATGTTTGTTGTATGAAAATAGGTCATCGGTAATCCCTTACCATATCATACCTTGAACATATAAAGTAGTGAACTATTCCTTTTGTAGTGAGCAGTTCAGAATCAATGTCTGGTTTTCTGACTCTATGATCAGAAGTGTGCCACATGTTCAAGCCAAGACCCGCGCTCTTTGCCAATGAGACCAACATGCTTGAAATTCGCAACCTTTGTGCACAAATCTCTTCTGATTTGTTTGTCCATCCTACTTTGGCAGCTTCTTTAGTATCTTCACACGTTTTGTTCAATTTTAGACCACCTTTTACACCTTCTTTCAACAAACTAACTTGCTTTATGGGGGCTTTTCCATGAGATGTAAACCGTGGTATACTAACATAGTCTACTTCCCCTCCTAGTTTAGTTACTTGTATTATTTGATGTGTTGATGTTGAAGCAGATTTGGGTTGCAATTTTTTATCCCGATGAGATGCGGATGAGTCACATCTCAGAATGGAAGTTGCTTCGCCTCTATTTTGAGAACCTACCACACCTGATATTGGGCTTGGTGGAGGAGGTGGACAAGCGGGAGCAGGTGGGAGGGGTCTGGGATGGGGAGTTATTAATATTGGTCTATGTCTTGGCACTGGCCCAATAATTGTTATGGGTTTTTTTCGTTTCCCTTTTTGCTTGGCAGTTCGTGTTGTGACAGTCGGTAGTTCTTGCTTATTTACCTGTGGTGCATCATCGCCTTTACAAATTAGCTTACCAATTCTGGATTTCGGAGGACGAGGTTTGGCTGTACTTGGTCTGGAAGCAATCTGGTCATCTGCCAGCAAATTGAGACGTCTTTGAGGATCCACAATGTGATCGTATATAGGAAGCCATTCATCCTAAACATGGGTCATAAGTACAATTACAACTGCCGTATATTATTATATACACCGAGACTGGACAGACTTTATCAAGACATTGTTTACATAAAATCTGACTCTGCTAGTCTCCGATGTAAATCTTCTTGCATGTATATGCATTTGACACTGTCATGGCCATAATTATGCTTAATTTTAGAGAAAAAATACACTCAAAAATAAGCAGGCTCCATTGGCCAGAATTGGGTGTCTACCGAATTCAAATACATGTCAGATAAGCGAACTTATCATGTGCTCTGTGATGTTCAATAGATTCATTATATTACATTATTTAATTCATTGTTTAAATGGTGTGTTGGGTCAGCCAAAAATTTAAATAGAGAGTTCAGTACCATGTGATTATTAAAGTCAATGAGCTGAGTATAAGTTCTCCAGATGATTCTCTGTAACCAGTTCACCAGTTCCACAGCCCTGTTTAGATCTTCAGCAAGTAGAGCTTCGTTGATCAAGTCTTTTATCATCAAAAGAAACTACAATTAGTAGAGATTAATGATCTAAACAGTTCGGCAGCTCCTCTAGTATCGTCAGTTACAACACTCTTGTAGGTGTTCTGTTTGATAAATTTGAAGTTAGCCATGCATGATATAGCAAACATTTTCAAACTTTCAGAATCTTCGGTGAAGTTGATTAGCTTTGATGTTGTAATAAAAACGTACGACCAGACCTCTCAAAACTAATACAGCTGTTGTCAACCTTTCTCGTTGGCCAAACATTGTGAAATTTAGAAATTTGTATGTAGATATGCCAAGTTAGACATTTAATAGAACACAACATTATCGTAGTGGAATAAAGTTTTATAAAATTTAGCAATACCATCATTGTCCTATCGGAATCTAGTCTAATGTTAGAGCCGGATTCCAGGAAGTATTCCTTCATCATCTGTTCCAGTTTCATGTAAGCATTGTATTTGTCCATGTCGACGTGAATAGCATCAATAAAATGGCCGCTTATTACTGGGTACCTGCTGTCATTGTATATTCTTTCAGCTAATCAAAATACACAGAGTTGACGTGACTCCAATATGATTTGACTATTTGCCACAAATTAAACAACATTATAAACCCAAATTACTAAGTTGTGCAGGTCAAAGCAATATCTATGCAAGTTCGGAGATATTCAGTATGCACTTTGGTATATACACGCACACCTATGTTAACATCAAACCGTACTGGTTCATACGAGACTGCTTTTAATATCTGAACCCAGCTTAAGCATTTAGACATGACCAATGCTTCATATGAAGGGGACTCCCCTTGTGAACAATAAATATTATTACCAGGCACGCCCAACCTAGCTAACCTAGCGTTATATGCCACTGTGTATTATTGAATAAAATAAATAATTGCTGCAGATTGCTATTTATAAAGCTTGCAGGTGCGATATCCGAACATGCCTAATGTCATGTGTTTCCCTACACAGGCATGTTGTATGATTCTACAGGTCTCACACCACTAAGTCATGACTGTTTTAAGTATATTCTCACCATAATCAGAAATAAGTATGCCATACGGTCGGCCATTGTATTCGTAACCTAGTAGACGATAGAGCAAGTTAAATTTCTTGCGAAGTTCCGGATCTATTCCATCGGCAAAACTAAAACATGGCAGAAATTATCAAATTTCATGTTCCTGCAAGTTTATTCTTATAGAAAGTAGCCTAGAGTGTACTGATTCTCATGAGGCAATGATGTTAGTTTTGCAATAATATTTGAAGTGAAAATTTCTACATGATCGCACAACGTGTTTTACTGAAAGACACCTTTTTGCATTATTTTGCATATACGAGAATGTGATGCAGAGAATTGAGAAGCAGAGGATAGAAAATGTTGAAGAAAAACTGACTGAGGACTCTGCCTAAAAGTAGAACATACTCAGAGATATCATATAAATTAAAGTAAATGCACATCACTTTCATGGCATACCTAGTTCTGACAAGATACAAGAACACACTCAAGTAGTTAAACTCTTTTTCCGGTGGAGTGAAATTTTTCACTCTTTTATCTGCAGCGAGTGAAGGGGGTAAATTATCTCCAGCTGATGGGCCAGCACGGCTGGCAGCCATCAGGCATATACTATTTTATACCAAAAGTTTAGTAAAAAAGACCAGGTAGATTTTAGTTTCTAAGATCCTGCGTTAAAAATAATTAAGATATTCCAGAAATGCCATAACTTTTATGATAAATCAATATATAGCCAATTTTGCTGAAGAATAAACAGGCAGAAGAGTAAAATTTATAGCACAGTTATGTACATTACAGTGATATTTGACTTTCAGATAAGCAAGCAAATAGCATTGCTGTCTTGGGTTTGGTAACTGTGGCATTGTTGCGGCATTGAGTAGCATATACTCCATAGCACCTGCATGTACATGTACATTGTAGCTAATAATAGCTTACAGCCATAGCTATCTTTTACAGTAAGCTTCTCTCAATATCAGTGCATAATATTATGAAACAATCATGTAAATCATAGGCGTATTCGGATATTGCACCGTGCAAGCTTATAAATAGCAATCTGCTGCAATAACAATATATTTTATTCAATAATAAAGCGCTAGCTATAACGCAAGGCAAGGCGTGCCTGGCAATAATAATATGAAGTATATTCACTTAGCGAGGGGATTTCCCTTCAGAGCAAGCACTAGTCACGCCTGAACGCTCAAGTTGTATTCGGATAGTTAGACCAGTGCTATATGAACCAGTACTAGTTTCCGAATACGCCTCATAATTATAGTATTATATTATCATCATGTAAATTAACACAATTTTATTGGTACTCTGAAGTGCCTTATTCCGTACACTGCTACACTGTTACCACTCTACATTATATAGTAGAATCAGTTGAATACATTGTGAAATAACACAACAATGTACTGCAGGCACAAGCATTTATTCCTCAATTT
Source organism: Bugulina stolonifera (assembly GCA_935421135.1). NCBI lineage: Eukaryota > Metazoa > Bryozoa > Gymnolaemata > Cheilostomatida > Bugulidae > Bugulina > Bugulina stolonifera. Next base: position 12,087,476 of record OW285197.1, on the reverse strand, counting down.
AAGAATTGTGTAAAATGGGGTTCCGAAATTGTCCGCATGTCGGCATTTCCCTTTATTAACACATCTACATGTATCATGGAAGAATGTGAAACATAATGGGATGGCTGTTTGGTGAGCACATACTGATTGATATTCCAATGTTAACATTGTGATATCACAACGTCCTATGGAAAACATGCAAATAGAGAAAGTTGTCTTGCAAATAGTGTTGGTGTCCTTTCCACAGCACAGTCAAGACTACCCACTACGGGGCAGGAGGTATAAGAAACTAATCTCTGTTTCAGAAGTGAAGATGCTTGTTTCTTCAACTTCAAGGATTTGAAAACATAAGAGATTCTAGAATTGCAGCCTGGATCCGAGCCTCCTCTCCTGAGGAACCATCGTCTGATTTCTGTCGTGAAGTTGATGGAGCATCTGGATTTACACACGATCTGGCTCTTTCACTTTTTTTTGGTTTTTTACCTTTCTTTTTTGTCTTCTTTGCTTGTGATGATTTTGCTTGTCGGTTTGGGGAAGTGGGTTCCTCATCTGAACTACAGCTACTTTCACCACCATCTTGATTTCTACCTGAGGGATAGCCAGATGTTGAGCCTCTAGTACTGCCTGTCAGTGGTTTGGATGCAGCTGCAGCACTAGCAGAGTTACCAGGCACCGGTGGCTGGCTGGCTAATACATGTGTGGTAGGTGTAGGTGCTGGCGTACTTGATGACTGCGCGGAATATATTTGAGCAGTAGAGTTAGAACAACTGGAAGATTCACCCACAGTTGCTCCTGAATTAGCATTGGTTTCATCAAACAGGGATACTAGATTGATGATATCCTCTCCTCCAAATAATAGGTCCTCAAGAATGGAATCTCCAATGGCCTGAAACTCTTCAGGTATGTCACCATCATTTTGGAATAATTCATCGATGGATTGCATATCTTTTTCTAGCTGTGATTCATGCTCAGATGATTGGTCAGCAGAAGCATTTGACGTTCCAGCATCAGGCATCTCAGAGGTTGTTGCTTTATTTGAACTTTTCTTCTCCTCGCTATCCTGATATCGTGCTTGGTTAACAGAAATGGCAATATTGGCTAAAATTGCTTCTTGCGCATGTGCGTCTTGTCTTGGTATAATGCCCTCTCGAATCAGCGCTTCAATGTAATAATTTGTTGGTGACGTATTGCAATCTGCTGACTTGTTAGCTTGATTGGCCACAGTTCGAGATTTTTTCTTCATTGGGGCTTTTTCCTTCCTTCTATCATCTTTGCTACCTGACCCTTTGCTTTTGCTTTTCTCAGCTGATCGACTACTTTGTGACGGTCCTTCATCAGATCTTTCAGTTCGCTTTGCTGTCCCCCTGTTTAAAGTTTGTTTCATAGGAGAAGATGCTTCCACAGGAGGAGTATAATACCGCACACCATCTACATGTACCACTGCAGCTCGTGAGCCTGTACATGGGTCTTTTGTTTTTGAAGGTGACGTAATGGGAGAAATTTCGCTACCAAACAAATATGGCGCCATCTGATCTCTCAAATCGTAATTAGCTTCACTTCCAAATAATATTTCAACAGCACCATCGGTTCCAATGCTATTAGACAAATCAAACTGTGTTCTATTAATGAGATCATCTCTGCCTCCTTGCATTAGCGCCTAAAATATTTCTAACTTTGGTGAGAACAGATTGAATGAAATTTAAATAAACATAATACGTTGTGGTTAACCAAAAAGATTGGTATTTTATAAAATTTCCAGTTATTGTTTCATTCCAATCAAAACTTCAGTACTGTACATACATGTATAGCTAGAGTAAAATAAATAAGCCCTATTGTTAAGGCTACCTCTCAACTCACCCAGCCATTACGTACGATGTCTCTTCTGCTATCAGAAATCTCCAGAGCTTCTGATAACGATCTCATGACACGCATAGCAGTATCAACATCTTCATTTTGAAGACTTCTTAGACTAACTACGAGAGTCAGTAGTAATCCCTAAAATGGATCATAGTAAAATATGACGTAGAAATGGCTTGGCGTGACACAATCTTTATTATTAGTCAAATGGAACTCCTAATATTTTTGACAGCCTCTTAGGTGCAACCTCCTCCTAAAGATCTTGTGCAGATATCTGGAGAAGATATCCTTAAACTCCTTCCAAAAGGAACTGATGTTTCTCCATTTTTTTATAAAAGATGCAATTTATTTTGGTAGCCCCTTCATAAATTACCTTCAACCGAAAAATATTCGCTAAACATACGAGATAGTAGTTTAACGAGGGGAGGAAACAACAAATTCTAGCAAATACATGTCGTATGCAGTTTCCATTTGTACGTGTGCCTACACCAATAGTTTTGGGCAGTTAGGTTCATGTAGAGCAAATATACTTCAACTTTACATACCGCCATCATACGGTCAAACTGGATAATCTCACATGGTGGTAGAATTCTCTCTACCAAAAAATCTTCAAGTACTTGTTCCTCATCACTATCCGATGTATGCAAAGAATCAAATTCATTGAGGAGATCATTGAAGATGATGCTATTAGTTATGGCAGACACTAAAATTACATATGCATAATTTACCTAGGTTACATGTACTTGTACACTGTGGTGGCACTCATTCTTATTATACCTATCTTTAGATGAATCAAAGAGCATGAATAGTGTTGAGTTTACTGAAACATTTGATTTTACCTCAAGGATAATCACAATACACGTAATTTAAATTACATTCTAGAAAAACCCTAGTTGCAAGTAAATATAATAATTATAAGATTTTTACAAAAGTATAGAATGAAGCTCTACAATGATGGCGGCAGTGTACATGAGGTGTAATAATATTGATTTTACAGGTTCAACACAATCTTTTAGACAGACATTTCAATGATGTGTCGCTCACTTACTATAGTCTTCCAGTGCAACTCCTAATCTTGTCCCAGACAAATCTGCAGGTGTCATCAGGTTCTGAAGAGTCTGATGAACATGGTCAGGCAGGTCTGGCAGTCTAAAGATTAGGCAAATAACTAGTACTCATGACAGCAGCGGCTTGAGTCAAGTACACGGCAATAAATCAACATCAATGATTGCACTTGAAAAGATTAGCAACCACTCTAAAAATTACTGTGGACGAGTTGTACTCACCTGGACTGGATGATATAGTGAATAATCTCTTCGTTTATGAACTCTGCTGGATCTTGACTGGTTACCCTTGGATCATTTAGGTACCAATTACTCAATCTGAGTCCAATATCGTCTGCCAGCGATTGTAAATATTCACCTGTATACCCTTGGGTTTTTTCCAAATTCCTTGTTTGTAATAACTCACTTCTCATTATGTGCGATGTGGCAGTTGAAAGTGGCTCATGTGATGTGGTGGTGACAGTGCCTGTCGTTTGTTGCCCCAAAGCAAAGGATGTGACTGTGGCGGTCGGTACACTTGTTGTTTGGACTGACAGAGGTTTCTGTACTCTTTTACCATCAGGATGACGGAGTATTAAGGTAGGAGTCGAAGTGGAGGATATTTCTGATGTATGGGCTTGGATTGATTGGTGTGATGTAGAATCTGATACCTCTGTCGGTGACGGTTCCCTGAGAACCAACGTTGGAGGTACTACAGTCTGTGTTGCACTCAATTGAACCACTGTTGATGGTGGCACTAATGTGCTTTGTTGTGGCAAATTCTGTTGAGGTTGTGGAATTAACAAAATAGGTTGTAACAGGTCTACAGTTGTTAAATTTGCGACTCGATTTATTGGTGGCCCGATGAGAAGAATTGACACTTGAGTTTGTTGACTGGTACCTGGTATCTGTGACTGTGTTAATGCTTGAGCAGGTTGCACAACGTAATATGTCGTAGGCTGTTGAACAGGCTGTAACTGAACAGTTGTAGCTGGAGGCTTCGGAACTATTGGAACTGGATGTGTTACTGTGGTGGAGGGTGCTGGAACAGCAGGTTGTTTTAATCTGATTGGAGGGTGAGAACGAGCAGCCTGTGATGTAGATGCACCAGTGCCTAGTGTCCAACATAGGTCTGCCTGAGATTGAGGACCTGCGGATGTTGATGGGCCAGCAGATGTGCCAACAGATTGACCAGCAGATATGCCAGCTGTAGCTTTGCGTGCAGTAGGTGGTCGACGAGGAGTTCTGGCAGGTCTTGGAGGTCTTGATTGGAAAGGTCTTAATAGTAGATTATTATCATTTACTAGATTCAGTGACCTCTGTCGATTAATCAATGAGTCATAGACATGCACCCATTCTCGCTGCAAGTAGAAAATTAGGGATTAACTTTCAAAATTTGGAACAATTAGCATGTTCAAAGTATAGAATTGATATGCGGAAATGTTTATGATAATAATATCATCATACAATGTAGTACATTCTTGGTACATCTACCTACCATGCTCATTGCTACTCGTACAATACAGTACGGTTTCACATACAGTAGTTTGCATTTGGGTGATTTATTATTGCCTCATGAATCAAATTAGTATGGGTTTTTAACTATTTGTGAGCCTAAGGGTAGAGTTAAATTTAATTCGAATGCTGCATATTATTTATCTACATATACATTGTATGTGTATACATGTACTTTCATAGGTTATTAATATAATTTTCATTAAATCTCTCGTTTAATACTGTTTAAGAACAATTGTCTGTGTAATCTTGCTGTGACTTAAAACAATAAAAACCAGTTCTCCACTCACCACATTTTTATAAATGGTAGCAGAATTTCGATTTGTAATTGATTCAATCGCAGCTGGAAACCAGGTCAGAAGTTCTTGAGCTCTCAACGAATTGTTTGCCTGTAACGCTGCCATTATCATATCTTTAAATACCAGCATCATCTACAGAGTGTATACAAATATCAGTTACTGCGATATTAGGACATAATACATTGTATTATTACTTTAATTATGCCATCGGGTGGGTAGCAGTACAATGTAGTAGCTACATGTACATAATAGGCGTTTTCAGAAACTGTACTTGTTCACAGAAGACTGCTTTTAATATCCGAACACAGCTAAAGCGTCCAGAAGTGAGTAATGCTTGATTTGAAGGGTACTCCCCTTGTTTACAATAAATATTATTACTGGGCACGCCTAACTTGGCGTTATACATGTAGCTGTCGTTATGTTATTGAATAAAATTAATTGTTATTGCCGCAGATTGCTATTTAAAGCTTGCACGTGCAATATCCGAATACGCCTAATGTGTCAGTTAGTCAACCTTTGGCTGACATTGAGTTTAGGTTCCATTCATTCCCATGAGATTTGCATTACCCTGGCATACTATTTTGATCCATTTGCAACTAAAGCAAATACATCAATCTACTACTTGCCAAACATGATTGTGAGAGTTACTAAACCTACCATCATTATCATATCTGAGTGAATTATACTGGAAGGAGATACATTGATGAAATACTCCTCTACCAGCTGCAACATTAGTGGATAGGCAATAGCAGAGGCCAGATGAGGTTGTATATTATCCAAGAAATAACCGCTAATAGCATCATATCTGTTATCGATATAAATCCTCTCGGCTGAAATATACACGATACAGTTATGTAATGAAGCTCCAGTTTCAAGTTTTGACCAAACGACACTTACAATGCATTTGGATTTCGTATTTTTTAGTGTTAATCTTTTCAGGTGATAGAAATATTGAATAAACTTGGCTTTTACATAAATATTAATAAATTAATATATTGCTTTTTTCCAGCCTGCTAGACTAAGAAGGTCAATAACGCTAAGGTCTCGTGTCTCAGGAATGTTAAAATGTTTACAGATTTGAAATTCTAAGTGCTACTCTGCTCTTGATAATCTCATTGAGGTACCGTAGTCAGAAAGCACAACTCCAAGTGGTCGGTGTGCATAGGATACAGACACTTTGTTAGTTTTGTTAAAGTCAGCTTGTCTCTGCGTCGGTAAAGTTGAAGGGTAACTAAAATGACAGAAAATATTTTATAACTCGTGGTTGTAATCATGACTGTAAAGTATTACCTCGACAAATAATTGGTTATCAACAGAACTCGTTGACCTATTAAATTAAACTGTAATAATCACTTTGGTTACTCTACACTTACGTAACTTCTACTGAAAACCTCCTGTCACTAATATGGACAACTACAAAAAGCTTCCGACTGTATTTTAGTTTCTAATAGTCATAGTATAATTTAGGATTTGTCTGCATAGAACAGTAAAATTTTATACAATTTCTAAAAATTGTAATTTCTCACAACAGACCACGTTACAGTCATGTACATTGTATGCTATTTTTATACATAAATTATACTATATCACTCTTTTCTTCAAAACTTTTGCCATTTTCTAGGTCACCTACATTGTGATGACATCCTGCGTAAAATACTTTATAGGACTTCTAAGGTTGGTCCACAGGGTTGTCCGAAAATATGTTCATATTATTATTTTATTATTTCAGGAGTTATGACAGGTCTACTGATGTTTGAATAATAGTATCATGTTTATATCTTGTACCTCACCTCATTCTTATCAGATGTATCAAAACATCTCTCAGTTCGAATTTTTTTATAACTTTTCTAAAATTTGTCACTCTTTTATCAGTGAGCAATGAATTGGGAAGATTATAGTCTGGCGAACCAGCGCCTTTCTTGTCACGATTTTTATCATCTTTTTTGTTGCCCATTTTCAATTTACTATCACAATCCTATGTTTTTTCATGAGTAAAAATAGTTAAAATGTGTTTGTGCATTATTTTGCATTCCATATCAATGGCTTTAAACTGGCTGGAGCAAGATGCATTAGTTTTAGTATTAGTAAATGGCAATCTGACTAATTTATATATTAATTTTCTGAAACAGCCGTCACCAGCGTGTTACATTGTAACAGTAATCTAGAAGCGTAGCCTTCACCTTACTCTAGTATGAGTAACTATCAGCATATGACATTGTCACTTAGGATAACAGCAGTCAATGGCAGTAAATATAAACACTCTCTGATGTCACTGTGGGAATTAAAGTTCTTTGAAGCAAAATTTACTAAATAATGCAGGCTTTTCAACTAATTAAGACACACAAGTCATGTACATGCACAGGGTATGAAAGAGTCAGTTGAAATACTAACAAAGTTTCCATCGCAAGTTAGAATCATATAGCAAGATGTCTGACCAATTAGAAATTCAACAGTTTAGTTATTATATAATTACATAGTGGACGATTTTTATGGCTACGATTTCCAGTGAAGTTGACTGTATTTCAGCTATTCCAATTAATATCAACATGGTGTTAGATCTATGACTTAGTATACTTATTTATTCACCACCTTTTATTCATGAGGCAATCAAAGTTTGAGTAAAATAATGCTTATTATAATGCATTGCTTCCCCGCAATCGTCATCTTATGGCACAAGTCATACACTTTCAATAGCTGATTACAGAGACACATGCATGTAACACAAACATACACTTTCGGTTCACTGAATAGGTTTGCGTGTATTAAAGAGCAATTACAGCGTAATGATGCTAATATTGTTTACTTCAGATACATTTAACATTAAAACATATAAGATTCTAGAATAGCAGCTTGTTTCTTGGCTTCATCCTCTGATGACCCGTCATCAGACTTTCGTCGTCTTCTCGCAGTTGCTGAAGCAGTTTGAGATGTTGAGGTATCAGCAGTTCCACACAATCTGGTTTTCTCATCTGATTCAGGGTCTTCTTTTTGTTTATTACTTAAATCCTGATTCTGTTTGGGTTTTTTACTTTTCTTTTGTGACTGTTTTGTTTGTGGTGATTCTGCTTGTTGACTTGAGGAAGGCTTCTCATTTGAAATGCTGCTGCGCCCACCACCATCATGAGGTCTACCTGATGAATCAGCAGATGTTGATCCTTTACTTTTATGTCTTGTCTGTGTATTAGACACTGGATTGCCACTAGAAGAGTTGCCCTGTACTGTGGTCGGCGTACATGCATGTGCACTGGAAGAGTACACAGGCACTGAGGTCTGTCCTGCATCTACTAATTCTGTATCGGCGGTGGTATAACTGTCTGTTTCTGATACAAGATCTCCGGCTTTCTTAGTACCTTGAGATGACTCAACAATCGATTGTGAATCACCTTTTATCTGAGAATCAGACTGTGTGGAAGTTGAGGCTTGTGCTTTAGAACTTTCCTCTTGTACCTGAGCTCCAGAAGACATAATGTTTGCAGCAATCGCTTGCTGCATTGACACCTCTTCTTGAGAGATAACTCCTGACTGAGCTAGTCTATTAAAGTAATAATTATCATCAACATCTTCCTCCGGTTCACTTTGTTCTGGATCATTCCTTGGCTTTTTTTTGCTTGGAGAGACTTTGCTAGAGGAACTTTCGCCTCTACTAGGGGACTTCTTGTCTTGCTTTTTGGAAGTGGAGGGTTGTGATGTAGAACTTTCTTCTTGTGCTTCATTCGCAGAAGACATTAAGGTTGTAGCAATTGCTTGCTGCATTTTCGCCTCTTCCTGTGAGATAACTCCTGACTGAGCTAATCTGTTAAAGTAATCATTATTATCAACATCATTTTTAGCTTCATTTTGTTCGGGCATATTTCTTGGTTTCTTCTTTGCTGGGTGTTTACCTTCACTTGTAGAGTCTTTACTAGGTGAACCCTTGTCTTTACTGTTAGAATCACCATCTTGAGATATTTCCTGTCGCTTCCCTGAACCCTTACAGTTTCTCATTGGCGAGGAGGTGGCCATCAAAGAATTTAAACCAGTTGATGCATCAGCTTGGCCTGCCAGCGGTGTGGTTGAAGAGAAAGTAGCTGGACCACCTAGAATTATTGGGGGACCTAGCACACCCATTGCTTGTGATGTACCTTGAGAAACTGCCGGAATAGCTAGGTATGGTGAGATTTGATTATCTGCATCAATATTAGCCTCACTTTGAGATACGTCAATAGAACCATCCGAGCGAAGAGAGTAAAACAAGTCAAAGGTACTACGATTTACAAGATCCTCCCTCGCCGCTTGCATCAGTGCCTGAAATTAGACATTGACCATTGTCTCACATACATGTAGCTCATATAAAACCTATTTACAGCCATCATAACTGCTTCTAATTCACATTTGATAGAGTATAGAGTGAATTGACACTAGACATTATATGGTAGACAATATTAGGGTGCTGAGTGGAGACAACTTTAGAACCCAAGTTTTGTGCTGATTACGTACCCAGCCATTTCGCACAATATCTCTACGGTGATCGGTTATTTCTAGAGCCGCCGTTGCTAATCTCAGAACGAACATGGCATTAGCGGGGTTGCCTTGTTTAATACTCTTTATAGCAAGTATGACAGCTAGCAGCACCGCCTACAATAATTATTATTAAGGATTGGTTCTCTGCATACATGTATGTCCCACAGAATGCGTTATCCCCAGATCTGATACTTTTTGAGTCACTGGTAAAATTCATTTCACTTTTTGCTGAAGTAAAAGCCTAAGTCCCAGTCCAGAAAGAAAAATAATATACCCTTTAATTAATATTCTAAAATCATGTAATACTGTTATAGATGTACACTGTAGCTTACAGTTTTACTCTCTATATCAGACTGAATTTTGTAATAACACATCAATTAGCATGACGATTATAATTTTGAACTCTTTAATATAATACGGTGACATAGTTTGCTATGTAATATGGTGTGGTGCCAATGTAATATGATACTGTACAATACAATGAGATATAAGCAGAATTGATTAAACAATATTGGTAAATGCGTGATAGAGTTATAAGTGTAAAAAGATAAATGGAAACATTTATAAAATCCTTCATGTCATTATCCTATGAACAAAATAATAATGTGACTAAACAAAATATGAATGTGACTATTTCATACCGCCATCATGCGATCAAATGAGATCACTTCCGTTCGTGGCAGAATTCTCGTCATTAGAAAGTCCCTAAAAGCATTTTGTGCAATTTGAGTTGAACTAACGTTGGCACCAAATTCCTGGATCATCTGACGGAAGGATGTGCTTTGGGCGATGGCAGCAACTAAAACAGTTAAACACTACCTTTAAAGAATACTAATACACACTGTATAAAGAGAGCCTCACTTCATACTAAAGAAGGTTTTGAAGAAGGACGTAGCATGACTTTACATAATATATTCACTCACAATAGTCATTCAACACAACGCCCAATCTGGTCCCTGCTAAATCTGCAGGTTCCATACGTTTCTTTAGGACATCACAAGCCTTTGCTGGAAGGTTTGCCAGTCTGAAAAAAGATAAAAATGACAAGTGATATGCATCAACAAATCTGTATACAATGTACATCCAATATTAAAGAAGCTTACTAAACGCATATACACTGTACAGTCATGTAGATTCAACAATTGCATAATATGTTATGTTACTTGACAGACATCGAAACAAAGAAAATTGCTTCATTGCGCCGGAACATTTTTCTGTCACATGCACTATGTCTGGCAAAGTAAACGACTGTGCATTCGCCAGTATCACGTATTGATTAGTTTTCTTCGCAGCAGTTGGGTTCCCCATAGCAATCATGTACAGGTACATTGTACATGATTGCACATGTACATGTACATGACATTGTAAATTGTTTGTTCTTAACAGCATAGAAAGTTGCTGCACATGTGATAAGGAACTGTGTATGCATGTTTGATATAGCTTTTCCAGTCTCCAACATTCTCAGCAAAATAATTAATTGTAGTGCAAAATAATACACTACAATAATTATTTTGCTGACAAACGATTTAACTCGACATCCAAATGGGACTTTTCATTTTATAGAGAACAAGAGACTGTATACAAGAAGCTCTTATTAAAAATTGGAAATCAACCAACCTGCATGATATCAGATAGTATACGATTTCCTCAGTACTAAATCCACTTGGATCTTGTCTGTTAACTCTTGAATCAAGTAGATGCCAATCGGTCAGTGTGAGTCCAACACCATCTGCTAGTGATTGCAAATGTTCACTTGTATATTCTCTGGTTTGATTAGCATTACTTGTTCCAGCAGTAGGTTGAAGTACTGCTTCACTAGTACTTGATGTACTAGTTGCGCCACCGCTACTAGCCACTGCTGTTGTTAATTGTACAGAGATTGATTGTGGTAGTGTTGAACTAGTTGAGGCTCCTGCTGTTACAGTTATAGGATTCGTTGTGGTTGTAGCAGTACTTGTTGTTTGAACTGTAGTCACTACTGCCGCTGTGGGAGTCCGAAGAACCAAGGTTGGAGCGTTGGTTGTAGCAACACGTCCGGTTTGAATTGACAGAGGTTTTTGAACTTTCGGCCTCACCTGTATTGTCGAATATGATGTTGTTGCTGGCGGTTGAGGAGCTATCTTTGGTAGTACAACATTTTGTGTTTTCGATGCAGACGTTACTATTGATTGCTTGAAATATAAACCGTGAGTGGTTAGTGTGCCAGTTCTTTGACTTGAATTAGGTTGTGATGATGGATCTTCCATGACTACGACTGTCGCTGCCGGTTGCCTAAGAACCAATGTCGGAGGTACCACAGCCTGAGTTGAACCGGATTGACTGCCTACTGTTGTGGTCACAGTTTGGTTTTGCTGTGACAAACCTTGCTGTGGCTGCTGAATGACTGCTATATTAGTTAGGTCTGGTGCTGCACTAAGAACAATTGGTATCTGGATTTGGTGACCGGTACTTGGGGTCTGTGCCTGTGTTGATGCTTTGACTGGCTGTACGACACAATAAATTGTCGGTTGCTGGGCAGGCTGTGACGTAACAACGGTTGCTGGCCTTGGGGCGGTAGAGGGTGCTGAAGCGTTGGACTTTCGTACTTTAGTCGGAGGATGAGACGGAATTGGCGGCAATGTGGAGGCACCTGTACCAAGTGTCCAACATAAGTTTGGTTGAGTTTGAGGACCTGCATCTGCTGATGAGTCAGAAGTACTAGAAGCTGTGAGACAACGTAGTGTAGCTGGAAACTTTGCAGCTCCTGTAAGTTTTTTTATTAGATTTTTGTCCGTCACGAGATGCAGTGAACGCTTTCGATCTATCAGTGAGTCATAAACGTAAACCCAGTCTCTCTACAAGTAGAAAAGTTTTTTAATTAGCTTATGGAATTTTTGGCAATTGAGGCAGTCCAACTACGATGCAAACTCGAGTTGAGCAATCTGCACTTTTCTATCTACTTACTACATTTGAATATATAGTAGAAGAGTTGCGCTTTGTGACATCTTCTAGTGAGTTTACAAACCAAGCCAGAAGTTCTTGAGCTTTCAACGAGTTGTTTGCTTCTAACGCTGCCATTATCATATCCTTAAAGATGAGCATCATCTGCAAGATACATGTATATACAAACACCAATATTACTGCATTGCCATGACATGGTGTATGTATTTTCATTAATTTATCTTGCATCATCAATGGATAGATTATACAATAGCGCTGCTAGTTAGTGCGCCAACCGATTGACCTTTGGTTGACCTTGGGTTGAGGTGTCATTCATTTTCCAAGCCTTTCCTTATGTTGCCACCATGCTAGTACTATTTTGATGTATTCATAGCAACAGCAAATACTAATTAACAGACTTGATTGTGAAAGTCATTCAACTTACCACCATTATCATGTCTGAGTGAATCATACTGGAAGGAGACGTGCTGATAAAATATTCCTCTACCAACTGTAAAAGCAGCTGGTATGCAACATCTGCTGGCATCTCTGGTGGTAATTTCTTCAAGAAATAATTCCTAACAACCTTGTATCCTGCATCATTGCATATTCTTTTGGCTGGAATAAACACACAACAGAGCATAGAAACGTTCAAAATTTAGCTTCAGTTCCAACTGCTGACCAGCACCACATACATGTAACTATTTGAATCACTTACTACTATCCTACCGAACACCCTTCTTTAAATTAGCTAATATAGTTGAATAGTTTTAGAACAGTAAGTAATTTTAACAATTATCAATAGAGTTGTAATAAAAAAGTAATTTTAGGCTTTATTAGTAAGTACGGGTACAACGCAATCGCAAACATTTACATGAATGTGGTACATGTATGTAACAAGGTTGTAGAAAAATATATGTAGGTTGTCGTCCTTTATAGATGAATATTGGAAAGATACCGTAGTCAGCGATGACGATTCCCAGTGGTCGGTGTGTATAGTTAATTCTCATTTTGTTAGCCCTATTAAAATCCTCTTGAGTTTTTTTTGGTAAGCTCGAAGGGTAACTAAAATACAAAAAATACATTCCATTAGCCTGTTTAGTAAACTAGTAGACACACAGTAACTTATCACCTCAGCAAATATACATATACGATGCACATTGTACTAAAATCACTAGAAATGTATACATGTATTTTGATTCTACTAACAAACTACTAGTATATTACTAAATTAGTCTAGTAATATTGTCACAAGTCACAACACTAGCTCTATGTCTAGGCTGGTGTCAATAGGCGCATTCCGACATTTGCACGGGCAAGCTTTATAGATAGCAATCTGCAGCAATAACAAGTTATTTTATTCAGTAATATAACGCTAGCTATAACGCTAGGTTAGGCGTGCCTAGTAATAATATATTGTTAACAATAGGGATTTCCCTTCAGAGCAAGCATTAGTCACGCCTGAACGCTTAAGCTACATTCGAATATTAAAAGCAGTCTCCTATGAACCAGTGAAGTTTCCAAATACGCCTATTGTGCTCTCCCAAAAACTTTGAAAATGGCAGTATCTTGATGATGCAACATATCTTGGCTTAGTTGTATACAACACACTTATCTTTAAAATTTCATGGTTTCGGATGTTAACTCTGAACTAACAAAGAATGCTAAATAATATGGATAATTCATAGCATTGGTCTCTAATCTCTACAAACTGCTTGTACATTATACATGTAGGCAATTTTCATTTGCAAATATTCACAAATCACTGGCACAAAAGTTAAGTTCTTTCTGTGCAGCAATCTCAGAAGGAACACGTGACATACATGCACATGTAGAAACTTCTAAGTGCCATCACAAATTAGTGGATGTACACGACCAAGAGAAATTCCACACTGTATTTTTTATGCAGCTAGTATTGAGAAGTTCTTGAAATGTGTACTGATTCATACAAAACTAGACATGATGTGTAAGTTACGGACTGAATGCCCAGATGTTGAAAGCTGACTAGTTTAACCATAATAGTAAAGCAATTCATGGTTGCATTCTGTCTAGATAGCCCATTAAAATTCTATAGGGCTGTAGCTGAACTGCTCCAAACCAGCATATATTTTACTTCATTATAAAAGTATTTTTCTCTTACTAATGCCATGAAGTAAGTTTGGTTGCACCTTGCCCATCTCTATGGGTAAGTTGCAACCAAGCTTACAAGATTTTTTCGCCACATTTGACGAGAAAGTGGGTTTCTATGCCATGCATCTGTGTCATGAGTTATGACCAGTCTCTACTGTTGGAGAAAAAAGATCCAGGTGTTTCTTTTACCTTACCTTATTCTGATTAGATGCAACAAAATATCCCACAATTCGAATTTTACCAAAGCTTTTGTTAAATTTTTCACTCTTTTGTCAGAGAGCAAGGATTCAGGCAAGCCAGTGCCTTTTTCCTCGTGATCATTATCCTCTGATTGATCAGCCATTTTTAATTTATAATACTAATAGTATTTACATGACTTGCATGTCTTTCAATCTATACGTATTTTACAAGCAAATAGTTGAAATATGTTTGTGAAATTTTCTGCATTTTAATATCAATAGCTTTAAATTACATGTAGTTGGAGGCAAGGCACATTTTAATTCTGTGTACTTTGCATCACTCACATGTTACTGTAAACTACTACAGTATGAATATACATGTATTGTTGCTGTCTCTACCCTTCAGTGTAAGTAGTTGTCTGTTGATCACGTTATGCTTTAGGATATCAGCAATAAATGACAGTGAAGATAAAATCTCTCAAATCACACAGTTCAATAAACTTATTTAAGGTACAGGTATGTGTACCTTTGCAATAACGCCGCCACTATTGTGTGTTTAACAAATTGAGATATACATGTGGATATACAAGTATGTGCTTGTCATGTATTTAGCTCGACGAGTTGAAGAAACTTTGGTAATTCAAAAAAATTGCAAAGTTTGAGTATAATACCTATTGACACATTGCTTCTCCGCCATCTCCATATTATGTAACCTCCATATTATGTAACGAGTATAATATGGTTCGTGTCAAACTGAGAGTTGAGATAATATATAACAAACACTTTTTCACATAAATGATCAAGTTTGTTTGTTTTAGAGAGCAACTGCCATGACTTTTTCACGTCAGACAGTTTCAAAACATAAGAGATTCCAGAATAGCAGCTTGTTTTCTGGCTTCATCCTCTGATGACCCGTCGTCAGACTTTCGTCTTCTGCCTGCAGTTGCTGTATCAGATTGAGATGTTGAAGCATTAGCAGTTCCACACAATCTGGTTTTCTCATCTGATTCAGGGTCTTCTTTTTGTTTATTACTTAAATCCTGATTCTGTTTGGGTTTTTTACTTTTCTTTTGTGACTTTTTTGTTTGTGGTGATTCTGCTAGTTGGGTTGAGGAAGGCTTCTCTTTTGAAAAGCTGCTGCATCCATCACCACTATGAGGGCTACCTGATGAATCAGCAGATGATGTAGAGCTTTTACCCTTATTTGTCTGTAGACTAGGTGCCGGATTACCAACACTAGAAGAGTTGCCCTGTACTGTGGTCGGTGTACATGCAGGTGCACTGGAAGAGTCCTCAAGAGTAGTATAGTCAGTGCAGATCTGCACAGACACCCGGTCATTTCCGCGTCTTATTAGCCCTAGATCCAAAAACTCCCCGGGCGGACGACCACCCCACCCGTCCTCTCGCCCCCTCCTCTCCCCTAAACCTCACTCTATGTGCAAAGCCCTAGAACCTACCCCCCGATCGCGGGTGGGGTTTCAAAAACCTCATCGGCTGTTCCGTAGAACCCAGTCTAAAGAGCAAACCCCTCGCCCGGTCCCACGGCTCGGGCGAGGGGGCGCGCGCGTACGCGCGCGCGCCCCCCGCCCCGCGAACCCCACCCGTCCTCCCTCCACCCGTCCCCGCCCCTCCCCACCCCTCCCCACCCCAAACCCCTCCGCCTCGCCCTCCGCCTCGCTGCGGTTCTCGTTCGCGAGTCCAGCCGTGGCCCCACGCCGCCGTCCCCCCGCCCGTCCCCCGCCCCTCCCCCGCTCTCCCGCCCCAACGACCCGTCGCTACCCTCGCGGGCGGACCGTCGGCTAGAGTAGGGTGAAGCGAAGGAAAATACGGGTTAGAGTAATGGTGTGTGATGTATTCTAGATGATATACGACCATGAAAAATATGAGTCAGGGTAATGATACGCGAGTTTGTTTTAATTTTCAATACGTTTGAGAGTAATAATATAAAACCTGATACACGACTATGAAAAATATGAGTAAGGGTAATGATACACGAGTTTGTTTTGATTTTCAATACGTTTGAGAGTAATAATATAAAACTAAGTGATAAAAAACTTGATACACAACTATGAAAAATATGAGTAAGGGTAATGATACGCGAGTTTGTTTTAATTTTCAATACGTTTGAGAGTAATAATATAAAATCAATCGATAAAAACCGATATACGACTATGAAGAATATGAGTAAGGCTAACGATATACGAGTTTGAGAGTAATAATATGAAATCAATTGATAAGTAGACACGAATGAGTGTGAATGACAAAAGTTTTTGCCTCAAAACTGTGCAGTGGCGGGGAGGAGACGCTCGCCGAGGATGGAGTCTAGAATGGCACAATCGTAGAATGTTCTCCCGCTCTTGGAAGTCTTCTGTCCCTTGTACACCATCACGGAGGGGAGGAGGTCTTTCATCGAAACTGCCAGACGTCCCGGAAGGAAGACCTCTCCCTTTCTTTCTTCGTTTCCAATCCGACACTCGTAGGCGGCAATGGAGTTGCTCGCGTTATCACCATCACCGCACCTTGGGACGTATGCGGGTCGGAGCGCGGTCACCACCAGCACAGAACCAACGGGGAATGAAGATAGCGTTTGCACTCGAAAAAATTCTTCCAACTGGGCCAAGGTCTTCTTTCTCAAGTCACCGGCCAGCTTTTTCATGGCTGCTCCTGGCAGGGAGCACACGCTCTCGATACGGTTGAATGTGTTTTGTCCTTTAGCGGTCTCCTGCTGTCCCAAGTACACCATGATCCTAGGTGGAAGAGTAAGGTCCTTTAGCTCCTCTTCTTTGACATCCGCTAGCTTGGGCATGGCGTGACGAATGTTGGTGTGAAAGCTGATGCAATGTCTCATCCCCTTGTCATCCACATAGCTTGCCCTGGCTAAGAATGCTTTTCCGAATGCCGTTTCAACCACCGAACCTCCACTCACTTCTAGCACAGTTCCTGGCTCTAGCTCTGACAACTTCACCGTCGTCTGCAGAGAGCTCCTCTTCTCCGCTCCCATGCTCCTACAATAACGAAAGTGGTGTATATAGATCCGACAAAGTGGTTAAACGGGAGAAAGATAGTACGGTAATTTATAGATATACGAACAGGGTTACTTACATTAGGGTTGCCGCCACTGCACGAGCTTTCTCCAGGCTTAGTCCCCCGCTCTTTTTCTTTCCCTTGCAAGGGGACTTGGTAGCTTTTTTTCCCTTCGTCGTCGTCTCACCACCATCCATTTCTTCCGTAGCCGTATCAGCTCCGTGGCCATCATCATCATCATCATCTGATATTACAATCACCTGAGATTTCTTCTTTTTCTTAGCACAGATTTCATCTCCTTTTGGGTTCTTCCTCTTCTTGGCTGTTGTGGTCTCGCCCCTATCCGAGGCCCGCTCCGGGGAGGACGGAGAGTCCGCCATGTTAGAAAGATCCTTTCGGGCAAGACTCCCCACTCCTATTATTTTCCCCTTCTTCCGTGCCTCTTTTAACGCATCCACCTCTTCTTTCCTCTTCTGACTGCACTCTTCTTCTTCAATAATTCCATCCATTTGTGAGTCCGTTAAGCCCGCAAATAGCTCTTCTTGGTTTTGGACTATGTTGTCAGTATCCATTGATAATGTACTATTGTAGTAGTGTAGCTGTACAGTAGTGATGTGCTGAACTTTGAATGCTGAGACTGTGATCCCACTCTCCCTTTATACAACTGCTCATTTCTTGACTCCTCCCTTTTTTTTATCCAATCCCAATGTGACCCGATGCATCCCGATGTGAATCCGAAGCCTCCCGATGCATCCCGATGTGAATCCGAAGCTTCCCGATGCATCCCGATGTGATTCCGAAGCTTCCCGATGCATCCCGATGTGAATCCGAAGCTCCCCGATGCATCCCGATGTGATTCCGATGCTTCCCGATGCATCCCGATGTGAATCCGAAGCTTCCCGATGCATCCCGATGTGATTCCGAAGCTTCCCGATGCATCCCGATGTGAATCCGAAGCTCCCCGATGCATCCCGATGTGATTCCGATGCTTCCCGATGCATCCCGATGTGAATCCGAAGCTTCCCGATGCATCCCGATGTGATTCCGATGCTTCCCGATGCATCCCGATGCATCCCGATGTGATTCCGAAACCTCCCGATGCACCCCGATGTGAATTGACACATCGGGATGCATCGGGAAGCTTCGGAATCACATCGGGATGCATCGGGAAGCATCGGGATGCATCGGGAAGCTTCGGATTCACATCGGGATGCATCGGGAGGCTTCGGATTCACATCGGGATGCATCGGGAAGCTTCGGAATCACATCGGGATGCATCGGGAAGCTTCGGATTCACATCGGGATGCATCGGGAAGCATCGGAATCACATCGGGATGCATCGGGGAGCTTCGGATTCACATCGGGATGCATCGGGAAGCTTCGGAATCACATCGGGATGCATCGGGAAGCTTCGGATTCACATCGGGAAGCTTCGGATTCACATCGGGGGGCTTCGGATTCACATCGGGGTGGTATTGCCAAGGGTGGGGAAATGGTTAGACTCCGCCCACTGAATACTACTATTTAAGGTATGAGTTTCTCACTTTAGCAGTATGAACAATCAGCCTCTAGTCAACAGAGTGAGAGTAAACAGAGACAGCTACCTACTAGTCAATGCGTGAACAGAGATGTCAACAAGTAGAACATAAGGTAAGTGTTAAATGGAGTAATTGGCAGCAATTGTGAAGTGTTTATTGTATAAAATGCTATCAAGTTAAAAAATGACTCACACCCTACTGCTATATATTTTTATAAGGAGACTAAACAGAGACACCTACCTTCTAGCCAGCACATGATCAGCAGAGATGTCAACAAGTGGAAAAGAAGGTTAGTGCTAAATGAGGTATTTGGTAGCAATTGTGGATTGTCTATTGTTTATGTAGTGTGAAGTAAAAGAATAATAACTTACACCCTACCATTTTTTTTTTTTATAGGGGGAGAGACCTCTCGTCAGGTCGAGCACACCTGTCAACTATGCGGTCTGGTTCTCAGAACAGCGTTTTCTCTAGACAGGCACACGAAGAGAATGCATGCACAGGCTCACCCGCACAAGTGCCCCGTTTGTGGCGGATGTTTTGATGGGAGGAGAAAGCTAGGTCATCACATGAGGCGATTTCATAGCGAGGGTAAGGTGGAAAAAGATGAGGGAGGTGCAGAGAAGTTTGATGATGTTTTCTGGTCTAAACCGCCAACAGCTGAAGAGGGGGATGAGATGGGGGTGCTACTAGCCCGCTATTGGAGCTCCATCAGGTCCGCAATACACTCTCGCCCCGTGGAAGATATTCTCAATGTTCGAGTGTGGAGAGGGGAAGGTGAAGACGAAGGAGATGAAGAGGTGTGGACTAAGTTGAGAGCAATGTGGAAGAGAGTGCCTTGTACTGTGAAGATTAACTGTAGCGCTGGAGTCATCCTCGAGCATAAGACCAGTGGAGAGTTGCGCTACTTTCACTCATCGAGCAACAATGCCGCATTCTTCCCCAAACCAAGACTGATCAGAACAGAGAATGAGATGAGAGAGTTTTGCGAATCTGTGCAGGAGCTTGACTTGAGAGAGAGGTCAGCACAAAGGAGACCGAATACCGCTTGGGCTTTACGTCACATTGCGAATCTGACATTCTACATCTATAAACTCCTAGAGATTGGCAAGGTGGGCGGTGTAGTGAGCAAACTCCCAGACTACATACTTAACAACCGACACGTGATAGCACTAGACGTAGACTTTTGGGCTAGAGGAGGTGCGCGTCCCTACTCAGACAACTTGTGTTTCTTTAGATGCTTGGCCATGATGTATGACTGTAACTGCGACCAAAAGAAGGGATGTCGTTGCCGTCGCCCCTCTTGCACCACAACACATCGCTTGTTTAAACAATACATGAGACAAACTAAATCTTCTTCCCCACCCTCATCAACTTTGTCAGACTTTCCCGGGGTGGACTCGAGTGATCTACTGGCCTTGGAAGATCATTTTGACGTATCTATAATAGTCTTCTGTCTAACTGATGATGGGGTAGCTCCGATAGTTTGGTCATCCGGGGCACGAAACAAAGCCCATAAACTCTTCGTCAACATGTACGAAAAACACTTCAGCTGGATAAAGAATGTTGATTCGTTTGCCAGATGTTTCACCTGCAAGGTGTGTGATAGCGCGTTTACACGCTTGTCCAGCCTACGACGACACAAGTGCTCGCCAGAAGAAGCATCGGTGTTCGTTTTCCCTGGTGGAACGTTTGGACCCCCGCCAACCATATTCACAAAACTCAAGCGAGTGGCGGGAATAGAGGTGGTGAACCCCGACCTCTTATACTACCCCTACTATATCACCTATGATATCGAATGCTTCATGCCAAAAGACAACCTACCAACTAACACCACCACGATGACTTTTAGTGCAAGACACGAACTACTGAGCATATCCGCGTGTTCTAACGTCCCGGGGTTTGAGCGAGCCAAGTGTTTTGTGAGGAGCGTCGACAGCAAGGATGGGACGAAGTGCATTCGTCAATTCGTCCAATACATAGCAAAGATTGCTGACGTGGCAGGAGATTTGTTCGGAGAAAGATTCCAGGATGTACGCGAGCGACTCTCTACCTTCCTCGCGGATCGGGCGGATAGAGAAGAGGCCTTTGCTGACGACAAGTTCTCTAACGACTCGACTTACAGGGTGAAGTCCGGTCTCTCCGGATTAGAAAGAGAATTAGAACAGCACATCTCCAGTGTTCCGGTGGTCGGCTTCAACTCGCAAAAGTATGACCTAAATATACTAAAGGGTCCTTTACTTCGCTCTCTACAAGAGGAGGAGGGAGAAGATTTTGTTTTCATCGTTAAGCGTGTTAACAGTATGTCCTGCGTGGAGAGTAGGCGTTTTAGATTCCTTGACATATGCAACTTTATCGCACCAGGCTTCAACTACTCCAAATACTTGAAGGCATTTGGCGTGTCAGAGAGTAAGGGATTCTTTCCTTACGACTGGGTAGATTCCCTGAGAAGGTTGGATCATCACGGACTCCCTCCCCGAGAGAGTTTTTTCAACTCGCTGACTCAGCAAGAATTGAGCCAGCAAGATTATCACCACTGTCAGCTCGTGTGGGAAAGAGAGAACATGGAAACGTTCAGGGATTTCCTCATCTGGTACAACAACCTCGATGTGGCCCCATTCATCGAGGCCATTGCACGTCAGAGCTCTATCTATCGACAAAAGGGTATTGATATGTTGAAATCTGCAATCTCGCTTCCAGGCTTGGCTATCAGATGGTTGTTTATGGAGGTGGAGGCCCGACCTTACGGCTACTCTCCTCCGCAAGCCGCTCTCCCGCTGCATAGGTTAATGTCTCTCCGAGGCGAACTTTGCAACTCACAACCCATATGTCTGTTCGATGAGGAGAGCAAAAGTCTGTACCACACTCTCCGTGATAACCTCGTGGGAGGGCCAAGCATCATCTTTCACAGACATCATGAAGTTGGAGTGACCTCTATTCGAGAGAAGATTTATGGCGCATCCGCAAAACCCTGTAGGTCCATTCTGGGAGTCGATGCCAACGCTCTCTACCTATACTGCATGATGGGGAATATGCCTACGGGTTATCCCAGGCGGAGGCTAGAGAGTCGAGGCTTTGCTCTGGAACCCGTTAAAAAGTTCAGCAAAGTGGCGCATGGATGGTTAGAGTTCCAATCGTGGAAGAGAGGAGAGGTCATCCTTCACCAACAGAATGGAGGAGAAATGAGGATAGGGTGTCACAACCTACCGGTGGATGGTTATAGCGAACAGAGTCGGACTGTGTACCAATTCCACGGTTGCTACTGGCACGGACACGAGTGCGAGCTAGGAGGGAATGGAAAAGGTGTCAGAAACATGACGAATGAAGAGCTCCGGGTGGATACTGCGAGGAAAGAAGATTACATCAAGGCTCTAGGCTATAAGCTCATCACCACTCGGGAGTGTGAGTGGGGAGCGCGAGTTCGTTCGGATGAAGAGGTTAGGACATTTCTCTCCGTCTTCTTTTCTTCTCTCTATCCAGAGAGGGGTTGTGTCAACCTCGATAAAATAATCAACAGTATTCGTAGTGGAGAGTACTACGGTTTAGTGGAGTGTGACATTTCCGTACCCGAAGAGCTAAAGGCGAAGTTCTCTGAGATGGCACCTATTTTCAAGAATATAAATGTGGGAAGAGAACACCTTAGCGAACACATGCGCGCTTTTGCCAATCAGAACGGATTCTTGAAGAGACCTCAGCGAATGCTCGTGGGGAGTCTTTTTGGCGAGCGAATCACACTACTCACCGATCTGGCTAGATGGTATCTAGATCAAGGTTTGATAATTACCAGGGTCTATCAGTTTGTTCACTTTATCCCACGAGCCGTCTTCAAAGACTTTGGTTCTTCGGTCTCAGACGCAAGGAGAGGGGGAGATCTGGACCCTGATCTGGCCCTCTTGGCCAGCACCAGCAAGCTCGTTGGGAATTCAGCCTACGGAAAGACCATAACAAATAAAGAGAAACATAAGACTGTCAAGTATGTAGAGACAGTAGAGGGGGCGGCCGTCAAAGTGAGGAGTAGGCACTTTTCTAGTCTCAACGAAGTCGATGAAAACTACTTTGAGATAGAGCTTCACAAGAAAAAGGTAAGTGTTGACAATCTTTCTTACTTTGAGTCTTGATTTGACAAAACTTTTTCCGAGTGGAAGGGTGAACTTTCTCTCTCTCTCTCTTTCTTTCTTTTAGATTCGAATGGATGTTCCATCCGTCGTAGGATTCGTCATACTCCAGAGAGCCAAGTTGAGGATGCTAGAGTTCTACTACGACTTTATGGATAGGTGAGTAGAACTAGACTATACAAAGATTTTATCAAATCCTTTTCTATTTATTCTTCGGTGTCAGCAACCTCTAACTCGCCCGATTTATTTTCACAGATTCGTCAGCAGAGAGGACTTTGAGTACGTAGAAATGGATACGGATAGCGCTTACATGGCCCTGAGTGCTCGCAATATAGATGAGGTCATCCGAAAAGATAAAAAAGAAGAGTTCTACAGAGAGTATGGTAAATGGTTTCCCAGACCCTTCTGCGATAGTCACAAGGGAGACTTTATCACAACCAAGGTGCTCGGGCAAGAGTGGGAGATGAGGGAATGTTGTGAGAAGGTGCAGCGATACGAAACACGAACCCCTGGTCTGTTTAAGGAGGAGTTTCGGGGGGAGGGGGTCATCGCGCTCAACTCAAAAACTTACTTTTGTTGGTCCGCTGACGGCGATAGCAAGTATAGTAGCAAAGGACTAAATAAAAGAGGAAACACCCTAACCAAAGAGAAGTTCCTCTCCGTGCTCAAAACAGGGGAGTCGGTGAGAGGAGACAATCGGGGTTTTATCAGAAGAGGAAATCAAACGTATAGCTATACCCAGCTAAAGACCGGACTCACCTACTTCTACGGTAAGCGGAAGGTTGCGGAAGATGGGGTGAGTACGAGTCCTATAGAATGTTAGTACTGATTTCTCGGAGATGAGACTACTTCATTCGATAAATCGGAGAGTAAACGAACAGTGCATCATAACCCTTGTATATATATATATATATATCCGTATAATTTTTTTTTCACATTCACTCTCTATTGTAAGGGGTCTCCGTCCTCAAAACGGAGGGTTTATCGGTTGTAGCCTTAAAACCGAGCAATAAAACACTAGCTAATACATTAAAAACCATTTACCTCTCCAAACCAAAGGGGTAGACGGTACTAGCGCAGCTTCCGCTCATACTCACCCCTTATCAGTTCACATTTCTTCTATTGTCTTCATTCGTAGGTGGGGGGTGACATCGCACGCGCACGATGCGCTCTCTCCCTATCGGAGTTTGCTACCCGGGGGAAAGTGGACGCGGTGGTCAAAGAAATTGGTGGCGAGTCAACGACATCATCGTAGAGGCGGGTCTATTTGTAGGATGATGATGATGATGATGGTGATGATGATGATGATGATGGTGATGGTGATGGTGATGATGATGATGATGATGATGATGATGATGATGATGATGATGATGATGGCGATGAGAAGACAAGCATCCATCTATCCCGTTTATCTATTTCTATTTCTACCCCTCCGAGCGATGATGTCGTCGGCTAACCTCCTCGCGAAGTCCACGGTTTGAAGCGCGGAAGAGCCACCGCCTTCACTTTCCCTCGCCACTCGTCACGGGGACGGGTGATTTCCCTAGGGGAGGGTCCGGGGAAAATGAGGGTTAAGACGCGAGTCTTTCATCGAAGGTCCGGGGGCGCTCGAACGGAGGAGCGCGCGAGTGCGGTGTCACCCCAACCAGTTCAGTCTCAACAGTCCCCGGCGAAGAAATCATCCGGAAGCACCATCACCACTCGGTAAGTTTCTTATAGTAGTATAGTCAGCGTCGTAAACTCTGCACGGGCACTCCGCACGGATGTAGCCTATCATTACTCTAACCCGTATTTTCCTTCGCTTCACCCTACTCTAGCCGACGGTCCGCCCGCGAGGGTAGCGACGGGTCGTTGGGGCGGGAGAGCGGGGGAGGGGCGGGGGACGGGCGGGGGGACGGCGGCGTGGGGCCACGGCTGGACTCGCGAACGAGAACCGCAGCGAGGCGGAGGGCGAGGCGGAGGGGTTTGGGGTGGGGAGGGGTGGGGAGGGGCGGGGACGGGTGGAGGGAGGACGGGTGGGGTTCGCGGGGCGGGGGGCGCGCGCGCGTACGCGCGCGCCCCCTCGCCCGAGCCGTGGGACCGGGCGAGGGGTTTGCTCTTTAGACTGGGTTCTACGGAACAGCCGATGAGGTTTTTGAAACCCCACCCGCGATCGGGGGGTAGGTTCTAGGGCTTTGCACATAGAGTGAGGTTTAGGGGAGAGGAGGGGGCGAGAGGACGGGTGGGGTGGTCGTCCGCCCGGGGAGTTTTTGGATCTAGGGCTAATAAGACGCGGAAATGACCGGGTGTCTGTGCAGATCTGCACTGACTATACTACTCTCAAGCATTGAAGCCTGTCCTGCATCTACTAATTCTGTATCGGCGGTGGTATAACTGTCTGTTTCCGATAAGATATCTCCGGCTCTCTTAGTACATTGAGATGACTCAACAATCGATTGTGGATCACCTTTTATCTGAGAATCAGAATGTGCCGAAGTTGAGGCTTGCTCCGTAGAGCTTTCCTCTTGTACTTTATTTCCAGAAGACATTAAGGTTGTAACAATCGCTTGCTGCATTTCAGCTTCTTCTTGAGAGATAACCCCTGACTGAGCTAGTCTCTTAAAGTAATCATTATTATCAACATCTTCTTCTGGTTCACTTTTTTCTGGATCATTCCGTGGCTTTTTTTTACTTGGAGAGACTTTGCTAGAGGAACTTTCGCCTCTACTAAGGAACTTCTTTTCTTGATCTTTGGAAGTTGAGACTTGCGCTGTAGAACTTTCCTTTTGTGCTTCATTTGTAGAAGACATCAAGGTTGTAACAATTGCTTGCTGCATTGCTGCTTCTTCCTGTGAAATAACTCCTGACTGAGCTAATCTATTAAAGTAATAATTATCATCAACATCTTCTTCTGGTTCACTTTGTACTAGATCATTTCTTGGTTTCTTCTTTGCAGGGTGCTTACTTTTACTTGTAGAGTCTTTGCTAGGTGAACTCTCTCTCCTGTCGTGGGATTCATCGTCTTGCGATATTTCCACTCGTTTCACTGATGTTTCACAACATTTTATTGGTGAGGAAGTGGCTGTAGTAGAAGAACTCAATCCATTTGATTCACCAGCTTGAACTGCTGCCGGTGCCGTAGAAGATAGAGCACTTGAATTGTCCGCTATTGCTGACACTCCTGTCACTGGTGTAGTAGAGGGGAGAACCCCTGAGCCAGATGGAAACATAGATGGACCTGTAGTATGTATCACAGCCGCTGCTGGAACTGGCACCAGTGCCACAGAAGATGGGCCACTTGAATCAGCCGTTACTACTAGCAGATTTACTATCTGTGCAGAAGAAGACGTGGGAGCAGCAGAATCAGTCGGAGTCACAGATGCACCTGCCACAGTCACTACCTGTGTAGCACTTTGAGAAACTGTCGGAACAACCAGGTATGGTGAGACTTGATTATTTACATTAAAATTAGCTTCACTTTCAGATACGTCAACTGATCCATCTGGTCGAAGAGAGTAAAACAAGTTAAAGGTAGTACGGTTTATAAGTGCCTCCCTCGCTGCTTGCATCAGTGCCTTGAATGAGAAATTTTGGCATAGTTAATAGCTAATATAAAATTTACACAATGATTGAACCAGTTGCTTATTGAAATATATGGTTTACAAAGAGAATAGTCACTAAACATCAGATGGTTGTCAGTTATCATTACAGTACATAGAGAGGACAACTTCAGAATGCAAGTTTTCTGCTGATTACTTACCCAGCCATTTCGCACAATATTTCTACGGTGATCGGTTATTTCTAAAGCTGCCGTTGCTAATCTCAGAACGAACAAGGCATTAATAGAATCACCTTGTTTAATACTCTTTATAGCAATTATAATTGCCATTAGTACCGCCTACATGTAGAATAGCATATGCAAGTTTTATATTTGTCCATAACGCAACAATATTCTGTTTAATTTATTTGTTGTGTGGGACATCTGGTTTGGGCTACTGCAAGAATACAACTCCAGAAACAAATTATTTTTCTACATACATGTACATTTGTATATTACAAAATTATTAGTTTATCAGTTGACACTGCGCTGCTCATCACATAGAGTTTAATAAAACGACATACACATATGATCTGATAGATACAATCTCTTATGTAATATGAAACGATACAATACTTTTCAATGTGACATGGTTTGGTGCAGTGTGGCGGCGA
Organism: Bugulina stolonifera; assembly: GCA_935421135.1. Taxonomy (NCBI): domain Eukaryota; kingdom Metazoa; phylum Bryozoa; class Gymnolaemata; order Cheilostomatida; family Bugulidae; genus Bugulina; species Bugulina stolonifera. The sequence goes on along the minus strand of OW285197.1, from coordinate 12,060,190 downwards.
TATTATATGATATTATCTGTTACAAAAATGATAAGATAATACATGTATGATAGATTTCCAAGCATGACAAGATAATTGAAATATCTAAACCATCATTGTGTAACCTTCTTCACATAAAATAGAAATGACAATGTAGTGGATAATTATGACTGGCTCTTACCGCCATCATGCGATCAAATGTGATGGCTCCTGTTCGTGGTAAAATTCTCTTCATCAGGAAGTCTCTAAATGCCAGATGTGCTGTCTGGGTTGAACTAACATTGGCACCAAATTCCTGAAGCATTTGACGGAAAGACGTGCTTCTGGTTATAGCAGCAACTAGAAGATTTGTTAACAACATCAATTAATAACACGCATTGTTTACATTGAATGCTGTATGAAGAACTTACTAGGTTTATAATAATGGAATTTTTTTGCAAAAAATAGAAGTGTTCCACACAGATTAACTCACAATAGTCATTTAACACAATGCCCAGTCTGGTCCCTACTAAATCCGCAGGTTTTATACGTTTCTTCAGGGCATCACAGGCTCTTGGTGGAAGATTTACCAGTCTGAAATAGAATCAAATTGCTGTTATAAATATCTTTGAAGATATTTGTTTATTTGGTTGTCCTAATAAAAATTGTAACTGGGTTGGTATATTATTGACGTGTCTATTTCTACTTCAGATTATTGCATCAATCACTCCATTAATTGCATCAGTGCAATTTTCAAATTTACAAAACTTAGCAATATATTGGGATATCATTACATGTACAATGTATATGCAAGAAGCAGATGACCATGGTTTACCCATATCACATCCCACCTAATTTCATTTAAACTTTTTACAAAACAATTAGACATGTACCATATTGTACATGTGCAACATGAACTACATTGTAGATTATACCAGCATAACAACACAACAACGATGTGTGTGAAACAGGCAGTGTACAATACAACTGTTTACATTGCGTTGTGTTCACAGTTTAGATGAGGAAACCATGGTAAGCATAATCTCAACCAACCTGGATGATATCATATAATAGATGATTTCTTCACTACTAAATCTAATTGGATCTTGTCTGGTAACTCTTGAATCACGTAGGTGCCAGTCGGTCAGTGTGAGTCCAACACCATCTGCTAGTGATTGCAAATGTTCTCTTGTATATTCTCTGGTTCCAGCAGTAGGTTGATTAGCGGAAGTGTTAGCTGCTGCCGCTTGCACTGGAGTGGGCTGTGGCAAGGTGGCGCCACCTGAAGATACTGAAGGACTGACTGTGGTCATAGCAATGCTTGTTGTTTGAACTGTTAGTGATGCTGGACCTGCTGTGGACACTTCCGATGATGTGGTCTGCCCAGGAACCAAGGCCTGGGTCATAGTCGTACTGATATTTGTTGTTTGAACTGGAGGAGCTGGTTCTACTTTTTGAATCACCTGTATTGTTGAATAAGATGGCGCTATGGGCTTCTTACGAGTAACACTTAGTGGTGGGACAGTTTTTGCTGCTGATACCGACGTTACTATTGAACGTCCGAAAGATACACCTTGAGTCGTAGTCACGGTTGCTGTGCTCGGTGTTTGATTTGAAACGTGTTGTTGTGATGTTGAACTTGCAACTGATGTCGCCACTGTACTTGCTGGTTGTCTAAGAACCAATGTTGGAGGCACTACAGTCTGTGTTGTACTGGTCTGACTTTTTGATGTTGGTGCCGATCTGACTATTGGATGTCCAAAGAATAAACCATGAGCTGTAGTAGCAGCTTCAGTAACAGGTGTCTGATTTGAAGCATGCTGTTGTGACGTTGTAACTGCCACTGATGCTGCCACTGTACTTGCTGGTTGTCTAAGAACTAATGTTGGAGGCACTACAGTCTGTGTTGAACTGAGCTGACCTTTTGCTGATTTGTTCGCTGATGTGTTTTGCTGTGAGGAACTCTGCTGAGGTTGTTGGATTATTGTTAGGTGGGTTAGGTTTGGTGAACCACTTATGATGATCGGCGTTTGAGAGAGTTGACTGATACTTGGTATTTGTACCTGTGCCGATGTCACTGTAGGTGGCACAAAGTATTGTTTAGATTGCTGAGCTGCTTGTGACTGTACAAGTGACTGGGAAGTTCCTGCCCGTGATACTTTAGTAGTTAGCGGTTGTGAAGCAATATGGATGCGTATGGGCTGGGTTACTTTTGGAGGCTTATGAGGAGAGTCAGTGTGTGGTGCAGATGAACTGTCATCTGTTTGGGTTTGAGGGTCTGTGGCCGATGATAAACCAATGATGTCGGTAGTTCCAACTAGGGCACTATTTAGTGAGGCGGATTGACCAGAATATCCTTCGGGTCTTTGAGGTCTTGACTGTGAAGGTCTTGTTAGTAGACTATCGTTCACCACAAGATTGAGAGCTCGGTGTGGACTAACCAAAATATCATAGTTTACTACCCACTCTTGCTGAAATGAATTCAGTAATTCTGGGTTTGTGCATATTTTGAAGCATTTACAGATAAGCAAATTTCGAACTATGTGAATTTTTTTATAAGAACAAATTGGTGTTACAAAATTGTGTGAACTAAATATACTGATACATTTATATAATTCTGGTGCTATGTTATTTTTTGCTGTACCATAATTTTATTAGCACTGATTAAGTCAAGAATTATTAATCTTCTTTGCCAAGAATTATCAGTTATTAGCCAGTGACTCAGTTCCACATCCAAGAAAATACCAGCTCCTGACTGGAGTTTGGATCAATGACCTCTACATGTCTATGTGTTTTACACTAGCAGAGTGGACAGAAAACATTACCGCCACACCAGCTCGGGTCCTTGCAAAAGGGACCTTTACCAGAGAGCAATTAAACTCAACTATATCCACCTTGTTATAATTATATGAGGTGTTAAGTGGTTTTGCCTTTCTTTAATGTAACATTTATTTTTGTAAAAGACTCGGTTCTGCCTCTTCATGTAAAAATAATTTGATGTTTTTTTTTGCCTTCAGACACTTGCAATGTTCATGTGATTCATGCATTTACACATATTATTTATTATAGTAATGTTGTGTCAGCACTAACAACGAGATAACATCCCAGCTCTCATCCTTGTTAATGGAATAATAATGTGCTTTATGTGCAAGTAGAATAGCATAGATATGGTTTTGTATCTAAACTGCAAATACTACAACAATAGGCTTTAATCTTACTGATTGTTTAAGAAACCAGCGTCTCTAACATTGTATCAGCAATCTACCATTTAAGACATCAATGCGTGTAAACATAACTGTTTTATGTTATTTATATCAGGTAAATTTCAAACCATTTTCTTATATTATCTGTTTGCTACAATCAGTTACCATTATCTCATTACTTACCACACTGTTATCAATAGTCAAACCATTCTCATTATCTTTCTTCATTATATCCATAAACCAGCGCAATATTTCATCAGCTCTGTGCATGTCTTTCTTCATCAAAGCTTCATTTACCAAGTCTTTGAACACAATCAGTAGCTATAAGGAACACATCCTCACACTTACATGTTCGTTGGAGATTGATGCTTGCATTAACATGTTATTTTTACATTTTCAATTATTTGGAATCCCTTTTTCCATAATATTAAGCCAATTTCTTTGTCAAGTAAAGTGTGAGCTACATTCAAAATTACCAACAATGATTTCTAAGTTTGAACAATCAAACATTTAGATAGTCCAAAAGTAAAGCTGAAAACGTCCCTGTTTAACCTGGTATTAGTGCAAAGTGTACTCTATACTCGTGTACAAGTAATGTAATGTACAAGCTACCTGTACATGTATTACGAGCATGCAATTCACTTTTGATCTACATTTTCAAACACAAAAATCATTTGATTCTCTTCAACATTCTCATATTTTCATTGGACAAAGGTACCCAATATGGATGTGTGTTCCACTCTTTTCAGCGGTTTTATCACCAAACCTTTTCAGCCATCGTAGATTTTTATACGTAGGATACTATTATTTTACCTACATTAACTTGTACGTACACTTACATTGTATTTTACATTTGACCATGTAGATGTGCATGCTTATAAGTTTTACGATGAATTTACACGTAACTTGTACCAGTCAATGTTGATTTAGTTTGACTCACCATCATTATTCTGTCTGAGTCAACCACGCCATTGACTGCATCACTGAGGAAATACTCATTCATTAGTTCTACTAGCCTTGGGCATACTTGGCTTCTGTGTATTCTTGATGAAACTGAGTCCAGAAAATATCCGCTGATTGCATTATATCTTCCATCAGCATAGAGACGATCAGCTGGAAAAAGGTGAAATCATTCAAACTAGATTATGGGAGTGACAGAGATATAGAACACAGTCTTCTATGCCCATTTGATTATAATTGAAGGGAACCTATTTAGTCAAACTAACAACAACACTTATTCGGTCACAATAATACCCAGCGTACCACCGAATATTATCAAATGACACATTATTGGGCCCCAAAAGATGATTGCAAATACTTTGGATATTTCGTAAAAAATTTACAATCAAGTGAAATTTACTTTGGCGAGACACAGATTTCAAGGAAGGTGTTTGTAAATTTATGATATGTTTTAGTTCCTCTCAAGACGGCTTTTAAGTAATATACCTCTATGCAAGTAAGTCGCAAAAAAATGCTGTTAAAAATAATTAGAATTAAGACAAACTTTATACATACTGATCATACAACTACGACAGCCTTGATACAGAGTGATGTACATGGTGAGTGTGTAATGTACATGTTTTTAAGTGAAGAAGTCCTACCATAATCTGCAAGAACGACTCCGAGTGGATGACCTTCCAGTGACACAGACGAATATCCATGATCTCTATTGAACTCATTTCGAACTTCCTTTGAAACACATGATGGGAAACTGTAAATAAAATCTAGCAACTTTGAATATTGTCACTGTCACACAGCTCAGTTCTAAAGCATTGGTTGCTGGCCATATCCCATTGTTTTCTAAATTCACTTCTTACCTCACTCGTACCAAATGTACAAGCACATCCCCTATATCAAACGGTAGGAGAACCCTTTCTGGATGTGTAACTCTTCTGTCATTTAGCAATGAATTTGGAATGTTAGGGTCGGGCGAACCAGCGCCCGCTTTCCTTACTTTTTTGCCTGACATTTTAAAAGTTTCAGCACAAGGGTTAATATTTTTTCTTAGTTATACATTCTGTGAGAAGACTACCAATATTTTCGCCATTCCTTACAAATTATTTGCATTTCATTTGCATTTGATTAAATCAAGAATGTTACTAGTGCTTATAGGATTTTTATGCAAAAGTACATGTTGTAATGCATGCCCTTTAGAAAGTCTACTTAATTATGATAATATTCAATTACATTAGCTTTGTCTTTAAAAATATTTGAAACGGTGCAAGGCAAACCTTCAATTCTGTCAGTATTTTAAGATGCGCTCGTAAGATATTGCTATTTGTACATTCGAGCAAATTGCTATCTGTGTTGGTGTTGTTAAGGAATTCTTACATTCATCTATAAAATTACTCAGTGTAAGTTGGGCTACAGCTTTAAATATGTAGCTCAGGGTAGCTGAAAGGAGCCTGCATTCTACAGACACATTAATCCTGCTTTGATTTAACTAGTTTATTTAGTTGACATTAAATCACTATTTGAGTTTTGTGAATCCTAAACTGATGAATACACACTTTTTGAAAGACCTTCTAATCCTCTACTAGGTTAAGGGTTTCCAAACATGAAAGAATCTAGAATGGCAGTCTGAAGTCTTATTTCTTCTTCTGACGAAACATCATCCGATTCTTGTATATTTCTTGTTGTTGCTGCATTAGCTGGAGAGCTCAGAGCTGTGTGTACTCTTGTCTCTTTTTCATTTGACTGTTTGTTACAAACTGTACTTGAAATCTCATTCAAATTTTCACCTTTCTTTGGTTTCTTACCTTTTCCGTTAGAGCCTTTAGTATGAAATGATTTAGATCGTTTTTTTGGAGAAGCTTGCTTGCTTTTATTAAAACTTCCAGGTGAACATCGGGCATATCCTGAGGCCTTGCCAGCTTGTGATTGGTTATCAGAAGCTGAGACATCCCTTTTCTCACTTTGCGTGTATCTATCATCTGTATAACCACTTGCAGCTGCAATCAAACTGGAGCCATCATGTCCTGTTAGTGAATCATTGTCATCGTTCTCAAGAATTAGGTCAGCTAATCCACAACCTCCAACTGTTGCATATGCTTCTGGAACATTTCCCTCTTCAAATTGCTGTGTAATAGCATGAATATCAGCCATTAGCTGTAAATCCTCTGCTGATAATTGAACTGCAGGAATGGCAAAGTCATTTGTCTTATGTCTGGCAGAGGTTGGGTCTTTTTCCGTAGAGCCTTCCTCTTGTACTTGAGCTCCAGAAGACATTAAGGTTGAAGCAATTGCTTGCTGCATTGACGCTTCTTCCTGAGAGATAACTCCTGACTGAGCTAGTCTATTAAAGTAATAATGATCATCATCAACATTTTCTTTTTGTTCCCTTTGTTCTGGATCATTCAGTGATTTATGTTTATGGGGAGATATTTCACTAGGGAAGCATTCCTCTCTGCTGGGGATATGCTCATCTGGCTGTGTGGAAGTTGAGGCTTGAGCCATAGAATTTTCCTTTTGTACTAGATTTCTAGAAGGTATAAAGACTGCAGCAATTGCTTGCTGCATTGCCGCTTCTTCCTGAGAAATAACTCCTGACTGAGCTAATCTGCTAAAGTAATAATTATCATCAAAATCTTCTTCCGGTTCACTTTGTTCTGGAATACTCAATGATCTTTTATTCACAGGAGAAGCCTCTCTTTTTGAGTCTTGCCTGCTGCTTGGACTGTTTGGTTTTCTTTTTGTGGAAGAAACTTTTCCGCTTCTAGATTGACCATCCTTTGATATTGTATTCTTTTTTGTATTAACTACAGAGCAGGTGTTTGGGGAGGGACTTAATCTACTTTCCATATCAGAAGTACCTGCTGCTGTTGCCATCGAAAGAGGAGCAGTTGAGCTACCTACTACACCAGAAGTACCTGCTGCTGGTGTCATAGAAAGGGGAGCAGTTGAGCCACCTACTACACCACTTGGCACCGGTTGCGCAGAACAGAGAGCAGCTGAATCACTTGGAATAACAGATGCACCTGCCACAGCCGTTGCCTGTGTAGAACTTTGAGCAACTGTTGGAACAACCAAGTATGGTGAGACTTGATTCTCTAGTTTAACATTACCCTCAGCTCCCGATGTTTTCACATTTTTGTCAGCTCTGAGAGTGTTGAACAAGTCAAAGCTAGCTCTGTTAATTAGTTCATCCCTAGCTCCTTGCATCAGCGCCTGAAATTTTGTTTAAATTAAAGCATGTGTTCGGAATATTAATGATCAGTGAGCTTAGGTGTGGATAACTCCTGAAATATGGTCAGTGGTATAAGAGCGTAAGAATGGATGAAAGACCTCATATCTTATTCACTGTCTTACCCAGCCATTGCGCACAATATTTCTTCGGTGATCTGTTATTTCTAAAACTTTTGACACTAATCGTATAGCCACTATGGCAGCTTGGGTGTTTCCTTGTTTGAGGTTTTTCAAAGCGATTGAAGTCCCCATCAGTACAGCCTGTGGTAGGAGAAAACAGAATAATATATTTTGCAAAGCAAGCCCAGGAAAGCTTACATGTATATCTTCTAATAGCATTCCACCCACAAATTTCTCTGCTTCCAAGTACCATAGTGAGGCAAGACTTGTGTTTCTGATAGTTCTGGATTACTACACGTATACGTAGTGGGGTGAAGGCCATCCACCATAATTTTTTTACAAAATGTAGGTTTTTCCCAACTTGTATATAAATATTTGAAATTATTCCTACTATGAAATGCAAGCACTAGGACATTCGCATGCTTTAGTATCTATCACCTTACTCTACCTGCTATCTAGTTTCACACTGCTACCAGTACTATTATTACTATAGCTTCTGCTTACAGTTATCATACGATCAAATAGGATGATCCCAGCTGGTGGTAGAACTCTTGTCATCAGAAAGCTATGAAGAGCATCCTGTGAGGTTTGCCGTGATTTAGCACTTTTACCAAACTCCCTGAGCATTTGATGAAAATAGGGGCTTTGAGTTACTACATCAACTAAAAAATTATATTTATTTCACAAAATTAAGTTCTCTGGCATGTGACGTGTAAAGAATCGCACATGACACAAGGTACATGTACAATGTAGCTCATAGCTCATTCAGCATAATGTAGCAGACATAATGCATAGAACACATGTTGCAAATCTAACACATGTTTTTTGGTATATTATATCAAAGAATTTTTTCACTCACAATAGTCATCCAGCACGACACCCAGTCTGGTCCCTGACAGATCAGCGGGCTTACTTTTGAGAGCTTCACCAACTTTTTCCGAAAGTTTTGGCAATCTGGACAGAATATTTCTTAATATTTTATTACTTGCACCTCAGCAAAATTAAAACGAATGTGCGCTTTATATAAGATTCATTATTTAATGCGAAAATAACTAAATTTTACTACAATGTATATTGTGTAGATTACTCCTTTCGTTACCTGATAGAAACTGTAGTGTGAGTGATATAATATATTATAAATCAAATTGGATGACTTTAGCTTAGTTACGTGTATGACGTACCTACTCTGCTATATGCACATGCACTACAGGTTACAACGAAGTAGTATGCATATTAAATGTAAGATTTACCTTGTTTTACCTCCATACATACACATACCCATCACGTACATGTACATGTGAATGGATATGAATAAAAGTGTATAAGTATCATTTACAACCAATAATAACATGTGCTTTGTTTGTTTGAAATTTGTCATTGCGCAACATGGATAAAACTGGCAGATTCTAGGATTTTGAAATTAGGTTTTATAGAGAAATCTTAAATACGTGGCAGTCCATGAATAGCTTCATAACTTGGGGACTAGAATTTTTTACTGAAAAAATCTAGTCCAACCAACCTGGAGGAAATCATATAGTAGATGATTTCTTCACTGCCAAATCTAATTGGATCTGGTCTGGTAACTCGTGAATCATGTAGATGCCAATCGGTCAGTGTGAGTCCAACACCATCTGCTAGTGATTGCAAATGTGCACTTGTATATTCTCTGGTTTGATTGGCATTACTTGCTCCAGCAGTAGGTTGATCACCAGAAACAGGCACTGTTGCTGCCGTAGGTTTGGTTGGAGTTGTTGTCGAGTTGCTTACTCGTTGAATTGGTAGCTTAAATTTTGGACATATCTGTATTGCAGAATGCGATGGAGCTCCTGGCTGTGTCAGAACTAAAGTGTGTGGTGTAAAATTTTGTGTATGTCTTGCCCTCTCCATGGTTTTTGGTAATTCTGATTGATTTTGGGACTGGGAGGGATCTTTTTGAGGATGGAAAACTAGTGCTATTGGTCTTGTTGGATCTAGGTTACTTAGATCAAGGACTAAAGAAGCTGGATTTGCCGATGATTGGGTCGCTTCTGCTCCTTGACAGCTCGGTAGAACCTGAAGTGTGCCTGATGCGGACTTGTCGCCTGCTTCATTAGAAGGTGTCATTGGCGTTGCCGAGGCAGACATTGATGTGCTAGGAACATCGTCAGTGATTTGTCTCACCAATGTAGTAATTGGCCGTGGAGGTCTACTTATTGTAGATCTTGAGATCAAATCATTGTTTGTAAGTACATTCAAAGTACGCTGTGAGCTTATTAATGTGTCATATGTGATGGAAACCCCCTGGGGGTGAGGTGAGGTGATCCAGGTGTGTGTAGGGTGTATTATATGTATGTAGGTAATATGTATATGGGTCGTTGTAGGTCTGAGGTGACACACCACTCTCACTCCATCAACTATTTGTCAAGGGAGGTAACGGCGTGGGTTCTCTAGGAGGTCCGAGCGATCGAATAAGTCAGGATATATATATGTATGCAAACAATACTGTGTGTATATGATAAAAAGGGGCAACTAAAGGACGACCAGCAACCTGTATGACTAAATACGTGATTCTAAATAATACAATAGCGGCTCACCGGCCCGACAGACAAATTACTAAAGAGTATACAGCTGTGATATGATTATATGCTCTATTCACGTAAATCTCACTGTACTATTCATCATGTACTATTAACCAACATCTATCTCGAGATTATTTCAATTATACGCAATTCACCAATCACAAATCACTGTACATAAATTATCCACTGAATTATCCACAATATATTATACACTACAATGTCACTTAATGCGTATCAATATCCAAGGTTATTACAATTACTTCAATGAGTATTACACAATTCGCTTCCAAGAATTCCAAGTTCAATTACTAATTATCCACTTGTATATCTAATCCACAATATACTAATTATCACCTCAATTTATCTATATCAATATATTGCTAGTTCAAGCATCAATATACTACTTCACGTTTCACGTTTATCTATACCTTATATACATATACTCAATATAAATCCACTTTGGTTTCCTTTCATATCCCTTGTTCTATTTAATTACTCAAATCACAATCTATTTAACAACAACAGGGATTATACACAAAAATACACACATTAAAATACAAAGTTAACTAAGTAAAATATTCATGACTTACTAGAGTAAAATACAAAATCAGTAAGTGTTAAGCGCTCACTGCTCAGTAAACGTTAAGTAAGCAAGTTAAGTAAGTGACTCAGTAAGCATCTAATAATATGATGTCCTTTCTTTTTATACTTTTTGTGATACTATTTTACAATATCAAACTTATTTCTAATTGGCTAAAATATTCATACACAATAAAACATCAGTTATATCAATCTGTCATAGGGAGCTTGGTTATCTATTTAATTTCTATTGGCTAGCTAAGGAAAACACTGCAGTTTACTGGATAATAGTTACTGTTAGTTCTGGTACATCTTTATGGCTATATTATATGGTAGGGGCGTGACTTGTGGTCTATTGGTCTGTGGTTATAGTCTGTACTGTTGTACTGGTAGTTGAAGAGCTTTGCTTCTTGATAGTAATGTGTTGGGTGTTTCGTTCATGTAGAGGTTGCTTTCACTTTGGTTTGGAGTTGTCTATTCTTGAGTTTTATAGTTGTTTCTTCTAGAGTGTTACTTTGGAATTATTCTCTCCTGTAAGATCTTTTGTCTGTTCTGAAGTGTTACTTTGGAGTTATTCTCTCCTGTAAGATAATGTTTATGAAGTTATGTTTGTCATTCTTTACACATAATTCCTGACCCAGTCAGTCTCCTATACAAAGAGAGATAAAACTCTGAAAGCTTGATGGTCAACTCATGCCTTGGAATCAAATGGATAGGACCCATGTTATCATATCATATGCTTGTAAATAATGAAAAAGGTATTTAGAATTTTGCACCCACCACACTACGGGAAATGGTTAATCCACTATATTCAGCTCCCTCGATTATACGTAAAAACCAATGTACAATTTCCTTTGCCCTGACCATGTCCTTTGTTTTCAGAGCCGCGTTTACCAAGTCTTTGAACACAATCATTAACTGTAAATAAACATTCGGTTTTTATAATTAGATTCAGATTGACGTTTTAATGTGTGGATCAGTAGGAATTTTCTACCAATCTAGTCTTTCCTCACCTCGTTTTTATAGTAAATGGGTACAGAATTGGAATTATACGTTTAACCACAAGTTTAGTCCTGCATCGTACTTTGCAAGTACATTTTGTTAGTAGCTGAGATATTGCCATGCACTTCGACATCTGAACTACTATTATAACAAGTTTTTCATTATTAATTTCATGTATATTTTATTTTGTTAGTTACAGCCAAGTTTGCAAACTAAAAAAATAAATTCTTTTTTACATTATACAATCAGGTACATGATAGAAAACTTTTGCTCACCATCATTATCCTGTCAGGAGGAACTACCCCGTTGAAAGAGTCGCTTAGGAAGTACTCATTGGTCAATTGCACCAGCAGTGGATAAGCTTGACTGCTGGGAAGACTTGATGAAACCATGTCCAGAAAGTAACCACTAATGCCGTCATATCTACTGTCGGTGTAGAGGTGATCGGCTGTAAAATGGAAGCCCTATTTCAAGCAGGTGCGACAAAATATTCACAGATCATAGAAAACTCTGAACTGGCTCCAGTCCTGAATTTTAATGTTATATCACATTGTATAACGCATATCGATGGTACCAAAAACAGAAGCATTGTTCAAGATGCGTGTAATATGCTGAGTTAATCTAATTTGTAAATGTGGATATGTCATTTAATTGTGATACATCTTTTAATAGCATTACCAACACTTAAATGAGAAACTACAATAATTGATATGAACCATTTATGTATCTACATGTACATCTAGAATGTTTGTCAAGCTGAAATAATTAGTCATTTATTAAATGCAACGCGTAGTTAGTGCAGGTATTAACTGAAATCCCACCATAGTCAGAGAGAACAACTCCTAGTGGCCGGCCTACATAGGAGACCAACACTGCATGAGCTCTGTTGAAGTCAATTTGATTCTGCGTCAATACACATGCTGGATAGCTGAAAGAAATATAACGTCTCGTATATATGGTAGCTATGCAAAAGAGAAAACAGTGAACTGCCAAGTCTTACATACATGTACATATTACATGTATATCGTAGTTTCCATTATCAATCCCAGTGAGAGGGAGAGTTTGAAATAGGAAGGGTTCCACCCAAACCGAGACATTTGACAGGTAATGGTAGGAAAGCTACAAACTGAAAAGGTTGGCCAGCAAGTTATTCTAATTTAGAGTAGAGAAGAAGTACAGGAACTAGATGCCAACATCTAACAACTTTCATGGAAATCAAACCTGAATCTCCAGCATGACAGTTCAGAGCTCTAACCCTTAAGCCATGGCCGCTTCCTCGAAGTTCTTGTTAGTTTAAATAGGAAGGAATTGTGAACCCTGCTTATAATTATGATTAGTCTCAATCTACATGTACATCTCACCTTATTCTTATCAGATGCAAAAACACATTCCTTATATTAAATTCTTTAACAATCTGTTCGACCCTTTTTACTCTTTTATCGTTCAACAATGATTTGGGAATATTAGGGTTGGGCGCATCAGCGCCCATCTTGGATACCTCTTCATTTGACATTCCGAATTTTATTGTATTATTAAAGTTATTATTTTAGTTGCACTTTTTACTAGAAGACTGAAAACATTTGCATCATTTTTGGCATACTACAGTCGCATCCAGTAAGGCAATTAAAAAGTTATTTTATTATTGCAGTATTTTTTTTGGAAAAACGTTCATTAGTTAGAATAGCCAGCGACTGGATCTGTAAAAGCACAGCCAGATCTCGGAGATGTCAAAACCAAAGGCTTTGCAGTGTCACTCATTTCACACAGACTAAGTCAGACTAAACTCGACTAAATCACCAAACCAGCTCGGTTTCCTCAAAAAGTCATTGATCATAAAAATATAATAGTTGCTCTTATCATAAAAAGACCTCACAAAACAGCATGCATTGATATTTTATGCACTGTAGGTGGCATAGCTTTATTATATTATACATACTTATACATACACTCTGTATAATTATGCTATTTACATATTAGTAGTACTGATGGGATCATGCTTGTTGTGTAATTGTATTTTACTTTTTTTCACAGCTGCAATAATAAACTTGACATAATCAACTATAATGCAATTTTTTCAATCTTGGCACTAACTTCGAAAAATATTTTTTGTTCAGGCTTACAGTGAAATGGTCAAAGAAAGAGCTGTGAGATCAACGAGCCTCTGTTCAACTTGCAAAAACTTAAATTCCTCCTAAAAAGAGATTAACTGTCTCCGTCTAAGAGAGTTTGGAGAAAGGAAGCAGCTTCATTGTCCTCATCTTCCAATTTGGATATCTTTGCTGGAGTGGGTTGACCCACTTTAGTAGTGGATTTCTGTTTCCCTTTTCCTTTCCCAACCATCCCTGGTGGTCCACCACCTGAGGTAGATGGTCCGGCAGCTGCAGCAGCATATTTCTTACCAGCAGTTATGAGATAAGGTCTGGTCTGCTGGTGCTGAGGATGCTCTGCTCCCTGAACTGCGCCATCAGAGCTATTGGTAGCTCGAATATCAAAGGCATCTCTATTTACCAACTCATCTCTAATGAACTGCATTTCATACTACAATATAAAACTACTAAATCAAAGTCTGGTAGCAATGTAATGTATATAATTCTAGAGGTGGAGATAAAACCCAACAATGGGCAAAACACTTGTGCTATGCTCTTAAATTTTTATTACATTGCCCAATCCAATGGAGGCTCCAGAAAGGCCTTTTCTTGTCAAATCAGAATGAGCGCAGAGTCGACTTCCATGATAGCATTGTCTGACCGAAAGATCTGAAGGACAGCAAGACAACAACGGCCCAGTGCCCTTTGTGAGTAAGTAAAGATATAATTTTTGTTGATAAACCTATTCACTGAGAAATTCACTTGGATCATAAGAAGATTTAAACGTGTAAATAAACTGTATTTAGTCAGGTTTTGTGAGCTCATGGAACACATCCACATCACTGTAGGACTAACTTACTACTAGCCTACCATTTTGGAGTTAGGAAAGCTGGTTTTATAAACTTTTAAATTTGTTGAAAGAAAGATTTCTTACCCATCCTTTTCCTATAATTTCAATCATGTGTGGAGAGCCATGAAATACATCCTGCAGCCATATTTGAAAGCGAACAGCCAAGGCAATACCTCCGGTTGAGAGAGTCCGATTTATCAATTCACTAGTTAATAATATTCCCTGCAATAGTGAATTCCATTACTTCATGAGCTACATTCTGTACCCATGTACTAGATTTTAAATGTCTAAAGTTTGACTGCAGAGTTTATCCTTATGCACTATTAACTTTGTTTATGCAATTAGTCTCATCTAAATAGAATTTGTAAAAAAAGAGTTTTTCAAAATTTTAAAAGTTTCACTTCACTTTCTCTCATAAAAGTCTAAGCCGAAACAGGCCAATCATCAAGCTCATTAATATGAAAATCCGCGGATTTTGAAGTATTAACTTCACTGCAGATTTTTTACCTCAGTGCTAATATTTTTAGCTCTACTTCATAAAATTCCATGTATGTTTACTATCCTATCAAGACCATATAATTGCTAGGGCTTTATGTGCATGTAGATTCCCTATCTGGTCCCTTATAATCTTACCACCATCACTCTGTCATATGATATGGGGTCACAGGTAGGAAACAGGTTGCTACGAAGGAAGTCTGTAAATGTTTGGTGTGTATCTCCGTCAGCCTGAATGGCCTTAAACATTTCCTGTTCTAGTAGCTGGTAGTCAGCAGACTGATTTATTGCTTCTCCTGCCACAAGGTACAGATATGGCAATTCAAACACCATATTTTATGTAAATCTAGAAAGTTCTAATCATGATATGCAACCATTTACGAATTGAAACTTGGAAACTGCAGCACTATTCAGGTGAATAACATACCGTAATCTCGAAGACACACTCCAAGTCTTCTATTGCCATAGTCTAGTAGTTTCCAGTGAGATGCGTATGTTGAGATGGCATCACCTGGTAATGCAGGATCTAATCTACAGTGAGAGGGAAATGCACAGATATACATTCATGCCTTGTTTAAAGTCATGTGGTATTCGCTTGGAGTATATCTACCGGTGTTATCATGTCACTTGCATGTACATGCAGTTCTTGGCAAAAGATTCCACTGACCCATCTATAGCAATAATCAATATTTTCAACATTTGTGTCAATAATCCTGATCACTATGCAAGTAAAGTGGTCTTTATTTGGTATTGTTATGAGAGATGTGGTTTGGGGTTTATTATGATTTCATAAGCAAACCACTCTGGATTTGCATAATGTTGAACTTATCCTAGAACAGCTAGTAAATATGCATAGCAAGCTACTTGAGGTTTCAGAGTCAAGACTTCTGCTCCTGTACCTCAAGCTAATATCAAGTTAGTATTACACTGTCATGTCACTAAATATTGCTTGTATTGAACTCACTTAATTGATATGTAGTAGGTGACTACAGACTCTGTGGAGAGTACGTCTGGGTCTTTAAGGTCTCCCTTTGTGACATGTGGATGTTTCTTGTCCCACCGCTTTGCTGCACTATACAGAGGCATTTGTTGGGTTGAGGGTGTTCGAAGAGAAAACTTAGGAGCCCGAGGCCGGCTCAATATTGATGTATCTATTAAGTTCACATTGGCTATAAGATCTAACTTCCTCTGGAGATCCACTAGCCAATCAAACTTATCCGCCCATCCATACTATAACACAATTAAGGGAGTCTTAGATTTATTTTCTCATGATTCTAGTAGGTTACCAGTTTCTACATTTACGTACCTTTTCGAAGTATCATGATAACCGGATTGTATGTTCTGCTGGAAACACATACATGTACTCGTATTTAAATGTGTGTGTAATACATAATTTGCTGTGTTACCCATGATTCCTCACTGGTAACCACGTGTTTGTCAATAAAGCCATCCTAGAGCACGGTAGAAATTTAAACAGTTATCATAGTATTCGATATTTACCACTCTCCTATACTGCCACGGCTGTTGTGTGACCAATATCTGTAAGTTTTGTACTTGAGTCAAGATGTATGCAGCTCGTCTATATTCTTTAGCCACTACTGCTTCGACAATCAAGTCTTTGATTATTATCAATACCTAAAGTATGTATTTACACTTTTATAGAAAAAGTATCAGTGACCAAATTACCTTATTTATTATTATAAAATTATAGTATTTAGCAAATCGTTGAGATTTTTCATGCATGATATTCTACCATTAACATGAGCCAACCTGAGTCGGCATATGTATCAGCTACATGATGATAGATTGTAGCAGAAGTTAAGCCCCATTTGAGAGAGTGAAATCGACCGACTACTTACCATCATAGTTCTATCATCAGAATAGTCGGTGAATGTATCTGCTTGATCATAGAAGAAAGTTTTGATGAATTTAGGAAAATCTGTCCTAAAGTGGTCTTCTGAACAAGTCAAGGGAAACTCTTCAAGGAATTTCCCACTTATAAGTCGGTAACTTGGATCAGTGTAGATTCTGTTAGCTACAGTGAAATGAATACACCTAAACTAGTAAAATAATATATGCAACAGTTTATGCTTACATATATGTTATTGAGAGTAAATGTTTGTACATGTACATAGTAGTTCACAAATAAAAAGTAACGCTAGATGTCTCTTCTTTTTATTTACTGAGCAGAGAATAAAATAACATGACCTTGAGAAAGTAAACGAGTCACCCCTTAGGATAACTTTCTTCTGATGATGATAACTAACTAGTTACCGGAATAGTAGAAGTCAGATAAAGAACACCTCTACGGTTGTCATGTTCTCATTTGATCTGTCAAAAAGTTGACTTTGAGCAAGGGGCCTCTACCGTACGGGGGGGGGGGGGGAGTCCACCCTACAGGGGGAGTCTACCGTAAGGGAGATTCTACCATAAGGGGAAGTCTACCCTTGTGCTAGGCAGTTGGGTATTGTAGAGGTACCCACTTCTAAAGCCCAAACAGAGATAATTTTTCCCTGTCACTAGTGTGTACCAAATTGTTGAAATTTTACTAGTTCTACCTAGCTTACCATGTCCAAGAACAAAAAATTCTCTCTCAGCAAATATCTGAGAAAAGTAATATTTTTACATGGTTCACACATACTTGATACTACAAGTTACAGCATCAAAATGGACATTAGCATTATACACATTTCACAAGATATTTGCCTATAGTAAGTAATGTATGTACAAATTTACTTACCATACTCTACAGCGGTGATACCGAGCGGACGATAGGTGTGGTTTACTGTGCCAAAGGTCACTAGTTTACCAAAATCAGCTATATCAACCTTTCTTACACCTTTTGGAAAGCTGCAATAGAAAAAGGACTTTTATGAAATGAATAAATGAATGAAGGTGAATAGATAGTCGAAAGTACTGAGAGAGATAATTGAACAGAACTTTTCCGCTGCTCGGCACATACCTAATTTCCACTGTTCGGCACATCCCTAATTACTCCAGATTGTGTTTACTTTGAGCAGTTTACTTTTGATTCAAATGAAGCATTGCTCTAAACTGAAGTCGCTTGTGCTTAGAGCATACATGTACTTAGGAAGTCTGTTTCAGCTACTCGCACCATAAGCTTTATGATGATCGGTTTAAACTTAACACACTATGCAGAAAAATGCAGTTATGCTTTGTAATAACTTGTACGAGTGTTACTCTGGATTTTCTTTCTCAACATTTTACAGCCCAAAGAAATTTCACGGCTTTCAACGCCTTCAATTTCATCATTTATGAAAACTGGTACATGTACATTTGTGTTTCTTTTCTTCTATCAAAATAATTATCTGACTACCACGACGTACCTTAACTTAATAAAGGCCACAAGAACTGAGTATACAGTCTCAGGTTTTGAATTAGAAAAATCTTTTATACGCCGATCATATTTTAGAAATTGTGAATAGGAAGTGCCAGCAGCAGCGCCTGCACCACGACTTCCTGATGCCATGGTCTCAATTTATAATCGGCCAACTAACTAGTCATCGTACATCGAAAACATAGATTGATCTAGTATTACACACATCTAATAGTAAAAGAATATTCTGATTATTTTCACATTTTGACCAAATTGCACAAATTCCTGCCAAAGAAATAATATGCATGTAATGTCGAATAATATACAACATAATACTATACAGATTGCAGCAACATAGTATTATTATTATTATCTAAATAAATAATATTGACTTTTTAACTGCTGTGTTTGATCCACATGATTGCATCTGTATAACTCACGCTGCAAAAATAAACCTTCATGGAGTTCCCAAGTGTTAACTGTCAGATATTACATTGATCAAGGTAACAGACCAACCACAAGCCTACCTGATGGATGACATGGTAGAACATCAAGAATGAGAAACTGGGACT
This sequence comes from Bugulina stolonifera, assembly GCA_935421135.1. NCBI lineage: Eukaryota > Metazoa > Bryozoa > Gymnolaemata > Cheilostomatida > Bugulidae > Bugulina > Bugulina stolonifera. Next base: position 12,041,244 of record OW285197.1, on the reverse strand, counting down.
AACAGTTTAAAGACCTTGACCTGTTTAGAGACTAGGTATAATTATATTATGACTTGTATTAATACATGTAATATAAACTCGGTAAATATTTTTTCCTCCCAAGTGTAACATTTGGATGTCAATCTAGCCCATGGTGAAAAGATGTACACTCACTGATTGGTTTAGAAACTCTACATCTGTATAATAATGATAACAATAAAAATAATAATAATAACAATAATAATAATAGCAGACCCTCATTTCTGAGTATTTCGGTGGCGCACGTATTTTTATCTACCACAGCTAGGTGTGTCTAATTTTATAGTGATATGTGAGTTTACCAAATTCTACCACCGCTCTTTGGTCACCGCCTGCTATAAACCTGGTGTAAAGTGCTGCTACAAGGCTGGAACAGACAGTGTTAGTGTTACCGTTTTCTCCTGCACTGCCATTCTATGGCTACTCCTGTATCGAAGCGAGCAGAGGTGGATTTTTATCCTGCATGCATGCACAGTTCGCTGCTTGATTAGTCAACATTTCAGGCATGCAGATGCTTACATGTGTGCAATTTATCAATATCTGTATCATTAGTGCCGATTAGTAATTATAAATAAACACCCTGTTTACTACATGGAAACAGCATAACCAAAGTATTATAGTAACAGCATAATAACATTATGTAGAAATGCATAAAGTAAAAATTTATATCAAACATAGAACGATGAAATTATGTTGACATTATTTGTTTTAATTTGTAAAACTTTAGTAAATCTTTTCTCAGACAATTTAACATAGTTACACAAAACCTGACTCTAGTGATTTGCTGTACATCTACGTGTACATGTATATAACAAAATATATTGCAACTTTTGGGCTAAAACTACTAAATTGAAATAGAAGATTTCACATTAATCATCACAATTACATGAATCTTTATCCTTCTAAACCAAAACCAGTTTGGTCAAAGTTTGTTCATCTTTCTTGCTAGAAATGTAATCTCTAGTCTCTGTTGCCTGTTTCAGTGCATTCGGATACGGTATTAGAACCATAACTTTCTTCTTCTTCATCACTTTCATCTTGAAATATGTTGTCTGGCAGGTGTTGACTGACATTCACTAAGTTTTCATCTGATTCACGTTGTGTCGTCCATGATTCTATCACCGCATCCGCTGCTTGACAAAATGACTCAAATCCATCATTGTGGCTTTCCGTGGCATTCTCTTCCTTACAAACAGCTACTGATTGCAGCATCGCTGCCGCTCCATTTGACTTTAATGGACTACCATGTGGTGATGACTGAACATGACCAAGTTTTTGTGGAGCGCTGTAAGATGTCGAAGGAGCAGGGTAAGTGATGGTACTTGGCTTTTCGAGCTTTTGGGGTTTTATTAGGCTAGCTCCTCCAGTAGTTGCACCATCAGATGCTGGCAGTGTTGATGGTGCTTCATAAGATGTTGACGGAGCATCCGTAGATGTTGGAGGTGCAGGGAAAGCAATTATGGTGCATGGTTTTTTTAGCTGTCCAGCCTTTATTAGGCTAGCTCCTCCTTTGGTTGTACCATCAGATATTGGCAGTGTTGCAGGTCTATATGGTGAATAAGCTCTTGTAGGTCGTGAGGTTTGGCTTGGGCTGGGTGCTTTGGAACGATTTATGGTGATATTCAACTTGTCACTGCCTACCACTTGCGAATGCAAAGTTTGTGTTTGCAATGTTAAAGTTTTTTTTCCCTGAACTTTCGGTGCAGACGCAGGCACTTGTTGCCTTTTTTGTTCTGGATTGTTCTGTGATACAGGACCAGAGCGAGAAGTGAGCCATATCTGTCTGTCTATGTTCATTAAGGTATCATAATTGACCAGCCACTTTTCCTTGAAATGACACAAATTTAACATGACCGCATTGTTTTAGAAGGCAAATACATGGAGAACTAAGCTGGCATTTCGCAGCTACATGAATTTCTGATCAACAGCTAGATATCTCTAAGGAAACCAGGTAAAGAAATATGATATTATGGGGTCAGTATAAGAGCACACCTGTTTTAAATCCTATTTTTACGCAGGCATGCAGAATTTAGCGTCAATGAATACTATAGGGGAATACTACAAAGGGCAAAACTATTAATCTATACACCAAGTTCATGGAACAATAATTTAACAGTACAAATATTTTCATTACAGACAAGTCTGTTTGCTGCCATCAAACTATTATATCAATCTAATTATAATAGTATTATTACAATCTGCTGCGCTGCCTCTTGTTGTTTCGGATATTTGAGCAGATCATTTTCTAGCCACGTCAGCCAATCAATTGCTGGTCTAGGATTGTGAACATTTAACAGCGAATCGTTTACCAGTTGCACATTTACGGATAGAATCTACAATTCCACACAGTATAATAGGTAACAGTATTCTAAAATAGTTGAGGACTAACATACAATATCCGTGCCCTTATGCGCATACATACATGTATTATATGACAATTTTGTTAAGGGGTTTGGCCGGTTTTTTTATATAATTATATAATATGATTATTTTTAACAAAGAATTGATTTTTAAGCAGTCCTAGACTTGCTTCAAATCCATGAAAATACCAGTCCTTGGTTGAGGCTTGAACCCGGGCCTTTAAGGGCAATGTAGACATGCTCTGAGCAAACTGGTCCGAGCATGTCTACTACTCACTGGTGAAGCTTCCTTCTTAAGGTTGCTGAGATGGTGTAGTGGGTAGCACGTTCTGTTCACTGTGCTAGGTGATTAAGTGCCATAGAGGCCCCCGTTACATGTATAATGTAGTAATTTACTATAATTATTCAAAAATAATGTGTCCACTAGTGTAATCAAACTTTCCAAGTATTTTCAGTTAGAGTGAAAACACTTTACCATCATCAGGTGGTCATCCGAATAACTTCCTTTACTATCAGCAACGAAATAGTGATCCATCAGCTCAAGGTATTTACACTTCGCTTTATTTTCAGAAGTACACAATTCTAGTTTTGCAAGAAAGTCATCAACAACTTCTTTATATCCTGGCATGGCCCTCAACCTTGAATCTAAATTAAAATAAAAAGTCATGCAATACAATATAGAATGGATGCATTAGCTATTAGATTTGCTCTTCTAAATTTTAAATGCGCTTAAATTTTTGAATTCAGACATAATGTTGTGTATCTGGATATTGTACATGCACGCAATATAAAAATAACAATATGTGGCAATAACAATATTAATTTTATTGAGTATTACGCGGCTAGCTATCGCCTTCAGATTGGCCTGCATGGCAATAATCTCTATTAATAACAAAGGGCTTCCCTTTATAAAAAAGTACTAGTCACGCCTGAATGCTCCAATTGCATTCCGTTACTAAATGCAACCTCATTATGAACCAGTACAATTCTCGAATGCCTTGATATTTAAAGGAAATGATTAGAAGAACGTACATTATTAATTTTACAGAAGCTTATTTCTTTGTTAATGATATATTAGTATTTTAAACTCCAAGAAGAGAGGAAAACAAAATGATATAATTCTAAATTTAAACATAAAATGTTACAGATTTACCATACGTATAAAATGAATACTATTACAGCTCACCATAGTCTAGCAGCAGCACCCCTAGAGGCCGATCTCTATGATCTACCCTAGGTACCAACGATTTCAGCGGACCCATGTCATTGGCTCTAAATATATCATAAAAACATTTTGAGAACTCAAGTCATACCAGTGAGGTCATGACAGTTCATCCATTTCAATCAAATCAGCAATATTGAGTCAAGCTGCCATACCAAGTCACATACTATATGAAAGAAGATACATGTAGTTTGCACAGCACCTCACATTTGTAGTCAAAACAATCAAGCGATAATACATACATGTAGGTTACTCTTGTTCGTATTGTTACATTACACACATACATTGTAGTATGTAGTGGTTGTACATTAAATACTACTACCTGTCTAAATACTACATGTACCTAATTTAAGAACCTGTCAGCATGGTTGCACATGCAATTTCAACTACAAAGTCATGTACTTGTTGGTTGTGATTTGTCAATGTTATACTATATCGATCCAGAAAATTTTATTGACGTTGAAGGTACGATAAAAACAATTACACTGTAATTCCTCAACGGGTCGAATTTTACCTTTGTCTGCAGATGCTTATAAACATATCTCTAAAAGTAGGGCCCAGTCGGTGATGTCTTTTTCTATTAGGATGGGCCAATAATGTAGCAGAAATGGGATCTTTTCCCACAGACTTTGCTGCCATATTTTTGCGTAACTTTTATGAGGCCAGCTCGATAAGCGATTTACCATGAGCTAACAAACTCAGTTTGAATTAATATTGATGTAAAAATACTTTCAACTTAAAAACTGTAAACTCAAGACTGCTGACAAGAATTTAAAATATTTCTACAAACTTTGTATAAAAACTGCTATAATAATATTATTATCAGTTCAATTCAGAATTATTGATGCCTTCTACTCAGTTGTTAAATTCGCAACTTGGTTTGTTTATTTCTGCTCATGCATGTAGGTAAACACAACAGTGTCCTAGCATTTCAACTCCCCTAAATTCTACAATCTTTGCAGTTGTGTAGAATTAGTGGTTTTGATGATGTAAACACCTTTGAAAAGTATTAATTAAAAATCTTTTTTCAACTGAAACTGTACATGTATCAAAGCAGTTGGTTGAGAGAATAGTTTGCACTTGTTAAATTTTCACAAATATATAATTATGATATGCATTGGACATAAATAATGTCAATTTTACAAAGGTTATGAATGAAAATATAGGGCGTAAGATGTCATCGTTTGATGCACATATATGTACAATGTATATTTTGATCATTAAATTATCATGTGAATGTAAACTATGCATCAGTTGCAAGAAAAAATTGAGGATATTATGAAAAATTCAGAAATTTTTGTTTAAAATTCCAATAATGTTTGGCTAAAATATTGTAGACATAGTAGTAAAAATGTAACTTAAAAAGCAGCCAAATAACCAAAAAAATGTAAACGAATATAAAGCTAATCATAAAGCTAATCTCATATATGGTATGTATAAATACCCTTCACTTCTTTGTTACACAACACAAACCTTTTAGTCACACAATGATTACAATACGCTTCTGCAACCAGGAACAAGAATTCACCTAAAGTTAAGGATAGTTTGTGTTACCTTGTGACCTTATGCACAGATTCTACTCAATGCTGCGTGTACTGAACAACAACGCTGCCTATTTAAACCATCAAGCATTCATTTCTCCACTCGTTCCTATTCTATACATCACTTGAACCAGATACTACATGGAGATGAAAAGAAAATATTAAAAGTTGTAAAAGTTACTACAACAAATTTATAAAGCAAGTCATAGCAATATACATGTACATAGGTATTTTATTATCAGATAATTATACACACGTTGTTCACTGAAGAATTCGGGTGTCATATTAATTTACATATTATATTATATGTATACATGTAGCTGAGAAACACTAAATGTAATGTGTAAAACACAGAACCAGGGACCAGATGGATGGAGTATTATGGCATCTAACTGCATACAGGCAAGTTAAGGCAGCATTTCCATACATTCCAGAAAGTGCTGTCTACTACATTGCATTATTTTCACAAACTGAATATGCATGTACATGTTGTCTCCTCAATTGCATTGTACATTGCCCTTCACTGTGTAAATCCCTATAATTCTCGCAGTTCAGCTGTTTTCTTCAGCAGCTGTTGCTAAATGCTACATAATTACATATGCTAATAACTAACAGCATTATTTTGATTTAATATTAAAATTTTCTAGGTTGCAAATGTGTGGATATGATACTGATCTTCTCCATACTATAAATAGCAATGGCAGGTCATTGGTCAATCAGCTTTCACATGCCTACCAAGAGAGATGGGTAGTGAGGGACCTTCAGTCATCCCACACGCTAGAATCTGCCAATGAGGAAACAAGAAACGTGACATCATCCACTCAAAGTAATTGCTGACTCTTTCAAAACAATAATTTTAATTGAAGAAAGATATCAATCAATAACTTTTTTGCAGGAAATTGTGTGAATTCTCTGCGGTAAGTTTCATGGCATCCATGTTTGTTCTAGAATTAAATGTTTTGAACCACAGGTACTTGTATAAAAAACAGCCCACTGCATTTTAGCAGCATTTTGTGATGGTACGCCAAGTCGTATCTTCCATCTGACACTCATTATTGTGTGCACATACATGTATATACCTGCTTGTACCTTACTATATGTTATTGTATATAGTTACATGATTGTTACTAAGTCTTTTAATGCCTTTTATACCCATGTACAGAGGCCCGACCTCTCAGAATCCATTGATATTGATTCTGTACATGAATTGGACCGTTTTAAGCAACTTTTGTAGAACCCGACCTATTTTGGGTCGGCCGTCGAGCTTCCGGCGGCCATCTTGTTGCGCAACTTCCAGACGACCACACGTCGTCTTTTCCCGACGTCACGTCGGCCGGAAGTCCTTATACTATATAAAGGGCACTGTTTTACTGTTCATTGTCTCAGTCTTCACTTGGCTTTCAATAAAGACACATCTACACTTGATACAGAGACTTTCACTTCCTTTTGCCAGGTCATTCGCTTTGCGAACTGCCTACTAGGTCGAATCACTCTCTTTCATTGTATAGTCTGAAGGTCGGACTTGAGATCAGATGGGTCGTCTTTGGTAGTATTTGGGCTACTGAGACCGCTCGATCTTTCATGTAATGCGAAGTCCTATTACCACTCATAGGCACTTCATTTCTGGGTCGATAGTCGTCCAAGGACGACCGCACCAAAACACAGAAACCATTACAATTTAACTGGACAATAAGATGAAGCAAGTTGTACTACTGCTATCAAATTCTTAGGGGAGACAACTAGGATCTCGTATATATGTCGGCCTACACACTATATTATGTGAGGTTACAAGGTTATCAAAATTCCAGATTTGCAAGCATAGTATGTCTACTGAATTGTTTGTAGCCTTAACTCCATTACTCGACCTGGTTGGATCTTCTGTTAACTTCCTGTTACTGGTGCGACGGTTTGCGTTTAGTAATCCTCCAGGAGGGCTACTTAGAGTTATTGTTGGTCACATCTGCTCAGAGATTGACAGGCAGAGAATCCTGGACACTGGCGGTCAGCTAGAATTCAGGCTGGAGAGACTGGCTGATGACATAATAGTTGGTTGGAATATTGCACAGAATATTATTATACAATACCACAGCAGCCTCTCATTATATGAATAGTATAGCAAGTTATTTTGATAATAAACTAATAATTAAGTAAAGATGACATAAATATAAATGTGTCAAATATATACTCGTACGCTCAGGGAGTATTACGCTGCTTACACTTCAGTGCAGAGTAGACTACTGACATGGCCTTTGTTAGAACTAAATCTGAAGCAAAGGAAAAAAAATCTTTCTAACTAATTACATTAATATTTCATTATGTGAAGTTCATGCATTGAGTATTGTCTTGTTATAAAGACAACATGTCTGTTTAGAATACAGTAGGCAGTTACTGCAATCCATCATTAGCGTGTTGGTTTAAGTGTAACAGAACACTTTTTATTACCATTTACTGGTTCATTGACATCACTCTGGTCACCCACAATCTGGACTCTGAAAAACTGGTCACCCACAGTCTGGACTCTGAAAAACTGGTCACCCACAGTCTGGACTCTGAAAAACTGGTCACCCACAACCTGGACTCTGACAAACTAGTCATCCACAATCTGGGCTCTGACAAACTGGTAACCCACCATCTAAATACTCCTGCATGTTGAAGTGAGTGTAAAATAACATCCTTTGCCATTGTCTATTGGAGTGATACACCTAACCATAAAAGCCAAACCACATTGGTTCAAAGAGATGATAGCATTACCGTATATGCACTATTTCTTAGAAATGAAAACAAATTTGGTTTCAAATGTTTAAAATATTTTAAATACTGCTTTTGACTAGTACAACTATTTGCAGTATTGTAGATAGTTTTACATCTTAGAAAGCCAAAAATAGCTTTGCAAATAGCTAGCCGTGCTGGCTCCAAATATTTCTCTTAAAATCCAGTAGGTCACTAACTGAGACAAAACTCAAATATGATGACCAATGTAGACTCAGAGGAAGTCACCAAACCAGACAAACCTGTAGTTTATACAGCAAAAACAGTTCTACTCTACTACATCAAACAAATGTAAGAATACTAATCCTTTAACCTTGATTTTGTTCCAGAATGTAGTTAGGACTACTAACATGTACATCCAACAATCTCTTGAGTTTCCTTAGCTTTTCTATAGTATTTGGACGGTCACTAAAGACTGACCGGGTTCCTTCTTTAGCATTTATAATGTATTGAATACACCTCGATATATGATACTACATTCCATGTAGAACAAGTTTGTAGCCTATAACGTCACTAATCTTTAACATTTTTGTATTTTCCTAAAATACAGTTTCGATATTCTCAATAATATGCTGATAGGTTGCCTGCATCATTGTCTGTAGCTGGAGATTCTTTCGCAACATCTCAAGGAAGTACAGCTGACTTTGAAAACGGACCTTTTGGATCTTTTATAATGGCATATGGTGAGTGCTATACATGATGAAGGTGCGTGTTCCATGCAGCCAGTTTGGGGATTAACATTGCTTCCCTACCCAAGTCTATATGGTTAAGCTAAAGAGACAGGAGTCATGAGGTGATCAAACATACCTTTCAAACTGTACAGTATAACCTAAAGTGAGTAGGGGATATTTTTTGTGAGAATATTTCATCACCAACAGAGGTTTGTAACCGAAGCCCTGCAATACTTTAAGTTACATGTAATTGATTCATAAACGCTTTAGCTTTCCATAATACAGTAAATTCGATGGCATAATGTAATATCAGCAAAATACTTTGCAACATACGAAACCTCAGCACCAGCATGTGATGATGAGTATACCAGCATAATCTGACTGTCAAGTCAAGGTATAGTCTGTACAGGATAGAATTTATCAGTACAACTAGACTCACCTATGATAAGAATAGAAGTGTCAGTCTGTTCGCTCCCATATCCTATGCCTCAGTCTCGTATACTAATCCTATTGGCTAATGCTTATCTCAGGATCCAATAAGCGGCACTGTTATACACCATTGATCTCTAGATCATAATCCCACACTGACCTAAGCAATATAATGTTATCGTTAATTATTCATTATAACATGTGGTTACAGAAAGATTGACTACATGTACATGATGAATATATTCTTGTTTTAGCAAATAAACTCAAAGAAGATCCTAGATATAAGCAGATAGAGGAACTTGCAATGAAAGATCTCTCTATGATCGAAACTGACTCAAACTCTCGGTTTAAACACCAGAATCTTATTACAGATATTGCTGGACCATTCACTGCTATCGTCAGGCACAGTCCAGATAGAATTATTATGGTAGGGTGGCGTATACCACATCTAGAAGTAAAATAGCAACTCGCCTTCGAAATTTCTTGCTAATACTTTTCCAACAACGTACATGTAAACAACCATTCTCACTCATACACATAACTCAGTCTTGTATATTTTATCGAAACACATAAATTGTGCCAGTTCCATTGGGGTTTGCAACTTTAGTCAGCTAGATTATACACTGTAGGTCTAAGAACTGTTCTAATGTTTAATGGTACATGTTCAGTTTGTCTCGTAGCACGATTTACAGTCGCAGAAGGCTTGGCTTATTGGTAAACAATATCGCACTTTTGCTAAAATGGCATCCTATTTAGACTGCACCAACAATCTTTGTCAATATTGAGATGAGTTGCACATGATGTATGCTAGTAAACATAAAACATTGCTTTATGCAGATTTTAGGCCTACCAACTAAACTGTGATAATATTGTCATTTGTTATAATGTTCCTATATTCATAAATTTCAGTGCATGCTACTCACGGCCAGTGTAATCATGGACGCTGTTGCCAAGGGTTACTGGAATCGAGCAAAGCAGTTATTGGATGGGTTCTGTTCATTAGTTGAACCAATCATAGATCACCAGAAATTTCATTCCCTAAATACACTAGACATGACGAGCCAATACTCTTTCTGGGTAAATATTTGTCACACATAAAAAAACATAAAATTTTAGCCTGTCATACAAAACCCTGCTTTTCTCCCCCAAAGTAAGATATAAAGCTTGTTACCCAATGGGCAACAACCCACAGGCCCATCTCAGAGTTTTATACAATGTACACTGTAGTATGCAGCTACTAAAGTACGAGTATGAAGACAGACACTGATATGTTATTAAATAATTATAACACAATGCTTCACATAATATTCAATAAATGTAAAAGTTGTAGTTTTTGAATTAAATTTTAGCAAAATATTTGTGCCAACAAGAACATTTTACTTGCCAAAAGAGATATCGATCTACTTCCTGCATGGCATAGATTTTCCGCTGGTCTGAAAGGAGTTGGTGAGAGAGAATCATTTGTTGCAGAACCTATACTTCTCACTAGATTCGACATGACGTACTCCGAGCCACAATCTACACTGTACAGTACTAAAAACTACATGGGATTTCAGCATCTAACCCCAACGGTGTGTGCCATGTGTTCTTAATACTAGCAGCATTTGTAAGCTTTCGAAAAATTTACTATAAAAGCGATTTTCGAATCAACGAATATGAGTAAATGTTGAAGCTGCTTTCTTGATTCAAATAAAAATTTATAACTAGGAATACAAGACACATTTTTATCTTTGATTTATTTCCTAATATATCAACACTCATCTGAGCATCATCATCCTCTGATAATGATGCTCGGATGAGCGTTGAAATAGTAGAAAATAAATCAAAAATAGAAATGCGTCTTTTATTACTATTTATCATAAAACTACTAGCCCACACTAACATTTCTCAAAATAAAAATTTAGATCAAATGACATTAAAACATCAGACGCTTTTATCCATAAATTACCAGGAGAAGATAATCTATAAGACGAGACGCATTTTTAAATTTTTGTTGACTCCTTATATTTTGATGTATATCCATACAAATCATCATCAAATATAAAAATGCGTCTGTCTTGATATTCATCATTAAGATACTTGCTCACACCAACATTTTCCAAGAATATATAAGCCTTTACATATCAATTTTTAGAAACCAAACGGAGACAGTTTTGGAGCAACACATGTCTCATACACCCCAACTTACTCCCAGAGATCAGGTTACACTACTCCATGTACACCGAGTAGTGTATCTACTACAGCCACAGCATTTAGCACGGCAAGCTACTCTGCTCCAGCTGACAGCATTGTGTCATCATCTTTGCCGGCTGCAGGTGCTTTTTCTCCACCTCAGCCACCCCCATATGTGAGCCCAAATAATGTAGCATTTCGATCTCTCATTGGAATAAACTACGGGGACAGAGAAGTCGACCCTCATTTCAATGTTCCTGTTTCAGCAGAGAAATATCAGTATCCAGACTTTTAATGCAAACTCATCAACATGATGATGGAGTGAAACAAACATCCTAAAACTGCTTCATGGCTTGAATATAAAGACGTGTTAGCACAAAATGCTGTATTATACTCTTCATATTAAGCTATACATTCCTATCAATCAATACAATATTCACATACGATGAGGAGGTCGATATATGACTCTATGCATCTCTACTGCTTATCTGGGATAGAATAATACATACTTAATGTAGGACCTGTATCTCTCTTTTTGTACAAATGAAAAGTATTGTTATTCACCTTATTAATTATACATGTGACTCTTTGAATTGTTTGCTAGTAGTGTGAGATTTTTATTGAGTTCTAAGCGTGTGCAATGTATCCCAATATACATATACAGTGAAGAGATCTATTATACATGACTAGCATTTCGGCTATTTCCCTGAAATAGAATAAGGTAAAGTAGCACATCTGTGTATGTTATAAGAATGTTAAAGCCATCATGATCTACGCTTTCAATTATGCATGCGCCTCTTGGAATTGGTTGCTAGTAGTCATGGATTCATTGAGTTCCAAGTGTGTAGAGTAGTTAGTGTTCATAGTATTAGTTGCAAACAGCTCCCTCTGCTGGTAAGCTCTAACTAAATTGTAAACATGGAGCTCTACCATCTCATCGGTCTCTTGCTGATTCTGGAAGTCTGGAAGACGTTGGCTCAACAACAATGCGGTAAATATTTTAGAATTTTAGAATATAATTTTATCAGGGAATGTAATCTCCAAATAGACAAGTGTTTAATAAACACATGTGGAGCTTCAAATGAGACATTAATGTATTTGGCGTGTGTCCAGAGTATAACAATATTACAAGTTGGGCTAAAAAAAATTACAAAATGCATCTTTTTTTACACCAGATGACTATTCATTGTATTTATAGAGAGCAACAGATATGCTTCTGGGACTTACACAGAGTTACTAACCTCTGACATGGAGAGGATTCTCTCTTCTTTCAGCGTCTGCCTGTCTTTCTGTGCAATGAATCAATCATGTGCTGCCGTATCATACAACAGAACTACATCTACATGTGCTATGTCTGGAGAACCAGGTGTGGTGAACTATCCAGAAGATGATGATGAACCGCTGACTTTGGTTAAAGAGTCTCACTATGCTGACCTCAAAGTCTATGAGTTCTCTACACTCCTTGCTAGAGGTACAGTAAACTGGATTAAGGATCTAAGTCTACTGTAAATTACATGGTGTTATCTCACTTAGCTACGAGTATACTATCTCAATGAAGATTTCCTTTACAACAGGCTCGGCCAGATCTTTGTACTGTGCTAAACCACCACCTGTCTCACCATTCAATATTTGCAAATAATCCTGTTCATCCTTTTTCCAGACTCTGACTCTAACTTACTTGTCCATAGCTGTGCACAAGAGTTATTTATAGAATGATAGTTAGTGTTGGCTCTATAAGATTACTGGGCTATTTGATCCTATGGCATAGCCATAGGATCTCAACAGGTCTCAATGATGGCTGGAGTTTATAATAGTCAATATTTAAATGAGTTTATCTTGGCTGCCACTAGGTTTACAAAGACAAACAGCACATCAATCTTCATAAAATAAGATGAACAGTATTCCTTGTAAATATTGAATATTGAGACAGTAGTTGTTTAATGTAATAACTGTTAATAACTAATCTGAAGTACTTTAATTGAAGTTGTTAAGCCAATATAGAAAATTAACTAGAACTAGAGTATGAGTATGCTGATTCTAAAAACAGTTCACTGCCAGTTCGAAGCAGTTGTAGATTCCAGCAGCAGAAATCTACACCCAAGACACAATGTTATGGTTACAAGAAGAGCTGTTTGCAAAAATTGCCATCTCACAATGAAGCGCCTTGTTTTGAGTATTTTAGTACAACCTAGAGAATGAGAACTGTGTTGACCCTAAATTGAAAATTGATTGCTGTGTAACGTCTAGGATTCTAGTTTATTCTCACCGCCATGTTGTAATGTACAGGTGCTCTTATGAGTTTGTCGTCAAACTATTCACCAAATAGTGTAGCTGACCGTGCAGTTGATGGTATTTACGGGGCTAGCAGTATCGCCCACACATTGAAAGAATTGTCTCCATGGATCCAAGCAGATCTGAAGACACTGCATTACATTTTTGGTATAAAGATATGGAACAGATCTAACAATCAATGTAAGTAATATATTTCATTGATGGATGACAAATTGACTTCCTACAGTTTCTGGGCATCGACATCTATCTAAGAAAAGTATTATTTTTTAGTTTTTGATTCTACTTTCTTGAAACTTGATTTGCAGCCTTGATGGTGTTATCTTTTACCAGGTCACTAATAATATCTAGTAATAAACAGTTAACAGAGCTTTTCAACTCAACCTGAAAAGCAGGTTATTAGTGTAGAGCATAGTGTAGTTTCCATCCCAGTAGGGTGTAGGACTTGAACCAATGGCTATGAGCTCTACAGATGAACAAGTACCTTAGGAACTCGACAGTATCTAAGAAGTTTCAGGTTTTAGAATTTAAACATTCTTTGCCTTTATTGCTGTAATCTCTGTAGTTAACATGGATAGGCTGGCTAATGTACGAGTGATAGTTGGTGAAAGAGATGCTAACTTTGATGATCCTCCAGAAGATGAGATCTGTAGCTACCTTCCTGGAAAGCCTGATCCAGCTGATATCATATCCCTTCCTTGTGATAGGAGAATGAATGGTAGATACGTGAGGGTAACGGCTGTTAATGTTAACAAACCTCTGAACATCTATGAGTTGGAGATACATGGCTTATTCCTAATCAATTGACTAATTAAATAGAATCCATGTCAAAAATAACTCGTTTTAGTATTCACTACATTGTATGTCTGATTTTCTCATGGTATCCCCTACAAAAATTTTCTTAGAAGAATCTAATATATTATTATTAATGTTTTACTTCATATCAATTGCTTTCTAGCCCATCATTTTAATAATTGATGATTTAGGACTACTCTATGCAAGTGAACAATTTTAGCAGCCATTGTTGTACACCTTGAGAAGTTTCCTTAGCAACCAATGTTTATTTTCGTTTAATCTAGCCTAAAGCCGTTTTATGAGATATCCATGATTATAGTAATCTAATTAATATTTAATGCTTTTGACCACAACACCATTTCCGACTACTGGGTCTTAAAGTAGGCTCAGATAAAACCATTTGCAACAATTTCGCTTTGCTGTAACAGATCTAAATGTATAATTGTATAGACAATATTATTATATACCTAGATGCATTTTACATGTATCTGGCATTGTATTATATTATATTGTATGTCTGCTTTTACATATCTCTAGCATTTGAATCTGTGATCTTTTATTGTCGTTTATACTAGCAGCCACCAACAAAAAATTATAATAGTATGCTTTTATTGCTGTGCTGATGCTCATTCGTATACATGATGTTGCTCACACACACACACATGTATATTTGGTTGTAATAAAAACCTGTGTGTTAGTAAAATTATGTTTTGCCGCAATTTTACCTTTCAACTGAACTTTTTCACCAAAATTTTCTCCATCTGTAACGTTGTTCTATGGTCAAAATATCCATCGGATTTTCCTTTCACTTCTAGATATTATGTGTATCAGTAAACTCAAGCTATATAATTCTCACTAAGTATATGTATATTGTCTATCTGGGTGTTTTTCCCTTGCCTAGTGCATCATTAGTTAAACAACACGCGAGAATTACAAACACACAAGTTGAACTCTGATTGCTTGTCTTGTTCTTCCAACATAAAAATAGCCCATATTGCCTTTTACCTTTTAAAGTTATCCTCAAAGCTACAGGGCTGTTATTATACCTGTAAATTAATATAGACCTATTAATATACCAGTCAGGCTTACAATCAACACTGGCCAGTGATTTTACCTACAGAACCCCATCTATCTTTACAGAGTATGATGACCAGTTCATCTGTGATCGAATGCATTGCTACATTTTTAGAGGGACATACAGTCATGTAAAGTGATTGTTGTATTGAATTGAAGTAATTATTCTATTCCTGTTAATTATGCATGTGCCGTACCTCAGGGAATTGTTAGCACAGTAACTTAAGTTTGTGCATTCAGTGCGATCAAATAGCGTGTAGATGAGCGTGCTCTACTGCTGAGTGTCTGGTACCTTCTACCTACTAAACATGGAACTCTACAATGTCCTTCATCACTTAGTTATTCCGAAAGTTTGCAAGTCTATTGGTTCAACAGCAATGCGGTATATATTTCAACAAGGTTCCAAGTAGCAAAATTTTAGCATCCGATTCTCCCAACTAGCATAATCTAACCACACCAGTACAATAAAAGACATTTTTAGTAAATAGATGAATATTTTAGTAGCATGCAATGATGTGCAAAGTTGTCCTCTCCTTTCTCTGCTTCTCTCTAGTGAGGAGACAGCTCCAATATGTTTAAACTCAGTGAAAGAATGAGCATATTTGTACGCAGAGTCAATAACAATTTACAAATGATATATTATTTTACCCTTAGTTATCAAAACAACATCTTGTTTAAATGGGGCTGTTGCAAGAATGAGTCTCTGACCGGTCCAAGAATCAGCAAAAGTAATAGCAGATTTTTACTCAAGTTAGCACAAGTCCTTGCTTAATGTTGATCGGGTTTGGAGGCAGGGAAGGAATCCATTATTACAGTAGGTTACAGTAGGTCTTCCCTTCCACTGTCTTTACCTGTGCAACTCCAGTTACATGTACTTTGCTACATTTAGTAAATGTGTTCCCCACCTCGCAAAGTAGGCCATAGCTTTCTTACCATCAATTAATAGCAGGAAGTAAAAATGTTAAGTCCTATTAATCAAGTAGTTTTTTTTCTAAACTTCAAGCATATATGATTCATATGTTTTCCAATTCAAATAGAACATAACCTGCAGTAGATATACTTGAATAAGTATTATTCACAGAGTTCCTAGCTCAACCAAAAGGTGCATGTCACCTAGAAGAGTGATGGCAACTCTAGAGAGCAATGGAGACAATGGAGAAATAAAACTGCAGCAGAAGTTTGAAAAGGTCAGTTACAATGCACATGTACTATTTTCTAAATGCCATGTGGTCGGGGTATATACATGTAATTTTCTCTGATCCTACCCCTACATTCTGCAGGTTTGTAGGTACAAGCATTCCAGTTACGCTAAGGAGGCAGGCTCACTTTTCAATGCTCCCGTTCCAGCGGAGAGATATCAGTATTCAAACTTGTAACACTAACTCACCAACATAATGATAAAATGATACAAACGTTATTAAAGTATTTTTATTAATTGGACAACGACATTGCAGAGATACGTCGCGTGTTAGCACAAAGTGTTGGTGCAAAGTTTCAAATTCCTATCAAGTAATACAATATTCAGATATAATGGGGAGGTTGATACATAATACTATACATTTCTACTGTTTACCTGGAATAAAATAATAATGTAGCAATGGCATCCTTTCTCTATGTAAAAGTGAAAATCATTATTATCTACCCCTTCAATTATATATGTGCCTCTGGGAATTGGTTGCCAGCAGCGAGAGTGGATAGAAAGTGAGTGTTTTATTAGTTGTGCATGGCTGCTGGTGGTGGAAAGGGCTTTTACTATACATGGAGGTCTACCATTTCATTCATCTATTGGCAATTCTGAAAGCCTGGAGCACGTTAGCTCAACAGCACTGCGGTAAATATTTCAACACTTTCAACGCGGTTCTAAGCAGCGACATTTGAGAATGTAGTTCTTTCAGCGTGTGCAATCTCAAAATGGATGAAGTTTTTAGTAAATACATATGGAGCGGCAAATGAGATATGACTGTGTTTGGCATAGTGTTCAGGGCAACTACAAATGGGCGACACAACAGTTCAGACGGAAATGATTGTCGTTGTTTGCACTAGATAACTATTCATTCCACATGTATTTGTAGAGAGTAAGCGATATGCTGCTGAGACTTACACAGATCTGCTAAACTCTGATCTAGAGTGGATTCTCTCTTCACACAGTGTCTGTCTGACTCTCTGTACATCCAACCGATCATGTGCTGCCGTGTCATACGACAGAACTACATCTACATGTGCTATGTCTGGAGAACCAAGTGTGGTGAACTATCCAGAAGATGTTGGTGAACAGCTGACTTTGGTTAAAGAGTCTCACTATGCTGATCTCAAAGTGTATGAATTCTCTCCTCTGCTGGCACAAGGTACTATAAAATTATTCAGAATTTTATGCGAAAACTGGAGTAAATGCTAAAAACTATTTCTAGTCAGATTGTTACATTACATGGTGTTATCTGACTGAGCTATATCATTCCAATAAAGTGCAACAAGCTCCAGTCACGTGCTTACTGCTATTGAGTCAGATCTCTGTATTATGTTTAACGTTGATAATTAATATCAGATACTTTAATTGAAGTGACATGCCAACAACAAAGTTGAGCCAGAACCCTTAAGTGCTTCTTCAGCAATTTTATTGCCAGTTCAATGCAGTTGTAGATCACAGCAACTGATATCTTACAGAAGATTACAAGGAGATCTATTTGCAGGAACCATCTTTGAACATAAATTGTCTTTTTACAACACTGCCATTTCACAATTAAGTGCTGTCTTTTGATTATATTAGTACAAGCTAGAGTATGGGCATTATGAAAGACCGTTTTATTTTTTAATATACTTACAAAGTGTCTTTATAGATTCATTAGCTCACCATAAATTGAAGTTGCTGTGTAATGTTTAGTATTCTAGTTTATTCTCACCGTCATATTGTAATGTGTAGGTGCTCTTATGAGTCTGTCTTCAAACTATTCACCAAGTACCTTCGCTGACCGTGCAGTTGATGGTATTTACGTGGAGATAGACAGCTTATCAGGGGCTACAAGTATGACCCACACAAAACATGAATTGTCTCCATGGATCCAGGCAGATCTCAAGACACCGCACTTCATTTGGGGTGTAAAGATATGGAACCGATCTTGGCACAGGGATCCATGTATGTAGTAAAATAGTTCATAGGTTCCACTTTCTTGAATATTGATATGCAGCTTTGATGATGCTTTGGTTTCTAGAGCATTGTGATACATCTAGCCATAGATGCTTCCTGGGGCTTTTGAGACCAACTATGAAGACATATTACATGTGTAATACAGCAGCTTCAATAGCTATAGGGTGTATGGATTGAACCTGTAACTAGATCAATGAGTTCACCAGCATGTTGACCTTTGACATTTCATGCTCTTTATACGCACCTCAAGTAGTTGCGTCTAGGAAATTTCAACTTCTACAAAATTCTCGAAAGATTTTACTCCACTCACGCACATTGACCAGCCCACTCACTAGACATTTTCTCTCATGGCATGCCTTAAGCAGCGCCTTCAAATGTTCAGTGTGAACATGTGACCCAACCTTTAGAGTTTAGACATTCTGTATTGTAGCTCTAACCTCAGTTGTCATCCAAAGATTGGCTAATGTACGAGTGACAGTTGGTGAAAGTGATGCTAACTTTGATGATCCTCCAGAAGATGAGATCTGTAACTACCTTCCTGGAAAGCCGGATCCAGCAGATATCATATCCCTTCCTTGTAGTAGAAGAATGTATGGTAGATATGTGAGGGTAACGGCGGTTAATGTTACTGACTTTCTAAACATTTATGAGATGGAGGTACATGGAATATCACTCATGGAGTGACGTAGCAGGAACTACAAATGTATGTTCATGCTATTTTATGACTTTGAGTCATCACATCTTTAGAATCTACCTGATCTGTACTAATTCTGTAGTGAATTTGTTAAAGTTTTATCTACTGATGAGAGTTGTCTTCTCTTGCATACATGTACACTTGAAATTTTCCAAACGACATAACAATATATTCACTAATCACTACCTTTTGATTCATATTCGACTGCCAAGCACCTTGCAAGCACTAAGTGTTGACCAATAACTATGTACTCTCTGAAATAAAATATTTTTATGTCCATTGTTGTACACATCACGTAGATATTTCTTAGAGATCATTGTTTATTTTATGTACAATCAATTACCATGATTCTAGGTGACCATGGTTTGATTAAGTTTTCTGGGAGACACCATTATATTACTATGCTATTACTTTGCTAGCCTAATATTGGATTTTCATTACTCAGATAGGATATGTTTTCACAGCTTTGGTTTCAAACGTAAAGGTTTAACATACATGTACACACTTTAAAGAGCATGGGAGGGTAATTCCACATTCCAGTCTGACATGGGAATACTGACAATGAATTAAATATCATTGCAATACTTTAACGACTGGTGCATCTATCACTAAATACATGTATATTGGCTCATCTATTGGAGTGGTATGCAGGACTGTAAAATGTATCATACATTTACATGTACAATGTGCATGTATACAATCTGTTACATGTACAAGTATGTGTAACAGGCACGTTCATTTAATATGGTACTGAATTACAACATAGTACGACTTTAATCATACATGACCTCTGAGGACCGGTTACCCAGGAACAACAAACAGTGCTGCCAAAACAACGCTGCATGTGATTTACTGCTTCACTCCTTTTGCTGAAAAGCTCTAACTAAGCATGGAAATCTACAATTTTATCTGTCTCTTGCTGATCCTGGAAGTCTGGAAGGCGTTGGCTCAACAACAATGTGGTATGTATTTCAGCCACCAGCAGCAGTTTAGAATCCTGAACATCTTGCTAGAAGATAAGTTACAGCATCAGTCATACTACAGTGTTGTGCAAAAGTATTTGGTCACTCCCTCGAAAATACATTATTATTACATTATTATACTTAATATGTACGCACAATGTATGTCAAATACTTACTATGTACGTATGTCACATACTTGGTACATATATGTACTTGCTAGGTACGCATGTCACATACTTAGTACATATGTACTTACTATGTACGTACATGCATGTCACGTCATACTTAGTACGTATGTACTTACTATATATGTATGTATGTATGTATGTATGTATGTATGTATGTCATGTATGTATGTATTTATGTATGTGTACATGTATGTCACATACATGGTAAATATGTACTTATTATGAGCAAATAAGCTATAGTGTATTTTTGAGGGAGTGAAGGGAGTAACCGAATACTTCTGCACAGCACTGTATCTTACTGTTCAATAATTAGATTAGCAATATGTAGTATAACTTCAAATAAGATGTGCCTGTACTTGTATTTAACATAATCTAATTTCTAGGAGGCAGCAGTTATGCTGCTGAGACTTACACAGATCTACTAAACCCTGGTATAGAAAGGATTATCTCTGCCTACAGTGTCTGTCTGAATCTTTGCACATTCAACCGATCATGTGCTGCCGTGTCGTACAGTAGAACTACATTAAAATGTGCTATGTCTGGAGAACCAAGTGTAGTGAACTATACAGAAGATGATGGAGAACCGCTGACTTTGGTTAAAGAGTCTCACGCCAAAGATATGAGAGTGTATAAGTTCTCTACATTGGTAGCACGCCAAGGTACAATGTCCATTGACCGTAATACAGCCGTTATGCTGTGATAGTTCAAGTACCTGTTATATGCAGTCACTCAGTCAGAGTTTGGTGCTTGCTACCACCAACCATGCCACGTGGTGGTGTTACAGAACCAGTCGGTTCACCATGTTATGTAATTCTGATGTCTCCTATGTAAGGCTTTCACCTAATAATATTGTACAATAAAACAACTTCCTTTTTTGTGACGCTTACATGTAGATGTAGATTCCAGCGTAGTTAGTAATGCTATTCAGCTATAATTCATAGGAGCTGTCATGAGCTTATCAACCAAGCAATCAGAGACCTACCACCTACCTGGTTGTGCCATCGATGGTGTATACAAGCTCACCAAAATATTAGGAAACCAAACAAAGAATAGTATGGCTCACACACGCAGTGAACTGTCTCCATGGATCCAGGCAGATCTGAAGACGCTGCACTACATATACGGAGTAAAGATATGGAACCGATCTTCCAGTCAACGTAAGTAATATATTTCAATAATTATTGACAGTTGATGTGTTCCTGCAGTTTTGTGAAGTTTCCTATTCTCACACTACTCTTCTATAGTTTACAGAAGCGGATTTGATAGCCTTTGTTCCTTGGACACGGTTATTCAGCTTTGGCATGCATCAATTGCTAATATTTTATATAATTCAGTTGTCATGAAAAGGCTGGCTAATATAAGAGTGACAGTGGGTGAAAGCGATGGTAACTTTGATGATCCGCCAGAAGATGAGATCTGTAAATATCTTCCTGGACAGCCAGATCCAGCTGATATCATATCCCTTCCTTGTCATAGGAGAACGTATGGTAGATACGTGAGGGTAACGGCTGTTAATGTTAACAAACCTCTAAACATCTACGAGTTAGAGATCCATGGTTTATTACTCTTGAAGTGACTTCACATGCATTTAATTATGGCTTGCTTTGCTGCAAGACTTTTTATTCATTTATAGTCATGTTCTATAATAATTATTATCTACATTATCTGAGGCATGTTCGATGGTATATGCATTAAAGCTGTTAAAAGTTTCTCTGTCATTGCTACTGTCGTGTTAATGTTACCTGCGTACAATTTACACATGAGCACTAAAATATTCTTCAAAGACTATAACATAACGTTGATGTTTTACAGGCATCATATTCGACAGCAAGGTGCCTCATCTCAATCAATAACTACGTACTCTCTATAATAAATAACTCATAAACTCTGCTGTTGTCCTTCACTGGTGAGCGGCCATGTTGTATACTGTCACGTAACCCTTGGAGATTTCCCTTAGGTACAAATGTTTATATGCTTTGTAAAATCAATTTTCAGATTGATGAGTGCCTGAAGCACAATAGTTAACTTTAAAATGCATAGTATAATTATCAAAAGTAATCCAATGTACCTATAACATGGTTGAATACTCGCACTATAATTAAAACTAAATTCCTAGCAAAAATCTTGTTTTCGCTAGATAACTTGTTTTATTATGTGTACCTTTCAGAGACCTACAAATGTATAATAAGTAGTATAAATTTGACTGAAACTGCTGCAGTGACATTGGCATTGTGGTTGTATACGTGTACATTCAGAATGTATGTGTATAATGAACAGAGCATAAGACATTTTTCAATAATTTTGAAAGATAACAGGCTAAGTGAAAAGAATTAACACGTGGTCCACCTGATTATACAAGCAACTTATGTCTTGCTAATTTGGTAGCCTAAGGCAATACACTAAAGCACTCAGTACACTCTTATAACAGGGTGACGTACTTTACCAGACAAAGCTCAGAGACATTACTTGCATACCTATATAGGAATAGAGTTATCTGATCATGTGGGTCCAGCTGTTATACAACTACCAGGTATATATTGTTCAATACAATATTGTGTAATATTTCATAAACTTGACGATGTGTTTTATAACAGTTTTACATGCATAAGTGTATGAATTCTAATTTAATGGGAACTGGGCTACTTACCAAGTTCCATAGATCTACACTGTAATATCATGTGGGAGTTGCTTTCTATTTTCTGGCATGCTAGTTATTATGAATGATACAATTTTTATTTTTATACATGTACTTATTATTAGAGAGTGCACTATTTTATTAAAGAAACTATTCCATGCCTTTATGATTATTACTTTCTTTGTCATTCAGCTGTTAATAAAACTTTACCAATACAGTCATTGTTCATTACACTATCCAATCAGCAGCAATGTTCATCATTTAATTTTGAATGAGTCAAGCATGCCACCGATCACAGTGCTTGGTAATGAGTGAGAAACAGATGGCATTTAGCTGCCGTCTTATAAGCTTATATGCATAGGCATACTCCATGATATATTATGTATTATAGAGATGTATTAGACAAATGAATGAATAGCTAACACTAGACGTTATGATGAAGGAGCACAGTGACAGAATGACATTATTACAATGTTCCAATATATCAAATTGGATTTATCCTCTCTTTCATTTTTTTCTTTTGCACAAATTTCCAATGTACAACACCCAGCCACAAGTCATACTACCACAAGTAACACTACCAAACAATACATTGGCCTTGCTAATACTTGATGTCAACATATGTTCTCTCATATAAGTGTATGTTTGCTAAAATAAACTCGCTTGAAAATTAATTCTTAGTTATCAGGTACTCAGCTAAAGCTTTTCCTCGGGCCGTTTATTCCTGTTTGACAGAAAGTCAAATGGAATCAAATATAGGTACACAAAAAAACCTGACAATAGCACACCATATACATCGTATATTATATATTGGACGGTCTTCATTCACCACTCCTGGAGAAAAGCGGATCGAAATCCATCATCATCTCCGTCCAACTCTCGTCTAATTCCAAACGAAGCTGGAGCCGACCTGCCATGATGGATCACTCCGCCAAATCTAGCAAAACGAATCAATATCTTACAAAAAATTATTAACCAGTGTAGATTGTACGAATATGTCAACTTATACCGAATATATTGTTGACCCCAGTTTTTTGAGCTAATAAAAGTTTATTAGTAGAATTTTACTCTCAATAAAATGAAAATATTTCTTTGCCATGTTCACTATTTCAGCTTTTAGGGCAAAACTTACTAAGGCGAAATAGTAATTATGTATAGTACCAGTAGTACCAGTAGTATCAAGACAACACTCAATGTATAGACGTAATTTGTCAGAGTTGTTCTCTCTCGGCCACTAAACCGTACTACATTTTCATACCATGAACTGATGTGCAAAAAACTTTTAAATACTATGAATGAGCTGTAACTTGCTAATTTATGGCATAAGAGGGGTGGGTAACTCCTCTTCTACAACGCTACAGACAGTAGACAAACCTCTTGATGGTGTCCAGTACGCTATGTGATGGCTGTAGTTGTGAAGCCTGATACTGGCGACCTCCACTGAGTAGATTATCCATTCTATTCCTCTCTCTAACTTCATATTCTTCTCCATTCTTTGTCTTTAGTAGTCTCTGCACTGGATCTGAATTAAAAGGGAGCACTCATGTACAAGGCTGTATTCTCTGATTTGAAAGTGACATGTGGGTGTGGGAGGGGCACTGTAGCACCCTCCTGCAAGAGGGTGGTCTGGGGCTCTCTCCTTAAAGAAATTGGTCTGAGCAGCTTTAAAATATGCACTTTTAGCCTGAAGTATTGCAGTTACCCGCTTGAAAGATTACCAGGTTAATTATTCAAGATTGCTGGATTAATTACTAGCTTCAGTACAGGGGCAGCTCTGTACAGGGGCAGCACGGTACAGTCTTGGTACAGGGGCAGCACGGAGGATCTGCCGGCCCTGTTGCCAAAATAAAGTGGCCTAAAGACATTACTTTTGAAAACTGGACACTGTTTCTTTTTATATTTGCTTGATATCTGCGCCCCCTTCTACTCATTGAAACTTTCTGCCTCCCACTGAATTTTTCTAACCTACTCCCCATGCAGTGTCATTGAACTTAGTAGTAGCAGTGTAGTAGCAAGCTCATTATTTCTGTGGAAACAATATATTATTGCATTATATTGCGTTATTTCTAGAGTAATGTACGTAATAATATAGCTTATTATCTTTTTGGTCCTTTGAGAATTACCCTCTCTTTATGTATGTTCCAAGCTCACAGCTTACTTATTTGTTGCAAACTCTTTCAAGCTAGCTGCTATAAAGTGTGAATGAAGAATAAAGACAAACGACGTAGTCTCAGTCTTGGTTTGAACTCACAGAATGAACATAGGAATAGTCTCAGAAGACCTGGTCCTGACTTCTCTTTGATGGAAACACTGAAGAAGCAATCTTTGAAGAAGAACATGAGATTAACATTGAGGGAGTTTTTTGCAGCAAATACCAGCAAACGATCTTGTTAAATTTAGCAAGACCAGAGACAATACAGCAAGTTTACCAGAAAGGACTAATCCCAATATAGTCATGACCTATTACCAGTAGAAGCCAAGTATCAAGTCGACACTTGAAAAGTGAAATTTAGACAGCTGTGGAACCCATCAAAAATAACTTGATCCCTCCAGCCAGTTTTATAGTGATAGCAGAAACCAGATGAGCCAATGTGCCTACAGCTACAGAGACTTGACAGATGAATTGTTGGCCAATCAAATAATCGCTGGAGTACATGACAACTCATTACACAAGCTGCTATCATAAACTTCTAACCTCATACATGTAGTTAAGGCAGTGTGAATTTGCCAGATGCACAGTTCAGCTGAGTAATCTGAACGTACCGCAGACAGACTCAACTTCCGACCTAACAATACCAAGTCAACATGGATTAACAAAGCAACAGCTGTAATCACTACAAGATGTAATAGGTGTCTGAGCCATAGAAATACGAAATACATGTCTAGCCAAAGATCAATGAAGTAGGCAGTCAACGCGTTTAACCACTTTGCAACAGTATGGAAGTCGGCCGGAAATAACACTGATGAAATACATGTATGTGATGACGATGATCAAATAAACTACAATACTATTACAATCCAGACAGTAAATGATGCTAGGCCAAGAAGCGCACATCTCTCTGACCAAACTACTAAAAGACTGTTGATGAATATTGAGCGTGGAGCAAAATTAAATATGATATCTAAAGGTTAATTATTGAAATAATTATTTGCTATGTTAGTGCTAGCCGAATAGATGTTCACAGATTAATAACTTAGTAGGATACGACGGAAATGGTACTACATTAAGATCTTTAGGATCGATGCGAGTTGGTTTAGTCAAAGGCTGTAAGCAATACGCTGTAATTACTCCAAGCATCTAAGCATTGTTTAATACACTGTTAGGTTTTAGACATTGCATTAGGCTAGGCGATGTTACTTTATTACATGATGTCTTTGAAGTGAGAGATGCTAATGTGAATCCAAGCTTACCCAGCAACATAACCAAACGTCTACAGCAGCCTGTTCGATAACAAATTAAAAACTCTTCCGGCGAGATGTGAGATCGCAGTGGTCAAGGAAATGGAACCGGTGATAAGGCCTGTTCAATCAATGCCAGTAGCAGTGAAACCAATACTAATGGCTGCCTCAACAAGATAGCAGATCTGCACGCCTAAGATTGCAGAATAGGTCTCAGCTCTGATAGTGGCAACAAAGAGAACTACTAAAGTCCTCCCAGAATTCATTGACCACACTGTCTTTCAATCCAATATCACATCTCTGTCTGAGTGGGCTGTAATTGAATGCTCCATGTGTGTTTCAATCAAAAAACAACCTCACCTACGGCTACTTAGACTCTGAACAACACCAGACAAGACACTGTATATTTGGGAGTTGTGATTCAGGGTGACTTAAAGTTTAGCACTCGCATCAAAATGAAAGTAGAAAAAGCAAAACAGCAGCTTGGTATGATCAAACAACTGCTTCATGACGTCCCTCAGCCTGCAAAGCTCCTAACATAGTATATTACAATGTAGTTTATGTAGTCTGTGAATATTTCTTCACTATATGGGAGCCAGCTCTCAAATATTACATGTAGATTCATGATACTGAGATGGTATAAAACCTTGCAGCACATTTCACATGTGGCCCAAAGTAGCTGTTGCTGTGCTGGTGAGCTAGAATTAGGTGAGCTAGAATTAGGAGATCTACGTAGACCATGTTCAAACTCTGAATGAGCTAAATTACTGTAACTATATTATTGTTCTTTTATTGTATACAAATTAATTTATGAACAAGTTCTATCTACAAGTAGCCTAATTTCAACCCAATTGGAATAAAAACTGGCAAATTAAAAGCCAAGTTTTAAAAATTAAAATTATTAATTATCATACTTGTGTTATTGAATCAGCTAAAATAAAGCATAGATATGGACGGTGCATGCTAGCAAGTTATTTGTTTATTTGGTGTACAGTGAAGGGATCAGCGACCAATCGATAGGGCCTAAGTTTGTTTTTCCTAGTGAGAAATCACAAATTTTCCTACTCAATCTTTCGTAAACATGATAATATTATAATATTATTTCAAAATTTCCACTCTTGTATTAGACTGTGGTCCCAGTATTGCAGTAAGTCTAGGCCCTAGAGATCAACGGCGAAGTCACAAATTGGGTTTCTGAGATTGGCATTAGCCAATAGCGATAGACGTACCTAGCCTTGACAAGAGAATATTCGTTGAGTTTATAGAAAGCATCTGAGTTGAGTTCTAATGCTAAATCATTATGGTTAAAAGTACTTTAGAGGTCACTGATCATAAATAAACGGTTTCCAGTTAGTTGAAAACATTATTTTGTCACCGCACTTTATTCATTTTGGTGCTGAGCGGGTGAAATTTGGAAGTTTGGTAAACAGTTACAAAATTTGCAGAAAGCCTACATTGTGGAATTAATGTCTAGAGATCAATGGTACATAACCGAGGATTTTACGGGCTTCACTTCTATCCTAATTGTTGGTGAGTTTAGACTTGCTGTTAAATTCTATCTTGACTGGACAACATACAAATACAGGCATGTGACGCAGCACTGTAACCGTAACAATATTATCACTGGGTACAGAATGCAGTAATAAACCATTTTAAAACTATTTTTAAAACTCCCGTCAATATATAGGTAAATCACCAGAAAATATAAATCATGTTATTTTATTCACCTTGATCTCTGCTTACAGATTCACATTCTGTAGGATCCAATATGCACTTCAGACTGCTGTAGAGCTCATCGTTATCCTTGTCTATGGGAATACTGCGCATCATGGAAGCTTCTCTGGACACTTGAAAATACAAGGACATCTATTCTATTATAAATTATTGAACATATAAATTAGAACATACATACAATACATACACGTACAGCATGAGTACACACAGCATGAACACGTGAACATGCTTACCCATATTAACAAATTTAATATTGGCTTTCCAATGATACTAATTCTCGTCTAATGAATAAGAAGTCATACACTCAAATTGGATAATGTAATGAGTGTCAGCAATTCTTGCCTACATTTACAGGGAAATTAACAATATCGTAGAGTCAGTGATGCTCACCAGTGATATTGCATCACTTCCTGTCATGCTAAGACTCTGGTATATATGAGAAGATTTACTATAACTACTAGAAGCATATTTTATTACTTTTACTCTTCTAATATTTTTATAAGAGTCCTGTTGTCATTGTCAGAACTTTTATTGAAATATAAGGAGGATAAACATCTACTATAGTATGTGTCTAGTACTACCATTGACATAATAATAATATATGCATCTTATCCTCTGTAAAGTGGCTAGTTTAAAACCAGAACAGATGGAATTATATATTACATAATATACTATGTGCATGCCGTAGGCTGCAAGTTGTGCCATTTAAGTAAGGATATAATTGTGATGTTATTAAATCAGCTAAAATAGGTTACATTTACATGTACTTGCATATCATTCTTATAATTGGTATTTTTCCCCAGTTGACTCATTGTACATGTATATTGTGATAATTATGCTGCTAATTGTGTGTAATCATCTTCTCATGTGACTCAAATAAAGGCTGGTTTACACTAAATATACAAAAATCTAATGTACCTACTGATGCAGGCATGAAAGCAAATGCTGTGCAGGAAGACTGCAGTCATGCATTAATTCATTGTAAAGGATCAGTTGGCTGATACACTACAATATTTTTAATTCAATGTGAACCAGCCTTGAGTGGGAGCAGGGTAATTAATAGCTTACTGACAGTATATTTAATGATGTCATAGCTGACAATCAAGTGGTTTAATTAAATGTCAACAAAGCAGTTACATAACATGCAGCTAGAATACAAATTTTCAACCTGTACAATTTGATAGCTTAGTTGTCATAATAGCTTAGTGGCGTGCCATCCAAAGAGCTACATGTACATGTATATAGCTAGGATGGTTCTAGAGCTTGATCATTTTATTGTTGCAGCATCTAAATGGCATTGTAAAAAGGAAGGCAATTTACACTTGACAGTTTCAAGAAACATTGACCTCCGACAGCTAATTCTATGGGAGCCACTTGAGAGTGTGATGTTGAGGTCCTGGCATTCTTTATAAAACAGTTAAATAGTCAACATTTAATAATTCTCTATCTGATTATCTTTTTTCAGTTTGGGAGAAAAATCTTATAATAGTCTTTCCTATCAATACGATTTCAGTTTTAGTCAGAAAAAATAATATTTTTTGAAGAGTGAGGTTACAAATAAATGTGTAACTTTGCACAGTTATCCGTTGTTGGCCAAAATAAACAAGAACAGCTTAATAAATATTTTATTAGTTGCTAGCAGACATTGACTATTACTGTGCGCGTTATGCCTCCAACAAAATTTTTGCAGTTGAGCAAGTTTGTTTACATGCACATGTATGTCTGAGTTCTCTTCTACAAGTTTAGGAAGAAGTAGAGACTCGAGTTTAAGACCTCATTGCTATTGTAGAGTTTTAGTATCCATTCTGAAAGTTATACAAGTTATAGTTTAAAACAGAGCGATTTACCTCAATATTATTTAATAGTTATTTTGGTGAGTTACCTTGTGAAGACGGAATAGCTGCTCCATTGGAAGACTCACACAGAAGTCCTACGAGTACTATCTGTAGACAATACTTGGCTATAAGATGAAATGACTTGTTAGAAGTAGATAGGTGGTGACGCTCAGCCATTCTTTGGTGTCTGTATTTATATCGTCTTGATTAATGTTACTAGCAGTGTGGGGCTACAATACAATGAATAGCATTTATATCCCCTTTCTTTTCTTTAACATTCCATTCAATTTTTTTTTGTCTAAAATGCTGTAATTTATATGTTTCGTCCATTACTGTTGCATTATTTCAGGCCTTTATATGATAATGCATACAATGTATGAAGCTTACGTAAATATTTTAAATAAAAGAGTAAAGTGCAATATTTACATGTATAATAATCAAAATAACTATGACAGAACCAAAATGAAAATTGACTACAAGATAATCTGTTTAATTTCTATAGTCATGAAATGTTATATTTTCCAAGTAAGGCATACAAATGTACATTATAATTATGAAATAAAATATACATGTGTATTGGATATGCATATCAGTTTTAATATTTTGTCAATTTTGAACGAGTTCAATGGTACTATGTATCTTAAGATCTCTAGCACATCATAGCAAATTTATCGAAAAATTGCAGGATTTCTAATATAAGCACTAACAAAAACAAAGGATAACATCTTAATATTTCAAATACAAAATGCAAAACTCAATATTTAAAATAACACCAAAATACACTGACTTACTTGGATGTACAGCGCCTCCTTACAAACACAGTGAAGGATATTTTATCAGTACCTACCTTTTTATATGATACTTTTCTTTGTCCGAATATTTGACTTTCTTTCAAGTGTTTGTACAGGCCGACCTACTCACTGAGCTCGACTTGATGAACTCACTCTTTTTATCTATCTTGTCTCAAGTGTGAAGAGCCATGTATATATTATTGCTTTCTTTTCTACTGATAGCAAAATTCAATACCGCCTTCAACTGCAAGGGGCGTAATATACAATTCAACGTTAATATAGTCAGATTTTAAACCAATAACTGACTCTCTATCCTAAACCTATGCAGTTCGAATAGTTGTTAATCATCAAGGGATGGATTCAGATAAGCAAAACAGGGGGGGTCATAAAAATTTTTTTACAGAGTTAGTAATTCACGTCGGTGATTATTATTAAGTTATGTTTTGAATTTTGTTAGCAATTCTCTACTCCCGAGTGTTGTTATTTATAGCAAAACGAACACTATTAGGGAAGGAGTTGTGAACTTATGATTGTGATTACCATATAAGGAGTTTATTTATGATTTGTATTTTCTACTGACTCAAATCGATAATATTGCTAAATACGCAATTTTGGTTACCAAATACACGCAGAAGTCTAATATATAGCTTCTCGGGGAAGTGATAGCACATGGGACAAGGAAACTATTAGATCATTGGCTGTTGAGGATGAAATGTGATACGGCTCATTTTCGTCACTTCCGATGGTTCTGTTAGAGCATAAGGAACCCGAATTACGTTAGGAATTTCATAATACCTGGTAATAAATACCTCAAACAAAGGTCTTTACGTCATACCAGGCGAATAAAAAACAAACAACTATTCTCCTCTGAAGTAGCATAAATACTTTACTAATAGACAAACAAAGTTGTTTGTGGCTTCCTTATCAGTATGTGTTTCCTTAGGCCACATAGCTATGACTAATTAGTCTAGGATTTTACCCTCACCAAACACACTGTAGACTGAATGGCATTACCTAAACACAGACATGTGTAATATAGGCAGTGCTTGAGTTCAGCTTTTTTGGGAGTTGTCTCACATGGGTGGAGTCTTAGTAATTATAATAACAATGCAAACTGAGATTTTAAATATATATCAGGTTTCAACAAAGTGTATCAACTGTCAAATTATAATTATGCTACAATAGTGATAACCTGCTACACGCAGTACTGTTATGAGTCAGTGTTTGCGTATACTGCTATATTCATCTACAATTGTAGATTGCTGACTAAAGATGACGAACAGTAACTTTATTTTGTAGTAAAGGCAACAAAAAAAAAACAAAAATAATACTAATAGATTCAAACTTGCTGGCATTCCCAGAAACATGAAGTGTTAACGCTATGACATGGACTGAACTTCTTAAAATATATCAAATTACAAGCAGGGGTGGGTAGGCTTAACTCCCCTACCATAACTGAAGCTCTTCTACTACATGTCACACTTGTTTTGGATAACAGTAATTATTTTGATGCATACTTTTTCACCATCTGCGACTATTCTGTAAAGCATCACTCAGTGAATGTTGATGTCAATGTACAAGTAAAATCCACTGCGCAGGTAAGCTATTGACTACAGATAACACTTTTCCCCAGATACCAATAGCTAATGGAATAATATTGTTCAATATGATCAAAATAATACAAAACACAACTTGCTAGGAAAGCAAGAATAGATTGTTCATATTGTTGTATCATTTTGTGTAATACAATTGCGTACTACATATTGTAGACAGAGATCAACGGTTTCTAATTTTCTTATCGCTTAATAATTTGTGATGTAATATCCAGAGAAATGTTTGAGAACAGTGGAAAGGGCACTCAGGTTGTCTTTAGTTAGACAAGTGGTCTCTGACTGATTGAACCCCAGAGGAATGCATAAATTAGACCACTAGTTCAAGGGGGTCTCATCCTGCTCATGCACATAGATTTGAATTTGACACTAAACACGTGCAAATTTAACATGTGAACACATAAGTGGTTTATAGCTTTTCGAGCAACAAACTGTCTGTAAAATGTTTTAGATGCCATATCGTTGCGCACATTTCTTGGCCACCTCACATGACACACAACAGGTGAGCTGCCCTAGTATGAACTATAGTCGGCACAAACTCAAAAAGTTTTTAGATATTATCAATAACTAATATTTTGTTCAAAGTTACTTTATTCTATGAAGAGTAAAAATGAATATTTACAACAATCTATTAATATTATCATATCGATGAGAATCTTCTAAACCACAACCCACAACAATCTATTAGTTTGATAATTAGGTGTCATAACTTCCGTGTTGTCATCTTTTGCTGATTGCGCCAATAAAAGTGTAAATAATGGAGTGGTAATATACAAATCTATATTTAGCTTTCCGGCAGCAATTTTGTCAGTTATTGCTTCAAACAAATTAGCTACAGCACGCAATATTTAGATTTCAGTAGAAGATATGAAATGTAATTAATCTTCTTCAATTGACATCCAGGGAGAGAACAGTTGTATCTTAAACAAATATTTAACAGAACTATTTGCTAGTTATCTGATTGGTATTCTTTCATCATAACGCCTCTTTTCTACAAAGTTAATTAAAATCATCATTTATTGGTAAATGGGTAATATCATGAGGGGCTGGAGTTGATTTAGATGTGCTAGTCCAATATTTACCAAACTAGCTTAGTAGACCACATCACTCGTAATAGCTCGTCATGCTTCACTAGCGTACAACCTTGGGAAGCTGTGAATGCACTATATCATCAAATAGAGCTTTCCATACAGTTAGTAGCATAGCTTCAAGCAAACGTACCTGATCACTTCTCACGGCTCAGCGTTGAGTGTGAAATCATTTTCCAATATTACCATAACCAGGGCAAGTCTGTAAAAACATAAACATCATGGAAATGAATTATTGATTTAAAATCATTTACTAATACATGACTTTTCATGTTGTATTTGTATGTGTAGCTGATGTAAAAGGGCAACACACAAAATAATGATTATACCTACACACAAGTACATGTAGATACACATATACTTCTTAAGGGTTTCATAAACTTGATATGATGGAGTTGTCTCCATACCTTGTTATTGTAACATGCATTTATACCATTTCAACAGGGTAGATGTTTTTTGATGCATATCATTATATTATTTAAGCACATGAAAGTATGGTAGCTTTGGTAGTGTTGAAATTTACCACTTGAGTTTGGTACACTGCCAATTAGGAGTGTACCTATATGAGCCCAAACAGCCTAGACTCTTAAAATGTCTGTGTAAGCAATACTTGAAACATCGTAATGTACAGTTCTAAAATAAACTGATCAAAGCCAGCAACATTCACAATAAGCAATTGGTGTCTTGAAGACCAAGATATTTATTGCTAGTGAAAAAACCCCTTAGTAGAGCTTACAAGACAAATCACTTGAATCCATAAGCTAGTTGATATCGTTTTACCTAGACTAGACCTAGATCTTGACCTGAAGTCGTCCTCTCTAGGTTAGTTTCATTAAGATTTGATAGGAAGACTTCGCATTGTAATAAGCTACAGTTTTAATTTTTAATTCAACATCTGTTATTACATGTGTTATATTATATTATATTTTTTTATATTATATTATTCCTGTCAGTATGCACACGTTGAAACTTATTTTTGCTTTGCCCTAGGAGTTATACAATACAATCATTATTAAACTCAATTGCTTGAACACAACAGACATATACATGGATTTAGAGGGCAGTGCTACTACAATAAAACACCCAGATCTCAATCATGTGCTTATGAGGGGGGCTTTTCTACCAGTACATAAAATATATATAATTATTTTCTACTACAATACACCAACATACTCTATAGAGAAAGGATAACCCCAAAACCAGAATTTGTGCATTTTGGATATATTGTGCATGTGACCAAAGCAGATGTTTATCTGGTGAAGAGAAAGTACATTCAGATATGGAGTAAGCAGCTCTGTAATATAAAAACCACAATGTCTGTTTTTAAAATATATATACATGTATATTTATATTGTAGCTTCTGTAGTGCACAATGTAAAATAAAGTGAATACAAACATGAAGCGATTATGTAATAATAAATAGACAAATAACCGAGATATGCACTTAAATAACAGTAGGCTTAGAAATTTGTATAATAAAATAATAATGGAAGACCATACCTAATAG
Source organism: Bugulina stolonifera (assembly GCA_935421135.1). Taxonomy (NCBI): domain Eukaryota; kingdom Metazoa; phylum Bryozoa; class Gymnolaemata; order Cheilostomatida; family Bugulidae; genus Bugulina; species Bugulina stolonifera. The sequence continues at coordinate 12,006,319 of OW285197.1, read as the reverse complement.
ATATATTAGTATTAAATATCAAAACATTAGAAAATGAAACAATATTTAAAATTAGTTGCAAAGTAAGTTTTCATTCAAGCCAGAAATATCATTACAAGTATTTACACTTTGCACACACAAGTCCAAAGCAAGAAAAATAAAAAATATTTTTTTAGAATAATATTTTATATAACACCATTTAGAATATTGGTATAGAATGAAATTTGTGTCAAAGTTCTATGTGAATATCTGACAAATACAGATAGATATGCTCAGTTAGTGACCATTACACAACTGGAGTTCTACAATCAGGGGCTTCAAGTAAAGAAAACAGAGTTTCAGTATTAGAGGCAGGGTTTGTGGAAGATTGAAGGCCCGAATATTAGACTGTGAGTTTTTGTTTGAAAGGCAGAAATTTAGTGTGGAGCTTGGTGGGTTATCCTAGCTGGACATCAATGCACCCGTCACTCTGTGACTAGACATCAATGTGTAGAGAGTTGAAGACTGATTCTGTGTTAATCACTGGAATAACAACAGTTATTCAGCTTGTAGAAGGTGCACGTTATTATGATTGCTTGGACTAGTAGAGATCGCATGTGAAAGATGATTGCACTATTTGACTCGGCAGTCCTTAGTGAGGGGCGCAGCTATGGGCGGAGCCTATAAGAATGCGTCATCATCAGCATCCATCTCCATGGAAACGAGCTGCCTAGCCTTAGGTTTACTAGACTGAGTGGAGTTGGAGTTTGTCTTACTGTTGGATGTGCTAGAGGAAATGGCAATGTCAAGGTCATTTGTTTTAGCAGAGTCTTCGGTGTCGGAGGAAGAATCCGTGTCTGCTGCAGTTCCTTTAGAGATACAGAGAGTAGAGAAAGACATCTTAGAGTTCAACTTAAACTGTAACAGACAGACAGGATACAGATTGATGAGTTATTTATAGAATATTTATGATTGGACTAAAAATCTTAGCCGTTAGTAAACATCCAGAACTACAGTCTACGTGAAGGCTCAGAGTAGAGTAAACACGACTGACTATCTCTGAAATAAAGCCGTTTGCGTGGATGAAGCAGGGAAGAACAACTTATAGTACATAAATTAAGTAAAATAGCATGTAAATCTGTCAGTCATAGAACCACTGTTAGACAACATACTAGCCAATCAGAGTTGAGACTAACCTCCCCGGTAAACTCGTTCATCCCCTGAGAAAGAGGCTGGTGCGGTGTGTTAGCAATCTCATTGGTTACTTGATACTCCTGATTGGAGATTTCCAATTCAGCAATCCTCTGCCGTAACTCAGCGACTAGCTGCGACTGCTCGGCATCGTTAATCTTGTATGTCATCACTTCCTCTTTTGACTGGTAAAGGAACGAAACACATTAGCTTGTATATCAAGGCTCTACACGGGGTGAGAGGGGCGGTAGTAGTATTGCATGTGAATCTTACCACAGATAATGAAAAAAACCCAAAATGAATTGAGTTTGCTCCCCAAGCCGTACAATTGAATACATACTGAAACATGAACTCCGTGGAGGTCTTTCAAAATAGGAAGATATCTATTGCATTACACGGAGAGATGGTGTTTTGTATTGTGTAAACATTAATATAATAAACAGCTTTACCAACAAATATAAACACTAATTCCAAGTCAATGTGCATCGTGTCAAGGAGTTATGTCAGGAAGAGGTCAGCCATATGACCTGACGGGTAACATGGAAACAAACAGAAGTAAACATGACATACCTTGGAGTCTAGCTCAGCCATCTTATTGCGGAGTTCCTCAACCTCATTACTGAGGGTTTGTTCCCTCTCCCTCCCGGTGGACATATCAGATCTCAGTCTTTCATTCTCATCCATTAGCCTGTGTACCTATATTATATAGACGGTCGGATAATGCTATTGTTAACAAACATCTACTACGCGTAAACCGTACCTATGGAATCAAAGCAATGTATCTGATACATGTGATCTATCAGATACTACTGAGAGGATAGTTAAACACCTACATGTATCATTTCTACTCCAATGTAAGGACTATTGGTGAGCTTTCACTGACTCTAAAACACTCAACTCAATGAGCGTAGTGTTGCCAGTGATGTCTTACCCTAGTGTTGGCCCTCGCAGATATTACTTGGGTAACATCAGGTTATAAGATGTTCGCTGTTATTGGAACCAAAGGCTACTTATACCAAGCAGAGGAGCAGACAACTCCAAATGTTGATAAATCTCTTGGATAAGTTATGGATTTGAAGTATATTCACACAATGCATCGGCTAGTAATGATACATCATCAGAATTTACAGCTAGCATTGTATCATGATAATATGATCATGTAAGGAGGGAGGGAGGAGCTAACCTGGTTTCCTGTGATCTGTCCGCTAGTCTCCAGCTCCATGACTCTCAGTCTAAGCTGTTTATTGTTAGTGTTACTCTCGGCCACTCTCAGTCTACAAGACATGAGCTCTTCGTGCAGAGCCTGAGCTTGTGGTTTACTTAGCTTATCATTGGGGGTCCTCTCCAGCTGCTTCTGTAAACAGATGAATCTATGAGTTAAAAACTTACTCTAAAGTATAATTTTGTTATGTACCACATATTGTCCCACATGTACACTGTGATTATATATGGAGTTTGTCTTTCTGGTGCAGAACATGGAGGTTGGTATGCTAATATTTAGTGATGGGCAGTTTTGATTTGCACTTGCATTCAGTGTTTTGCTGATTTTTCCGAAGAAAAACTGAATACAGCACTGCTAATATTTGCTCCTAGGGGTAGATTTGATTTACATGTACTTATGCCTTACCTGCCACTCTTTATCTAGGTCTGTTACATGATTGGCTAGTTCTCTAAGTGCTAGATTAGACTCCGCCTCCCTTAGTTTGACAGCAATGAGCTCTTCTTGTAATGACTGAAATTTCTCATTAGATTCAATATCATCCTAGAGGTCAATGGAAAGTATATTTAGTTAGTCGGTTTTGAAGACAGATAGACAGACAAAATATTCTTGCGGTTTATGAGCAAAATCCATGAGAACAAAACTCCAAATAAACAATAGAATACCAACTAGTATACAAATAAAATAGGTGGACAACAATCAATGATATCTCTGTCAACACAATATACCACATCCTATGGGAGAAAACAAAGCTATGTTGGATGTCAATGAAAGTAAAATGTTATCAAAGATCTGTTCGCTCAATATCCCGTAATTGATGAGAATTTATGCATGTGTGCATACACCCAGGTAGGTGTGTATACACAGCACATGGTACATGTATATGTTTACTACATGTATGTCAATTATTAGGATATTGAACAGTGTTCTAACTGTTGATATATTTACTACCTCTCTACTAGAAACTATAAAATGGTGAACAGGCAGGAAGTGCCGGACTACGCTACTAGTGGGAGAACAGACAGACGTACTGAGTGTGCATCAGTTTAACTAGAGGTGCACAAAGAAGAATAAATGGTAGAGAGGACGTGTGGAGTAATCCGCACTAATCTCTAAAACATTCACCAATGAGGGGTCAAGGAGATAGTGCTCTACTAATCACTTGGTGAAGCCCAGTCTATGGTAATGGTAATCACTAATTAGATGCCAAACCGAGTTGGAATCATGTTTCACTTCAAACCAACTAGGAGAAGAGAAACTGTAGAGAGAGTGAGTGCCAAGTACTATCGTCTATATGAGGGCATGAAACAAAAGCTGAACCCCTCCCGTATCTACTTAATAGATACACTGGGACCATGGCTACATCTGACACCGGTACAAGATCAATAAAAAGACAAGAGAAGAAACAACACAACACACTAAGTGTGATAATCAACCGTACAGACACAGTGACTTACGCCGTGCTTGTCTGAAGACAGTGACCTATGAAGGTCGTTCAAGGCTGAGTGAAGGTGACGCACATGATTATACAAACCGGATGGCCCTGGCAGTTCACCCGTAGGTAAAATACCAGATGGTACGGAGAGGCTACGGCCGAGCAGGACTCTGCTTGACTTAGACTGTCAATGAGGAAGTAATGTTATTCGTTTGACTAATAAGAAGCCATAAACTGCCACCAACTGATAGTTTAACTACACGCACAGGTACGCTTGGTTAGTGGTAGTTGGGAACCACTATGCTACATTAGATGTCGAGAGAAGACATGTCGGTTTACTAGTGGCAGTTTTACTTCCTATTCAATAGACTGAAATATAGCCTGTGATACATGGTCCAATAGCTAGAAAGAAGTATAATAGCCTGTGGTACCTGTTTCTTAGTCTTCAGTTCTGTTATTTGATCCTCGCTGGCACTCAGGCTTCTGTAGAGCTCTTTGTTTTGTTCTCGGAGTTGCGAAAGCTCTCTCTTGACTGAGAACATAACCTCTGCTTCCTGTGCCCGAGTCACCTGCCCTGTTATCATGCGTAACAAATACAGGGTATACGAGGATTAAATGTAACACATGTTGATTCGGCTTACATAATAATAACACATAAAATGCACATTTAACCACCAATAAATAATTAATAAAAATTGAATTTATTCCATCAAAATGTCATTTCAGGTCATACTATAAACAAAACCCACAGATAATTATAATTACACTATCTACATATGAAATGCTAACATTGAGACAAGAGCTGGGTAAGTATATAGGTCACCTTGACCTGTATATAGCACTATCATTAGTCAGAATATAAACTAACTTGTTAATACTCTACCTTGTATCAATCTGTCTGCCAGGTTTACATTTTCTTTTTCCAGATTCTCTATTCTCTGCCTGAGCAGTCTGTTTTCAGATCGGAGACGCTAATATAACAAACAACCATCGCATGATATGTTTATTGGAGACAGTGATATAACAAACAGGCAATGCATGGTACCATGCATTGGAGACGATAATATAACAAACGGCCATTGCATGATAAGTGTATTGGAGACAGTGACATAACACGAATAATTAACATAATATTCACCACTTGATGTCTATACACTCACCCTGAGCTCCACCTGTTCTTCATTCTCCCTTTTCTTGAGATCCACAAACTCTTTCTCTAAACTGCAATAGAGATCAAATGTCGTTCAACAATGTATTACAGTATAACAGTACAGTGTATTACAGTATGACAATACATACACAATGGATTACATTTGCCATCTGCAGTAATACAGTTTATACAATGATACGTTATACTACACGCATATCGCTTGTATCATTGTGCAAGGAAACATGGAATAATTTTGGAGTTGTCCCACCACTACCATCTATTGGGATACTTTAGTGAATATAATGGCAGGTCAATTGATAATAGGATTTTATCTGATGCAGGCATACATGTAGTAGTAGAATAAAATTATTCAATTTTAATCAATGTTATGATAACAATAGCATCAGTTACCAAGCCTATAATAGCATATTGTATACATACACAACCAGAGTCTATTAACAGAATGACACTTGAAATCACTCTATAACACAATCAATGGACAAAGAACAATATCCATTGGGACTGGCCTCAGAGATATCTAAATATTGATTGTAGGCTGGTCCTACAACTATTAATAGGGCATAGTACTCTCACATCAAGGGACTATATTGAAACGCCCGGACCAGGGATGGGATAGTATTGAAGAACTAGGGCTAACTAGCTATAACGCTATAATAACATCAATGATAGCAATCGAGTCATATCGGCATAGGCCAGTATATTACAAGCAGTAGTAACAAGGCACGAATGAGGAATGCTTCTTTAACAACTGAAATTGAATCAGAAATCGAAGCGAACAGGAAGTGACCTCATAATCACCAGAACATATGGAGAACAATGTCGTCTACCCGAGTAGTTTCGAAATGACAAGCATGCAGCTAACGTTGGACAAGGAAATACGAGTGAATAAAGATGTGAATGGAGTAGCTATAACCGACGATAACACCGTCCTCTTAGCCTTGGGTTCAGGGACATCTGGTGGTCTAGCCACGTTGAATATTTATACAGGAATGCTAGATGTGAGACAACAAGGTAAGCTTAACCAGTATAACAGCAGATGTTTCAACACTGGGTACGGCACCATCTTTGTAATAGCCTCCGGAAATACTTGTATGCTCAGGTGGAGGTTCGAACAATGAGCATAATTTACATGCCGTGAATCTTTATAAGACCAGAGACGTGCAGGTGAGAATAAGGATAGTGTAGTACTATGTAGAAACACTTCAATCAAAAGTATTCCGGATTATTTCTAACGTTAGGTAAAATAAGAGTCCACTAGTTCAGCAAAGACTTTGTCCCAGCAGAGACTGACGAGACTTAGCCTATTGATTACATAGTCTCTAGATCTATCGGCTACTTTCATGTATTCTTGGATATGCTATTACATGTATATGGATGCTGTACACCAATCAATATTAGATATCAAAGTGGACGTGTAGGCCTACTAACACATACAGCAGCCTAGTACCTAGTAGACATCATGCTATATTATCATTATCATCTGTAGAAGTCCAACTCAAACCATGTGCTGCACTTATACTAAACCAAAACGTTTGTGCTAGTTCGGAGTTGTTCTGCCATGGTGAAGGACACGGTCTGTTATGTCATAGCTTGTCAACGCTCTTATGAAATATTTTGGCTATAAACATAAAATCTCAAACGCATTGTAAGTGTAATGCTATTCTCTAGGCAGGTGCTTTAGGCAGATCATAACAGACCCTGCAGGTAACATCCACACATCTACACAAGATACCATACATACGTATGCAGCAAACAACCTAGAGGCACCGCTGGAAGTGACAACGCCTGGCCCAAAAGTATGGGGAATTTGTATGACGCCCGATAATCACATGATTTATACGGACATTAAGAAGAAAAAGGTTTGGAAGTTGAGTGAACAGGGGAATCGAATGATAGTGAGGAAGGTAAGACGACTCCATTATTCATATCTACACCACAAAGTGTGCTGCCATTTCACGTGAAATACAAAAAATGAATCTCATTAATGACAAGTATGCACAGCATATACCGTAATGTGTAGGTAGGTATGTAAGCAGGCCTACTTTGACTATGCGATTATTTAACAGACAGAGGAGAATAGCCTAAGATCTGTGTGGTCTGTAGCCTGTGGTACAGATAGACTATATATAACAGATCGCAAGAAGAGGCAAGTGATCTGTACCCAGTTAGATGGAACTTATTTGTGGAGACGTAAGCTAGGACGGCCCTTCCCCAAGTACAGGAAAGCTGTTGAGGACATGGCCTACAGTAAGTAGTAGCATATTTGGAGTTATCTGCTCTTCTGCAGTTTCAAGGTTTGATTTCTATCGCCGAGGTAAATAGAGGTAAATGGCTTGAACCAAGTATTTCACAGGAAAGACAACTCCAAAAACAAGCTTGCCAATTACATCTAAAACTATAGGTTAAACTTCACTGTTTCCAACTATTTTCTCACCCCCAAAGTTGCTTCCACAGAGACTAGAAACCAGGCTAGGATGTTCACAGCACACAATTTATATTACAGACTACATAGGTGGTATGTGTATGGACTCAGAAGGTGAAAACTTACTAGTATGTGACACAGTTAATAATTTGCTGACGGAGATAACACCCGAAGGTGAAGTGCTACCGTACAACAACCTTGACCTAGATAAACCAGCGCATGTGGCTGTCAACAGTGGCTACGTAGTGGTAGCAACTCAATGTACTCTTTTAGACTGTATTGTGAAGGTGTTTAAACGGACTACAACACTATAGTGGAGACAACTATCAACAAACATTCGAGGGACAGGGAGGGGAAAACTCCGAGTAAAATGATCAAAATACCTCCACAATGCGCTGTATTAAAATAAGTTGTTTCAATTTTACAGAATTATTAGTGCAATAGCATTCCATAACTGTGATAGATTTTGCATTTTCTTTTTAAAAACTACAACACTCGTTGACCATTATACTTTAAATTATTAATCTGTATAATATTATTTAAATAAACTATTCTTATTATAAAATAAATATTTCCTTTTCTACACCTTGTGCACGATGAGGAAAGGCAGCAACATGTACTGTACTGTTAGACCTTATATTGAGTATTACGACTTGGCATAGCACTAGCTCCCGACCTATCACCACTATTGTGACAAAATACCAATTTCCTATATCTAAGATATTGGAATTCAAGACCAATCTGTATTCAGGGCCAGTGATTGTTGAAATCCATCGTATAGCTGACTGTTAATGGCTAGACCAGATTCTAAGACACATCTGCCATATATTCTGGTTTAGCCCAACTACTTCTACACACTAATATCAAGTTACAAATGTGTCCCTTGTTCTATCGCTGTGATAGAAATAGCAGCCACTGTCAGGGGCACAGTATGCCTGGTACAGTTTGAACTTCCGAAGGTAAAGACAACAGTCTACATGTATGTAGACATCAGAGTGCATAGGTCCCAAAAGTTACAGCTACCAAACTACAAGAGCTAAAGCTACTTACTCCTCATCAGAGTCAAGGCCATTGAACATGATAAGTGAAAGTCCCGGACTGTCGTCGCTCCCATAAGATAAGCTCCGCCCACTACAACTATCGTCTGACGACACGCATTCATTATCCAATGAGAGTCTAGCATTCGGTTGCGTCGTCTTACGGTTTAGCCGAGTCTTACGCTGAGTTCCATTGTTATTGTTCTTGAACAGTTCTAAGTAGTCCATGATTCGCTCTCTCATAGATCAATGTCCAATCAGAGACTTTGAGACAATTAACAGCTGTGTAAACTGCGACAGGCTTGCGCATAAGATTCTTTATTCCGACAATTGGGTGACCGAGAGGTCGTAGTTGAACACTATATTTAATAAGAGAGTATAAGTTTGATGGAACAGACTATGTGTAGAAACTCTGTGTGTGCAGAGTAACAAGTGATATTATAGACTTACTTGGAGTTTATTGATTCCTTCACTCACCCATTTCCACAAGTGTCACCCACTTCCTATTAAGGTAGAATTCAACGAGCTCTACGAATCTAACATTAATCAAACACTCTCCTCATCCAACCAATAGGAATTATTTAGACTCCAGTATCAAGTGGATAATGGCATCTTCTTTGGATATAATGATGAAGTGGGCGGTCATGCAGAAGTCTAGTCCAAACTGAACTATTGTACGAGAACGGTTATCACCCCACCCCTCTTCCTTCCTTGGATGGACCAGTCCAGTCAGTTGAAACAAGCTCTCCAACACCAGTGGAGGCAAACGACTGCAAATCTATCCGAACAGTCAAGCAGAGTGTTTACCTCCATAAAACTTCACAAGAGTGGGAGAAAGATATTTTATCTCGATATTTTTGCAGACAGCGGCTGTAGTTGAATATAAGAAGATATCTCCTAATTGGGTAGATTTTATAGAATCTATCTACAGGAATATAATCTTATGGCACAGTATATATATGTGAGTGAATAGGTAGACTTCACTCACACAATACACTAGCATTAAGTACTCGCTGCTCCTCACGCAATGTTATTATAGCTAAGATAGAATAATAACATTTAATATCTTCTGACAATACAAAGGCTGCAGCTGAAGCGATACTATCACAATCTATTTGTTTGAAATGCTGCTCATACAATGGGAAATGTGAGCGAAAAACAAGTAGATTCATTGTTAGCCCTGGTACTGTAACGCCACTTAACAGGAAGGAGTGGAGGTAAAGAGAGAAGACCACGGTTCCTAAGTGATATCATGGTTGAAACCTCCGAGATGATCAAACTATCGGTTACAAAGCGATAGTGACACCAACTGTGACAGGGTGGATAAACAAAACCAGGGTTAGGATTGTATAGAGTAAAGCACTGCAGGGGGTGGGGATTTATAGCTGAATCCGTCACTGAAAGGTTTCTCAGACCCAAATATCTCCTGAGAGACACGGTTGTATTTACCTAATCGGAGAGTAACCACATTGTTTGAAGCATTGCAAAGAACGCTATCAGAATAACTCATACGCACATGTAGAAATGTAGTGCAGGGGGTCAGTTTATCACATACATTATGTGCCCAGAAGACATGCATATGACATAATACACAATGTAGGGGTGTGTATGCGCTGATGAAGTAGAATGCAATATTAGGAGTTATCTTGCAGGTAGACAGTCAGTCGTATGGCTGTATTTGGGTTAACTATACACACATGTGGGAACTCAGTGGAATTGAAGATTTAAAGCATGTCATCTAATAATCCATTCTGAAACTTTTTTCCAATATTTTTGCGATGTGCCCATTATAATAAGTTAATCATCAAGTGCTTAACACAAAGAAGGGCTATAGCTATCAGTTACCATAGCTACGTTTACTTTTGTGTGTACAAAGAAAACTACCAATATGAATTTAGGAGACCAACTTCCATCACCATGACAACAGGACCAGAGATAATAGAGGATTGTTGTGTTGAGAACAGAATATAGAGGAGTTGTCTCATCATTGATATAGTAAGGACAAGAATAGACAACTCCAAGTAACACTCCATTTAACTCGCTCTTGCCGCATGATTTAGTTCGTTATACCCATCAATGGGGGTAGAAGTAGGTATAGAGTTGTCTCCTCCTTAACCTTGCTAGGATACAGTAGGTCAGCTGAATTTATGTAACTTATTACACTCAGTTTTGGCCATAAAATTATCTTGTCGTTATAGAGTTATGTCACCAGTGTTACTGAATTATCATATTATCATAATAACAATATTGTATTAATTACATATCTTACATTAGTAATTTCTTAATGAAATAATTTTCATAATAATAAAAAGGTTGAAATTTTAATTAATAAAACTGAAGTGTTTTCAGTATCAGAAGTACTTACTTCCCTGATGACTTGAATATTCTCAGCATGGCAGTATTTACCCTGTTACCATGGCGACAATGAAATCTAAACCAAACTCAGTTTCAACACAACTAGATAACAAGAGAGGAGATCAAGTTAAACACCACCTAAAGACGGACAATACCTGAATATATTAGTATTAGGCCAATGTAGGCTACAAGATTGATATCCCATTATAATAATACAACTAGAATACCCTCTACACTATGATAAAAGCTAATTATGAATCTAAATAATACACTATAGGTTATTCTGCTATTCTGACCCTGCATTGATATTATACATCATATTAATCAGTATAAATTCTACCTGCTATCTAAACTTGAAGTATATAGGCTGGTAAATATGTACACATATCAACTGCGAAGGCATACGGGAGAACACAATTCCAAATATTGAGTAGTACCAGTCGTAAACGGACACAAATTACATATTATAATACATTATATGACAAGGAAACGATAACTCCCAGTTAGACACACATAACTGTGATCCTATGATATATGTATCCTATCGTATTACGTGTAACCTACAGAAATACTGTCCTTGGCAACCATACACATAAATAACTTTCTGGTAGTATTCTGCTGGTAGTAAGATAATATTGTCTATCTTCCAAAGTGATCGAATAGCTATAAAATATGTAATATTATACATGAAACAGTATTTAATTCGGTGATGATACTTATGCTACTAAATAAAATCTAATATTTTAATATTACATAATAAATAGATACAAGTAGTGTCTAGTGACTGACCATTACTCATTACCATTAATTAAACACAATGCATGTACACTAGGCCATTACGTCCATACTATGAAATCTACCCAGTAGAGATATGCCTGGCTTACTAACAATATTAATCACTAACTACTAATAGTAACTGATACCACGACTGGTACGACTGCTTATCATACTGATACTCCTTTTAGTACTCATACTCTGACTGGTACTCCTACTCTGACTGGTACTCGTACTCCTACTAGTACTCCTACTCTGACTGGTACTCCTACTCTGACTGGTACTCATACTCCGACTAGTACTCATACCCTATACTGCTATTAATACTACAATTGCTTTTAGTATCCTGTTTACCTACTATAAGCTTAGAAATGAACACATTTTGCTAAATGTGGCTAATATATGACCAACCAAACCAATACAAACACCTTGTACCTCCACTACTACCTTGTACCTCCACTACTACCTTGTATCTACTACCTTGTATCTCTACTACTAGACTTGCTGTACTACTTTACTAGCAATAACTCACTCACAGCTAACAGACCTCACTCAGTGAATCAAGGATAAGCAAATGATCAAAAGATGACTCTAATGAAGTATAGCCTTAGCATAATGTCTTTCTAAACAACAACAGCACAGGCTTTAGTTAGCCTACCAGTATAATTGCCACAGTGTCACTAGGGAAATTAGGCTAATAATGCAGAATCCAGAATTAGCCATTATAATGTTGTTTATATTAGATAGGGTGTACCCTATAACACCCCACATACCTATGTAGTTGTAACATAGGAATTTAGTCTATTAGCATATTTTACTCATAACTGTATAACCAGAGGTCAGGGGTTAATCACATTACAATAATGAGTGTTGGAGATGATTTATAGTGTCAATATTGTTATAGCCGAGTTGTGTATTTATAAACACACTGTAGTAATGTAAGCTAAAGATTATATATATGTTTATGTGACTGTATAATATAAACTAGCCAGAACCAAGGAAGTTAAAGTCATGCATTATTATAGTCATACATTGCTGCATTGCCATGTAGTTGGTATGGGCAAAGCTTGATTTACATGAGCTGAATATGATGGAATGATAGAATCAAACCTGCTGCTGCTGCTAGTAGCTGTATTACTAAAACTAAAGGAGAGGCTTCAAACCAACTAGTGTTGATATACACAAACAAAAAGACCCAGTAAATACTCATCCATCATAGCCAACAAACAGATAAGTATTATTACTCATGAAAGTCATATTTCCAAGTGCAAACAATAATATCAAAATATGCAACTGAACACAGGATTTATCTTCTCTTTACATAGTGAGGTGGGACAACTCCAATAACAACTATAACACATGTTATACATTGTATGTGTGTATCATATCACTCACCTCTTCATTCTCTTAGCATTATACTTGACTTTGTTAGTGGCCACATCCATGAGTGAGTTGACAGACTCTGCATCCTCATACATCCCTGATACTTTGTCTTGGAAATACTGAAACACAGTTACATATAAAATATATACAGGTATAATAAGTATAGGCGTAGATAAATATATAGTATTCTGATATCGATATCTCACCCGATACTATTAGAGGCGGTCTTGAAAATCTGTCTGCTTAACTGTCAGCACTAGCTGACCTTTTGTATGTTTTAGTGTAAATGAGGGGGTAATGCAGTAACACAGTGTAGAGGGAGTTGTGTGGTCAAGACAATGAAAGTATCAATTATTACATCCGGCCTACACAACTGGCCAGATATCCCAGAATCCCACGAGTTCTTCTACTATAGAAGGTTTCTGCAGTTAGCACATCTCAAGTACCTGCCAGTAGCCTGTGATGTTAGACATAGTCGGGTAGAGTAGTTCTCCACCCGACCTAAACAACTCACCAGTAGCATGCCCTCCATGTCCATACATAGGAGATCAGATTCACCCAATAGGAGGAGGGCAACTCCAATTCTGAATATAATCTCCATGCCCTGTAATAGATTTAGTATAATGTACTATAGCATGTGTGTATGTGTAATGCAGTCTACATGTGTATACAAATACGTATTTTACAGACAGGTAGATAGGAGGGAGGACAAGATAGATGGGGATATGTTCATGGAACCCTTGACCAATAACACGCCCATATAGCCTACACATGTAATAACAACCACATTTGCTCTAAGGTCGGCAACTGCAGTAGGTCAACAATAAGCTTGAACAAAACAGTTCCAACTAATATACTAAATCATGTAGTGATCTTAACGTTACAGATCAACAATGCTGTTATACATGGTCATATTTTACACCAGCTATGGTAGGCCTACACAAACCCCTCATTAGTTCTAAGTATATCCACTCCTACTAAAATGTGTGATAATCGGGAGTTGTCCTGCTTTCAATCTAGAGAAAACAGTCATTGGACATTGTTTCACTCCTAACTAAAGGCATGTGAGTGGTTACGCACAATATGAAATTCTTGGGGCATACTGTTCACAGTAAAGATGAGCAGAGAGAGGAAAACTCCAGTTAACTCTAACATACTGTTTGGAATATAAATGGTGGGTGATGTACAAACCTCAAACAGGAATATATCCATAATCCTGAAGCAGAAGTCTAGGGGTAGTTGTGTAGTGAATAGAGTGAGAAACCAGCTACTGGCGTACATGCTTGTGTGGAAGCTCTGTGCTTGGAAGTGTTGGTAGAGGGGAGGGGAGTGTGTCTACAATAGAACAAAGGCTAACTTAAATGATCACAGAATACGTGCTGGTGCACAGTCTAGGTGAATACTTCTTATATAAGCCGTAAATAGATAATAGAATATTATATGACAGAAAGTGTGGCCAGCGTCGGGTTTGCTATGATCTATCTCATATGGACTACCTTTCTAAAACAGGAAGTGCTACACTGTAAGATCTCCATCAGTACTAAATCACACAACTATAACATAAAAGGTGACACAACTCCCAATTAATTAAACCCGAAATGTTAGCACTTACATGTATGATAGAGATGAACTACTGGTCAATAATGTTTTTAATGTTTAAACAGACATACAAAGCTCTAAATTATTTCATAAGTAAATGTAAGTGAAGTCTGCAGATAAATGAGAGAAACATCCCATAAGCTGTACGATTGGTACAAGTGATATGAGTAGGAGTAGCTCTAGTCCTCTAGAACTGCACCGTAGTCCATGCAGGTAGTCTACTCACCTGTATTAGGTACTCTAACTGGTACATACATGAGCCTAGCTCAGCCATACCAGGTTTAAACAGGTTCCTCATCTTATACTCCACCATTATCTGTATGAAGACTGAGAACGTCTCCTCTTCTGGCATCAGCATCAGCAGTAGACCGACTATAAATCCACTACCTTGGCAGTAGCCCACCTCCCTGTCATGTAGTGAGTAGGCCTACAAGGTACAGTGAATAGACAGCTGTGGGACATCTAATTATATGTCATAATAGTGAGTACAGAGTGACCTAGTTCACTAGATAGTACTACAATGCCTTGGTGAACAATGGGGATTTACTCCAGATAATAACATTATATACTCCTTAGTTTGGAGTTGTCGCACCGATCACAAGGAGGCCATTGAAATAGCTAAGGATAACAATGATAACAATATTAAATCAGCATCAGCTTTGTTACATCAACTGAGATTACAGCCCTGGAGTAGTACAACAGTTGGTGTACACTTCACAACAGGAAAAGACAACTTCAAGCTATATTATGATCCCTGGCAGTGTCACCCTACAATGCGTTAGTCTGAGGTCTCACCTTCATAACATTGAAGAGACTCTCCTGCCCCTGCCCGTCTTTCTCCATAAAGAACTTATGCTCAGGATAGGTTCTTGTGATATCTCTACGTATGACCTTCTCGCACGCTGACGTCTGCGTAGAATAGAATAGAGAATGAATACTAAATAAAAAACCAGTATACTCTCCAAATAATACACACTCACTATACAAACGTATGTAATTATTACAGAGTGATATTATACAAATAATGTATATGGCCTCTGAGTGCAATATAGACGCTTTTGATTTTTAAACTTTGAAGTTATTAATAAGTATCTGTTGAGCTAATTTGCAAATTTTAACAACTTATGAACCAATCTTCCCTGCCAACAAGAAAACTAAACAACTACTAACACACTCAACTGTTTCCTCACAATATACCTGTATTGTATGCATGTACGCGCCTACTACGCATTATACCCACAAACTATACACACCATAGACATCTAAGTGTATACATCATAGACATCTAAGTTTGTACACTGCACTAACCTGTTTAAGGTAGTTACTGTATGTTTCCTTGTGTGTAGAGTTCTCAGCACCACAGAGATACTGCCAGGCTAGACATCTAAGTTGGTGAGGTACACCTTTGTATACCAGTTCCTACAATCAGAATCACAACCTATGTTTATGGGATGTAGTATAACATAGTAGGCAATAAGCCAACAGAATGTTTGTGAACCGCATGTCTATGTCTAGAGTGACTGCATTATTATGCATTTTGATGAGAAGTTATCCTCTCTCTTCGTAATTGCAAAATGTATTAATAGGGAGTTGCGAACCCTTACATGCAATGGGAAAATTGAGAAAACATCTTGAAATTGGAAGTTAAGGAAACGAAATTTTGTTCCATTGAGATTAAATTCAACAGCCACTAATAATGAAGATAGAAACTCTATTGAGTGGGCCTACGTGTGGGAACAGTGAAAGCAATTTTAGTGATGCAGTGTAAGAGTGTAATTTATGAATAGACAATTCCAATTAGATGGCACATTTGTCAAGTAGTGGATAAAACGAACAAGTGATGGTTATACTAGATACCTTAACGTACTGCTGCCTCTTCTTGATGACGTTCTGCCAGTCGTGGATCATGTGACTCCATGTGTGCACCAGCTGTTCTTCCGGACTCTTCTCTAAAAGAAGATAACCAAAAACGCATCAATAGTTTAGTTTAGGCCTAATACACATTGTCATATGTTATACATTATATCAGTTACTAAACTGCAATTTTCGACTTCATAACTAACAGCTGGTAATTCCGTTCCACAAGTGCATCTACTATTAACATCAATAGCATTAGGTCTGCTAAGTAGATAAGCATAACATAGTCAGATATACGTGCAATCTAGTCAGCTTTACACTATGAGGATGCCACACAATCTTATGACATCACCATAGGCAGGACCGTAGGCTAATATCACAGTATAAAAATAAATACAGTATGGCAAGTGGGTGTGGCTAAGGTCGACCTACATTGTCAGAGATATAACAGAGGTGAGATTAATTGTCTACTCTTGTGTGTCATGCATATTGCTCTCATCTTACCTCTGTCACCCGAGACCTGAATATGCAGGACACATGTCCTAGCCTTTGCTCACCATACTGTATGCATATTTATACTGGTAGTAACATAAAGAATGCATACCATTGGCCGACACGTTGTTGTTGAACTGGTCAGTATTGCTACTGGAATGAGATCCAGTAGATTTCATACTATCTGTATCATCAAATGCCTTTCCATCAGCTTGTTTTCTGTACGTCTCCGGAGAAACATTCATAATCATCCTCGAGTCATTCTCCAGATCTCTGAAATGAGTAGCAGCTATGACTCACCAGAATGGATAGGTGGAGTGTTATGACTCATCACATAGTAAATTGAACCCAATAGATAAAATCAGATAAACGCCTAGGCCTACTTGGAAATCGCTAAAAATATGCGCTTTATATTCAAAATCAGAAAAAAATCCAGCAAAGTTATATTAAAATATAGGCCTAATCATTGTGATCACGAAATTGAGTTAATATTGCCAAGTTCAGTCTCAATCACAATGACTCTAGTTTGCACATAACTGGTTTGTATGATTTACCTGACGGAGTCTAGTATGCTGAATAACACACTCACATCCATCTGATCGTAACGATTAAACGAAGTGACAATCACTTAATATAAAAGACAATCTGAATAAAAACAATTATTCCAGCTATGCCTTATGTTCAATGAGAATTCAAATAGCAAATTATTTTAATAGGACCGTATATCTCTTCAAAATTAACTTAGTTGCAATATTTTACAATAAATCATGTAATCAAAATCCTGACAAAAGCAGGACTAGCGTTCAACTCTACCAGCAACCAGATGAAATCTGCAGCATATAACTGAAGGACTAACAAACACTCACATAACACAAATCAATATTACCTTGCATAAATGAAATCGTAAACACTTTCCGATATCCGTCGCATATCTATCCTATAATATTAGTTCCTGTCGTAATAAAACGATAGTGGTAAGTGGTAATGAGTCTGGTTGCGGCTTCCCCGAGATAATGCCAAAGAGAGATAAAGCCAAACAGAAATAATGTGATAATCTCAAATAGGTTAACTACTGGATTGGGTAAATCTGATAAGTTCATTGTCTCCGACATGGATTAACTGGTGCATTGTGCGAGCCAAATTTAGACGAGAGAATAGGATATTGAACCTGGAGATAGATGCTCTAGTGCAAGCAGACAGTGATTACATAATAGATTGTAATATGTAGGTGAACACAGTTTAATTTATCACACTGTCACTGCACAGTCAAACAGACCCAGTTGAGATCTCACTGAACTCTGTTCAGGAACATATTCCCATGGAGGCTTTAAAACAACTAAGTAGACACAACAATACGATGGAAGTTGATTCTATGATACAGACAAGTGGCGAGGATATCCTACTGACCTTCATCTAGATTACATCAACCTAAACCTAAACTAAGAAAACTCGAATCATGAATTCAAAACTCCAGGAAATCCCTAAATTAAAACAAAAACTACTCAGAACTAAGTGGCACAGACTATCCGATATTCTATGAGCCTAAGTGCATCAACCGACGTAACTAACAATTGAAACGAAACAAGAGCGCTAACCTCAAATCAAAGTTAAATCATCTGAATTAATCAATATTTTACTCAAAACAATATTTCATAGCAGAGAAACTGCCCTGAGAAAGAATAATGACAGTTTGATTAATGTTGATCAGTGCATAAGAGTTGTACACAGTAGGTAGAGGTAGGTATGTGCTATAAGTGAGTGAGTTGAGTAGCCTACTGATGTGAAGTCCACAAAACACCAGTCCACAATTATAGTCTGAGAGAAGCAGTGTCATATAATATACCTACTCAGCTACAGTATACAAATATACCTGCATTGTATGCCCAAATATCAAAGTAGAGTAGACAGTGTGTAAGATTATAGAGAAAGGGGAAACCTATGTAAATATCCAACTGAGTGCAGATATTCAGTGACTATTAGGCCTACTACACAACACTAAGTCATAGTCCAAGGGCTAAATCAAAGTAAGAGATCTGAGAACTCGTGCTACAGGTTGACCTTTCTATCCAATGAGAAGATAAGCCAACAGGTGCTCTATTACTATCCCCAGGCTACCATGTGTGTTTACATGTGTGTAGGACTGATAACTGACTGGGAATTACATGTATGTAGGCCTATTTAGACACAAACAACTCAGTGCATAATTATAGAGAGTTATCTTCCCTACCAGTTTATAACTTAGTGACTCTTCAGGTTACAAGTTTACCACCCTGCTAGTCACTGTGGGCTAGTACGATTGACAAGAGGTTGGATACTAATGTCTAGCTCTGATCAACTTTCATAACAAAACAATATTTTATATTAAATATAATTTAGGAATAATTTTATACTACAATGTAGATAAAAAACTAGATAAATATGATTGTATTAAATTTTTGTTTGCCATAATTATATTGAAAAATATATGCTAGACTTACATGTAAGCCTAAACAGTTATCTCTAGCTAGCCAGGTTCCAAAACTAGAATGACTGATCACTCACACACTCCCAGTTTTTGGAGCACAGGCTAGGCTAGCAGCAGTGATAACAAGAAGGTGTGCAAATGTCAGCATTTAGAGTGGCAAATTGCCAACTGGGCTATTGTATTCCCATTGATTAATGAATGGCACAGTAACTTATTAATTACTACGTTATATTACCAGCACCCAAATAACAACCTGTACATGTACATAGTCATCTACTATCACTGTTTGTATTCAATCTAATGATACGCCAGTCAGTGGTTACCTATCATATTATAGTATACATGTAAATGTGAATGTGAATACATATATTTCATATAGCCAACATGTAAATTAAATAACTAAGATGTGAATACAAATATTTTATACATGCAATCTAAAGCAAAGACTAATTCACTAAGACTACCATAAACACATTCAACACTTACTGGTTCAGCATGTGTAACTTGTCCAGCAGTTGTTGGTCTAGTTCAGATATGGACCTCGACGGGCGTCTTTTCTCATTGGCCGCTGCTGAACCACCAGCAGGTGGCCCCAGGTGATTGGACTGTGTGGGTAAAGAAGGGGTGGAGTTTCCATGACGCAGTACACGATTGGCTGACTTACATTCTATATTAGTAGCACCAGAATAGCAGTCAAGCTTCACCTTGTCTATAGAATAGGACGAGAGTGTAAGGGTAGACAACTCCAAACACAGCGGGGTAACTTACACAACGTCATCAGATATACATGTATAATATACATTATATAACATAGGCTAGTATGAAGTTGACACAATTGACAGCAATTGATAAATTTATATTTCAAAGACAATTTTGTTTGAATTATGTAGAGTCTTACGGTTTCATTAATCAGAAAGTGTAGATTGTAGAAGAATTGGCTAGTGTTGTTCTGCTAAACCTGTGATTTGGTATAGACTATTACTAAAGCCTATCTACAGTAGTATATTCACAGACATATGCAGTGTCTCTTACCAGGTATTTCTATAGCACCATTGTTCTCAGAGTTGTCTTCTCCCATTGGATCTGTCATATCAGGATTAGATAACTCCTGTGAATCTGTATCCTTCATGCTCATACTACAGACAACACAGTCAGGGAATATTACATTAGCTAATGCTTGATGAGTGGATAACTCCTAATATTATGCCATTCCAGATGCAGTCTTCTGCTACAAACAATAACAAAGTCATTATGCACATGTGGAATGTATAGGTATCTAATATGAAGAAGTTAGCCTTTGCATGGCTGTTAGAAAATGAGAAGGCCATCTCCCAGGACAGCACTGTGGAGATAGGGTGTGGGTAGTCACGAAACTTCACTACACGTGAAGGAAGAGGAAAAGAGAACTAACATGCCTTCTGCCTTGAAATGTTCATTTGACTAGCCATCATTATAACATACTCAGTTTGTTAGGGAGTAGGCCTAGATAGATGCACATGACTAGTAGATAGTAACTAGTAGCTACTAACTACAAAAGTGAAAACACTGTAGGTGGGTGTGGCAGTCATAACACATATTGTCTAATGCCAGTACCAAAGTTCTAGGACCTATGCTGGCTTATGATAATTATATAAACTACTTGCAAGCACTTCCTTTAGATGTCAATAATGTGGAACTACTATATTACCTATAGATGGATGATTATGGACTGGCTACACTAATATAAATTACGCTGAAGGACTGGACTGCTGCGGGTACTCCTCAATATGTAGGCCAACATCAAACTCGATACAAACAACTGGCTATAGCATACAGGCAATCCTACCTGCATTCCGCAAGTTTGAAAAGTTGAAAAACTTACTTCAACAACACTGTACCCTAATATTAGACTGGTATCCTTGACAGCATACAATTATAACACTTTGGAGAGCTCAGACTAGCACACAACAATCAAGAAAGATCAAGTTGACCAATCAACATCAAGTTCACTGAAAAGCGAAACAAGACAGTTGGGGCAGAATTTGAACAATTCGAGACAGCCTTTGGGTTCTTGGCCAAAAAGTCAAACATGAGAAGTTACCTTTTCTTTTTTGTTCTTGAATAGGCCTAACTCTCAAACTCCAACCGCAAGTCACATGAAGAACCTAAGGCTATTCTGTTTTCTCCACTACCGCACTCAAGCTAAAATGAAGAGGGAAGTAGTAGGGTGCTGCATGAGGGAAGTGGTACAGTAGGTATAAAGCACTCTAACACTGATAGCAATCACCTAGCATTGAGATGAAGTGAGATGGAAAGAGTGAATAGTTTATTATCTAGTGTGTTATGATGAGCTAAGTAGACCTACTCATTTTATAGTTACACTCCATTGAACCATATGCAATAACAAGTACACCTACTACTATCAAATATTACCAAAATAACACATAAGACTGTCAAATCACTGAGCAACTTGTAAATAATTTAAATGACTACAAAATTAGCAACAATTAAAAAATAATGGCGTGGATCAATTTCATGCCCTATTTATTAAACTAGGGCACTCGAGGTTCAAATAATCAACATTGAGACATGATATGGTGTTTGGAGTTGTACTCCCTACTTACCTTTGATATAGAACTACAGAACTGTGTCCTAAGCACTGCTGCCTCTCAGCAAGATCTCCCAGTTGACTTGAGCACGGGCAACTCTGAAATTAAAGTAACGTCAATTAGGAACAATATATAAAACAATAAATAAGACAATGCTAATAGCTAATTGTTTACTAGTAAGTTAATCATAACATATTTACATCCCAACCCAAGCTAAAATACAAGACCAAATAAACAAAATTGCAATTGTAGCTACTTGAGCTGGCGAAATTTGACCTTCTAATTGAGAAATGAACAAAACTCAGGTTGGGCTAATTACTATGCAACACAGGAGTTGGTAGGTAGGCCTATACACTCTACATTGTATCATATAGTGAGTACAGTTAGTGCATGCTGATTGCATGTAATATAAAATTGACATTGATTCTACTGCCCCTACACTAACTGAAGTCATATGCAATTGGTGTAGGAGTAACACATGTCAAAATATAAAACAAAGTAAGAATGGAAATAGTATTATAAATAAATCAATAATTTACAGTTGCTTAGCAAAAGCCCATAGTGTGGCAGAGAGAATGGCAATTAGCAAAAACAGAACCACTATCGATACTAAGTATGCCTCGACGTTTAAAATACTTGGCAGGAGATAACTCCAGATGAGGTTCATCTAGCAGTAGAAACACTGCCAGACTCACCTTAGTAGCTTCTCTGTCAGCATGAAGCATCAAAAAATATACCAGTGGTGCCCTGTCAGTTTAAGTGTGTTGAATGAAAGCCTAGGGGGCATACCAACGCATAGACGAAACACACATGTATAGAACATATTCGGCAACCGAGTATCCCATTCAGCTACATTGATACCAGACCTGTCTGCATGGTAGTCAAGTCGAGTTGTATGAATCTGTACAGAAGGAATTCCACAGGAACATAATGAGGGATTGAGGAATGCACAGAATAGAAGTGATTGTACTGATTGAGAGTTATGAGTAAGTGTGGGCGATAGGTCTTGGTGAGAATAGGTGGATGGAAATAAAACCATCGATCTCCTAACATTTCCTTTTAAGAGAACCTGTCAAAAATTGAGTGCACAGTGACAAATACAATAGTGTGTGGGCGGGAGCTGGAAACAAAGACGTTCATTGGTCAAATACAGTGTTAAGTACATCCTTATAGCTAAGAGAATCCTCCTAGTCCAACAGTAAACCCTCACCAACAGTAGACCAACAGTAAACCCTCACCAACAGAGTAGACCAGTGTGACCAACTAGCTGGTCATCAAAGGATGAGGAATTGGTAGCCCATTCCCCAAATTCTGTGGACATTGTGAAATATTGTGTGGTATACCATGCTAATAGTAAGGCCTATGCCATGCCTATGCCAGACACAAAACATGAGCAGAAATTCCAGCAAGCTGTTACCAACCTTTATTGAACACAAACCATAATTTTGTAGAATTATTCAGTGATCACAAGTTGATGACTTGGTAATATCTGATTAAATGCCAAGCATAGTTAATTATACTGATACTAGCCACTTTGGTGTTAGAATGTATGGTGAGATAAATTCCCTTACAGTGCATAGATGACACCCTCTAAGGTTATAGCAGGTGCTCTATGAGTGAAAGAAGGTACGAGTGACACTGTGCAGTACTACTGACAGGCCTAGCTGACAAGTCACACAACTAAACCATGCACAATTTAAATATATGCGAGTAAGCTTACTCACTGTGCATCTATCAGCTTTGTTAATGTGTGCAAATGCAGTAACAATACTATCTGATGTGATAGGGGTGACATAGCAATTATTATCACTGAATAACATGTAATGGAGTTTTATCTTGCTTATATGAGTTCATACGATAACTATAACAAGCTTATCAATGGAAATAGACAATGATAAATTAGTTGGCTGACAAATAAGTAGTGCTGGGCGGTTTTGATTTGCATGTGCATTCAGTTTTTTTGCAAGATTTTTCAAAAAACTGAATGAAACCGAAGTTGTCTTCTCACCCTCGGTTTAATTCGGTTTTTTTTATTTATGAAAAAAAACCGAACCGAACCGTAATTATGGCAGGAAAATTTAAATTTTTTTGGAGTTATCATCCCTTGATTCTATACGGAAAAGAGCAGACAACTCCAGTACGAAGTATATCACGCATTTTGGAGTTATCACACTTCTCATTCCAATCATTATAGAGAAGACAACTCACGCGGCAAACTAGCCAATCCTGACCATAAACTTGAATTTATAGAAGTTCAGCTGTGGTCGGACTTGCAGGAAGCATATAATACTGTATGATCAGGTTGCAACATTAGTTATATTTACTAAAATATAGATACAAGAATTTATTGTTTTGGTTTACAACTTGTATTTTATTATTTACTAGAAACTAACCCATCTAGCCAAAATATTCACAAAAACTGACAATGCAATCTGTAAAGTAAGTAGTATAGCAATCAGCCACATTGAAATGGAAATACAGGTGATACAGTAATGGTACATAACTAAATATGATGAGTGCAGGAAGTAGGTTACTAGCGACCAGCTAAATAATATATTATCAAAACAGTACTGAACTTAGTTTATCAGCAACCAGCTAAATAACATATCAAAAATTAATCTACAGGTAATAAATAGTGAATATATGATGAATACAGAAAGTAGGTTATCTGCAACCAGCTATAGCATATCTTACAGTGCTACTGTGGCCAGAAGTGGGAGTTGGGAGTGGGAGTTCTCTTTCATGGGATTTTCATCAAGATGGCAAGTCTTCTGATTTAAGAATTCGAGGATAAATAACTTCTAGAAACCCGAGCTCTCTTTTTGTACTGTGTGCTGCTGCTGTAGTATTCATTGCTGTCACTGGATCACAACATACATCATTACATCATCATCATCAGCAAGGGCAAGGATATCAACAAGACTCCTTTTACTTGTAGGCCTACGGGACTGTAATTAAAGTAGTGTCAAGTTTGGAATCAAGAATATGACCATTTTAAATAGTTAAGCTCTAAGTTTTACCCTCTAAATGAAGTGCAACTTGATTAGCTTGGGTAACTCTCTGTGGGTTGAATGCTGCTTAGCAGTTTCAGCATTTTCTAAATGCTCAAATTTGATTGACAGGTGATGGTAAGTGGCTAAACAAATATGATTGCTGTTGAATCATATTTAACTTACTATCTCTGAAGATGATCAAACACATGCTATTCTAGTGCACACATCACTAACTCGGCCTACTAGTAACCAACTAACCTGTTGGCAATGCACCAGCAGCTACAAGAGTACATACATGTAATAGAGACATTGAAGGCAGTAAACTATGACTGTATGCCAAGCACAGAGCAGATATTATCCAGAAAATTCTACTGAATAACGACTACACTCAAGATATTATACAATCATTTACCTACATCACTGATATTGTGTGTATAATATTTCTAATGCTAATTCATTGTACAATGAACCTATATTGCCAGAAAGGATGGATGTGTTATTTTTACAAAGCTTTGCACCTACATGTACATGTGTCATATCATTTTGGTTGTAATATCAATATGCTACAACATGTACATGTACATGTACATGTACATGTACATGTACATGTACATGTACATGTACATGTCATGTACATGTCATGTCATGTACATGTAGTAGCATATATTACAACCAAAATCATATGACAAATATGATTGCTGTTGAATCATATTTAACTTACTATCTCGAAGATGATCAAACACATGCTATTCTAGTGCACACATGACTAACTAACTATGCCTACTAGTAACCAACTAACCTGTTGGCAATGCGCCAGCAGCTACAAGAGTACATACTAGAGACATCGAAGGCAATGAACTATGACTGCATGCCATGAGCAGATGTTATCCAGAAAATTCTACTGAATAACGACTACACTCAAGAAATTATACAGTCATTTACCTACATCACTGATGTTGTGTGTATAATATTTCTAATGCTAATTCATTGTAGGCCCACAATGAACCTGTATTGCCAGAAAGGATGGGTGTGTTATTTTTACAAAGCTTTGCACCTACATGTACATGTGTCATATCATTTTGGCTGTAATATCAATATGCTACTACATGTACATGTCATGTTATGTACATGTCATGTACATGTAGTAGCATATATTACAACCAAAATGATATGACAAATATGATTGCTGTTGAATCATATTTAACTTACTATCTCGAAGATGATCAAACACATGCTATTCTAGTGCACACATGACTAACCAACTATGCCTACTAGTAACCAACTAACCTGTTGGCAATGCGCCAGCAGCTACAAGAGTACATACTAGAGATATTGAAGGCAATGAACTATGACTGCATGCCATGAGCAGATGTTATCCAGAAAATTCTACTGAATAACGACTACACTCAAGAAATTATACAGTCATTTACCTACATCACTGATATTGTGTGTATAATATTTCTAATGCTAATTCATTGTAGGCCTACAATGAACCTGTATTGCCAGAAAGGATGGGTGTGTTATTTTTACAAAGCTTTGTACCTACATGTACATATGTCGTATAATTTTGGTTGTAATATGCTACTACTGTACATGTACATGTACATGGTAGTATATCTGCGAGCTCAGGGCTGAGTAACTACCTCTTTGAGACACAAATAATTAATTTGATTATGGTAAGATAGTGCAACTTTGTTTAGACATACCTAGATCTCTTCTAGCTTCCAGCGCCACCCTTCTTGAGAAACTTGTTCAACGTTTAGGGAGTCTAGGAACATGAATGAATGAGTAATGAACGACAAGCAGATAGAGCATTCCAGTCCATTGCTGTACAAATGAAGAACCACCTATGGTAATGGAACGGGTTCAAAGTTAGTGCAAAGTAGGCCTATAGCACATTCGAAACGTCCCGTTTTGAACTGTCTTTTTTGAACAGTCGAGTCGCAAATTCCTAAGAACCATATTGGAAGCTAAATTATCTAGTAGTAGTAGTAATACAAATTGTGAAGTTTAGTTGCTAAATGAGTACAGAAAAGAAATGGTCACAAGTTGGTCAAAGCAAGAGAAGTCAGCGCATTTACATGTATATTTACCTACCCAGGACGGAGTGGGCCACTTGTTTTTAGAAACAAGTTGGTTAAGTAGTACAAAACTGGTCAGGTTTACTGTATGTCCACAAAAAGGGTAAAGTCAATGCTATCAATTACCCAAGCACGACATGGTAGTACATCTGCGAGCTCAGGGCTGAGTAACTACTCCTTTGAGAAACAAATAATTTGACAGACAGTGCAAGTTTGCTTAGACATACCTTAATACCTAGAACTGTTCTAGCTTCCGGTGCCACCCTTCTTGAGAAACTTGTTCAAAGTTTCTAGTCTGTTACAATAAGAGACAATTCAACAGTTTAGGAGTCTAGAAACATGAATGGATGAGTAATGAATGACAAGCAGGTAGAGCATTCCAGTCCATTTGCTGCACAAACGAAGAACCATCTATGGTAATGGAGCGGGTTCAAAGTTGGTACAAAATAGGCCTATAGCATATTCACTTTCGAAATTATATTGCACTGTGGAATTGAAATGAAAGTATCTGTTCTCTGTTGTAATATAAGAGTTGATCAATTTACTTAGGCCTACTGGATGTGGACAAAAAGTCATGGTCACTAATCATTGAAAGTAAGGACTAGCCTATTTGATATATCAGTTATAAGTCGACTAGACTACTGTTTCCAAAAAACAAATTAGTTGAAGTCAGCAATGTTATGTAACCCCAACTTAGGAACCAAGTGAAATGCTATCTTGGTATTTACATGTAAATGAAAATAGAATATCTTCCATAAAATACATGTACACACTGACCAACTAGGAGCATGAGTCCACAAATGCAATTCAAAAGAAACTATTGCTAGCTGGATGCATGTCACACATGACACATTTTGTGGAAGCTGGACTCATTTATTTGCTACAGTAACAGTGAGCTGTGCCAGCCAATAAATATTAAATAGCCTATTTGTCTTAGCTTAAGCCCAAGCAGTGTTTAAATTTCAAGGAAGTTGTCATCTTTTATGTCCCAAACTTTTTTAGTAAACTTGATTCACAATCACAATGCAATAAAATACCATATCATATATGCAGATAGAAAGTCAGGATCCATTTCATCAATCTAATGAAATTAGGGAGTTCATCTAAAGCTAAATGATAAAAACACAATACATCCTACTATTTAAAACATCCATGCCGTTTGGTACAGGAGTATAGAAAACTTTATACCAAGCCATTTGTGCAGTCATTATTCAGCAACTATTGTGAAACATTTTCCTTAAACATGCTCCATTCATCTTTATATTTTTCGACTCATTTTTACAAATTTTGGTTGGCCACCATGAATATAACTCAAGTGGACATGTGGAAAAAATGTAGTTCGCCAGTAATTGAAAGCATATTTGTATTATTGTTAGTTTTGGGCTGAACATGAACGGATTAATGGCATTTGGAAACTACAATGTAATTAAAGTCCACCATATAAGGCAATGCAAGTTTAGCAATCCAGGTAAACACCAAAATGATAAATGAATCTAAATGAAATATTCGTAACAATAAGCACTGTATTATAACATTGACAACAGAACAGTATTGTACGCAATCGAGGCATCAGCCATGGAGCTCAAGTTGAAATCCATGCTGATGTTTGATTTCCTGAAATGGCAGTCTCGAGTTAAAGACTCTCACTCGAGTTAATTCAAGCAATATTTTTTGGCCTCTTAGAAGGACTCGTAACTTGGACATATAGATATTGAACACATAAAACTTGAATTGTAATTTATTTATGGCTATGATCAAGGACTCTTAACTCAACTCATCATTATGTTGCAATATTCAATAACTCATGCAAATGTAAATATTTGTAACTTGAAGTTTTGATTAGTTACTAAAAAGAATTGACTCGTAACTCAAAGAGTCACAACTAAGGGTTGGCCGTGGCAACTTGGGTTTCCAAAATAAAACTTGCAAACATCTCTGAATGATTTCAGCTATCGTTATTTGTTACTATTGTACAAAATTTTATTTATTTTAATCTAATAACAGTTTAGTTTTCATTGGGCAGCTGTAAATTGCAATGAAAAGAGATAACCACAGTTATAATCACAATTGTGATCACAATTATAGCACATTTTAACAGAGATGTGTGCAAGTTTTATTTTGGAAACTCAAGTTTCCATCGCCAACTCTTAGTTGTGACTCTTCAAGTTACAAGTCAATTCTTTCAGTGACAGATCAAAACTTTCAAGTTACAAGTTAAATACTTACATGTCCCCAGAAACTCAAGGTTTTGTCAAGTTATCCAAGTTAACTACAAGCAAGTTTCAATTCAATTCTTTGCTTGTTAAACTCGAGTATTTTTATAGAGTTTTTGGGTTATGGTTTAGCTTATGGTGAAATTTTGTTAGGAAAAGTTGTAGGAAGTTCAAATTTCAAAGCAAAATGTCACAGTTTTAGTGTAAAATGTCTTATAATTGTGGTTGTGGTTGGTGGTTATAGCTGTGGATATTTCTATTCATTACAATTCACAGCTGCCCAATGAAAACTCGGAGTTATTGAATATTTCAACATAATGATGTGTGAGTCTTTGATCATAGCCATAATTGAATTACAATTCAAGTTACAAGTTTTTGACAGCTGTGTATTCAAGTTACCAGCCTTTGTAATAAGCCATAAAATGTTGCTTGAATTAACTCGAGTGAGAGTCTTTAACTTGAGTCTGGCATCTCTGCATTTTAAACTAAAATAGTGACATTTTGCTTGGAAATTTGACATCTTTTCCTAACCAATACATCGCCAAAACCTGAACAATTACAATAGCCCAATAACTCTATAAAAAAAGTCATGCTAGTCGAACAAGAAAAGAACTAAACTGTAGCCAGTAGCTTGCTTGTAGTTTAAGTTAACTTTGATAGCTTGATAGAAACTTGAGTTTCTGGGGACATGTAAATATTTAACTTATAACCGAAAAGTTTTTATTAGTCATAGTGACTAAAAAGGAGTGACTTGTAACTTGAAGAGTCACAGCTAAGAGTTGGCCATGGCAACTTGAGTTTCCGAAATAAAACTTACAAACATCTCTGAATGATTTCAGCTATAGTTATTCGTTACTATTGGACAAAATTTTATTCATTTCAATCTAATAACAGTGCAGTTTGGCCTATACATATATAAATAATAATTATTATTATAATTATTATAAAATAATATAAATATATTAAAATTGTTATCATTTTTACTGTAACTGTCGCAAAAATTGTTATTTCATTCAACCAAGGAGTACTCCAACAAATTTACAATAAACAAATAATATTAATTAAATTACACAAGTACTGTCGTTTCAATCTACAGTAAAACTGGAAAGCAAGGAAAGTAAAAACTTTGACTCAGAGTCAAAGTTTTTACTTAGTTACTAGCTAATACATAGTCGATAGATAGACAGACTGATCAAGTCACTCTATCAGTCTATCTATCGACTATCATTATGCATTAACTAGTAACTAACTTGATGATTATATAATGATAATAATAATAAGTTTAGTCCAATCCAAAGAAATGAACAGAAAATTATTATATGCAATAGAATATTAATATCATTATTCAATATAATTATAATAATGTATTAATATCAAATCAATATATTATAAATTATGCTCATTACAATAATTATTAGGCCTATTATTATAATATTATTTATACAATTATTGCAACAACTTACGAGCATAGCATTTATTGATTTGATATTATTTATTAATAACTTGTTATCGACGATTTGTGAAATGATCATTCTCTAAGTTTTTATGCAAAATAAATCGAAAATAAAAGTTCACACAATTTTTACATTTGTTCAATTATATTATTAATTATTTCTATTTTATATATATTTAATATTAAATTATTTTATATCATATGCACTTCAAATGAAATATCATATGAACATCATCATTAACTCGTCTTTACGTTCAGAGTACGATGTTGCATTGGTCAACTAATTGGAATAAATTAAATTCACTAAGTATACAACACAATTATATAAAAATATAGATGTATATAATTATAATGAAACTAATATCATTAGGCTAATAATATTTTATTAGTCATGATCACCGATGAAAACCAAAACAAAAACCCAGCGGATGACAACATAACCCAGTGATTGTAGGAAATACGAATGGCAAGGATGGCTATTACTAGTTAGACTAGATTCCCGAATCCAGCGCTATCCGCAGTTGTGTGATTGCAGTGACGCCATAGAGGAGACAACTCCTGGGTGCACGCGCTTGTCTGTACGCGCATACAACACGGCGCATGTCGGAAACGGATGCGGCGGCGGAATTGTGGGATGAGTTCGGTGCGACTTTTAAAACCGAATAAAACCGCACCGCCGCATTCGGTGTCGGTTTTTATTTTAAATTTTGGCGGTTTTTGAACCGAAGGGAAAAAAACTGAAAAACTGAATGAAACCGAAACACCGTGCAGCACTACAAATAAGTCTAGAAGTTATCCTCTCGCCCTAAGTGTGTTTTTATTTGTATGAGTCAGTGTTTATATTGCATGGAAAATCCTAGTTTGTGCCATATGATTCTATGATTTGTGCCAAAATAAACATCACCAGAGGTCAACGCTAATAGTAACACCGATAGATAGTCACTTCACAAAAATTTGTGAGCGTAATAACATAATATAGTAACACCTGTCTGATACTGTTAGGCCATTAACTCACTGCCCTTTCTAGAATGTGTCCCACATTATTATTACATTACATCTTTCAATCCATCATCCTGGACCAGCTCCAGGCATAGAGAAGCTGTATTGTTTGGACTATTGGACATAGTTTGAGACTATGAACTTTATCCAATGCCCAAAAAGCTCAGTTTTAGGTCAAAACTGTGGGCTGGGTAGGCTTCCAGGGGCTATTTCTGAGGCTAACCTGGCCTGTAGCACTTTAGACCACGACAATAAGCTGATAAATCTATCAATCAATCAACCCTATACAGACTAATTAAAAACAATCACAATTGTAGGAATTTAATTATAACTTCCATATTGTCCCCAGATAGATTACCCATAAGAAAAATTTCTGTCGCTTAACCAATTGATGAATAAAAATAAATAAATAAAAATATTACTGAAAATTCTGCGTTCTAATTCAAATCTCTACTGTGTGCTTGACTATGGTCCTTATAATGCATTGGTTTGGCTATTTCTAGCTAGTCTATATGTGATGACATGACAAGAACAGTTTGTAAACATACATGTACTTGAGGTATTCCAAACTATCATCATTTAATATCTGGCAGTCCAGGGTCAGTACTGACAGTCTAGCATACCATAATGTAACTACTGAGTCTCTAGACTGCAACAAATATGGCCCATGTTAGGTAATGGCCTGTACTATGCCGACTTTGTACCACACTATGAATGTGAAATTTTCAAAGATTATGGATATACGGTGCAGATTTGTATTATTCTTATGGTAGATTCATGAATGGCGTCTAGGATAAAATAATTGCCTAAGTACAATAAAATTGAAGACTCAGCATTCAGTAGCAAGATATTACTTGTGTGTTATATTATTATGGTAAAACATTATACATCATCAACCTACTAATGTATAGGCTATAATGCAGCCTACCCAGTGTCAATGTATATTAGACACTGCTAGAGTGATACCTAATAATTACCAAATATTTAACCATATCAATATAGTATTATCCCTAATAATGCTTATTATAGCATGCACATTGCTTTACCTACGTAAGCTAATTTTGAGATTATGCAAGCTACAGGTTTACTAGTCTGTTATGTATTGTGTGCAGGCCTAGGCGTATCACTATGACTCATAAAATGATTATTTTCTGAATGCAGACAGATTCAAGTCATTATTGACATCCAGTAGCGAAAATATACCTAAACATTTAAGTGACTCTGCAAGTATTTTGTCTTTCCAACATCGTCAAAAAAGACAGGTTACCATAGACAACGCCTGCGTTTGAAGTTTTACCTCTTTACTACCCCCAACCCACATATATCCAAACAACTGTAGCTTCTTTATTGTTGCACTGTGCACTTATTATGTAATCACGTATCTACAAGTGCCTACCTTTATTGTTATGGTGTTGTAAAAGAGTTATTTTATAGAGCCTACCAAAGTCAAGATATAAAGTGACATTACGCTCATACTATTCAGTCATCAGTATTGGGGTCTCTTAAAAACTAATGTTGACCTTTACACAGTTATGTACAACTTATAGCGGCATATTAACTAAATAGTATTAGTCATCTGTCAAATTTGACAACGTATAATAAATAGCCAAACCATCATGAAACAGTTTACGTAACCAATAGTTACTGCTTACTTCCTATTTCATCAACTGTGCCAATTCAACCAACAACACTCCCATTAGATGTAAAATAGTGCGCTGTGCACAAGAACTGAAAAAAATGAATTCTAAAATAATGCTGGCCGGCATAAGATGCAGCTCGTTCCGGTTTCTGGAGTTGGACAGTATCTGATAGTTTTCAACTCACCGGGCTCTTCTTGTGAAAATGAGAGGGAGCCCAAATGTGGGTAGAGGTGTGAAAAATGAATGAAAGCAGTTTATAATGAGAGATAAAAAAGCATTAGACAAATTTGGCAAACTTGCTGTTTACCAGTGTGAGAAAACCCGCCCAGTCACACATATGGGTGAGAAGCAGTCTAGAGTTAATGTGCACTGAACTACCACAACTTTATACTGCAAGTTGTTTAGTATTTACTATCTAGTTGGTTCCCAAAGCTCTAAATCGAAACATTAAATACAGAAAAACATATAGGCCTAGTTTCTGACTAGTAGCCCAATTTACGATAGGTATGCTGCTATTCTGTTACTGTACTATATTTCATTTATTGACTCCTAATGAGATTTAGCAGTAACTGATGCATAGACACTTAATCTCCGAGTACGATAATTTGATAACATATTCATATTGACACATGTATTTTCCACTAATATCTTGATAGCCAATGGGCCAAGCACACCCATTCCAACCATATCAAGAATGTATTGTTCCACCAAATTAATTTGATAACCACTGATCATATCATAATAATAACTACACTATGATCATGCCGAATAACTACACTATGTAGGTCTATAATTACACTTAATAATGATAATAACTGCACCTCATAGCATAAGAGGATCATTATTTATCATGTTGCAGCAAAATTGCGCAACAACGTTAGCAAAAATAAAAGCGGTGGAACCCACTGCTACATGTATAGCTTAAAATAAATGACTAGGATAAGGAATCAGGCTTCTCCATGTTTCACTCAAAAGAAAATATCAGCTCAACAGACTTTTAGACAATAGTGAGAAAAGTGATTCGCCCGCTGTTGAACTGAGTGCGCACAGGAACCTGACCTGTCCAATCGACTAGGTTTAATTTTGAACACACCCAGAGCTCAAAGACAGTTTTTATGTAAGCTGTATTTGGTCTTGTTTGGAGTCGGTTGGTAGCCGTTGCACATGCACTGAGACCCACCAAGAAATGCGTGTGCAGCATCTTGGTGGCCCATCATCCAATAAGATTTTAGGTTTTGAATTCTATTTTCCATGTAGTAGCCTATGGGTTGACAGCCACATGTCTAGTTGTAAGCTTAGGCTAATGTCACGTTTGTCAACTTTCAGCACACACGACCAAGCCGTTAGCAGTGTCAGGAATAATGCAACAATAGCCTTTCATATGTCTGTTATCAAAGCTATAATACTGTGTTTAGAAATCAGACTAGGCCCATCTAGAACGATTATTTACGGTTTCACTGTCACTAGTCTGTAGTTGGTTGTTATTGAATTTACAGATTCCCAAAATATTAATATCGAGAAGTCATATTGGTCTGGGGTCCTACTAGAAACTTGTGACTAGCAAGTTCATTACCTCTTTGTCAAACAGGCTTATGCAAAAAAGCTGGATGGGTGCCATTGGTGAATATGGCTTCTATCAACCGTCTTAGTATATCTGTGATGCTTTCCGCTCAGAGAAGGTAGACAGTTGATGATATCTTCTAAGCCTAACAAGCTTATTAAATTTTATTTTAGCACAATAGATGAATAGTGTAATGGTACGACAAACCGTATCATACATTTGACACTCGTTATTGTGTGCACATACATGTATATATCTGCTTGTACTTTACTATATGTTATTGTATATAACTACATGATTATTACTAAGTCTTTTTAATGTCTTTTATACCCATGTACAGAGGCCCGACCTCTCAGAATCCATTGATATTCATTTTGTACATGAATTGGACCATTATAAGCAACTTTTGTAGAACCCGACCTATTTTGGGTCAGCCGTCGGGCTTCCGGCGACCATCTTGTTGCGCAACTTCCGGACGACCACACGTCGTCTTTTCCCGACGTCACGTCGGCCGGAAGTCCTTATACTATATAAAGGGCACTGTTTTACTGTTCATTGTCTCAGTCTTCACTTGGCTTTCAATAAAGACACATCTATACTTGATACAGAGACTTTCACTTCCTTTTTTCAGGTCATTCGCTTTGCGAACCGCCTACTAGGTCGGATCACTCTCTTTCATTGTATAGTCTGAAGGTCGGACTTGAGATCAGATGGGTCGTCTTAGGTAGTATTTGGGCTACTGAGACCGCTCGATCTTTCATGTAATGCGAAGTCCTATTACCACTCATAGGCACTTCATTTCTGGGTCGATAGTCGTCCAAGGACGACCGCACCAAAACACAGAAACCATTACAATAGTAATAAAAGTTATAATTTAATATGTACAGTCGAATAGTAGCAAAAATGTAAACCAAAGAAAAAACGCTAATTATTAATTAAATTGAACTATTAGGCCTACTATAGAAGATTTAAAGCCAAGGCGAGCTAAGCTGAGGCAAAATAAAAAACTAGATACTGTACTCACTTAGCTAAAGTAAGCTAACCAATTACTTCTACAAATACTCTGTACTATTACTGTAGGCCCTAACTAACTAAACTCAAACTGCAATTAGTTATTATTATATAACTATTATTATATCATTGGTCTATTTAATAATTTAAATTATATAATAATATTAATATTTATACTTTACATTTACATTTATTGGGTTTTCTAAAAGTTTACAGATAACATTATTTTGTTAATTAAAGGTAACTTAAATGTACTTACTTAACTGCAGAAAGCTCAAACGCGACCAGACAGAACTTTCACAACTACTACAGGTAATGCATAGTAGATCCTATAAATTTATTTCACGGTAGAACTAGTTTTCAATCACGACAATTGGACAGATATTATAAAAAATAACTAGGATGTTGTGATCATCATAAGTGAACCAAGGAGTTCCAAAATAAAAACTAAAACAGCGGTCCATAAGTAGGATAGATAGGCCATCTTTTACAGGCCTTGTTTTACAACTGTAGACGAAGCACCGAGCCGTTTTCCCGTGTAAGCAACGCGTAGCCTACGCCATAAGCGGTTTCGAAACCGGTCGGGATTAGATTAGTCGGTATGTTTTTAAAAGTTTGTTCTTTAGATTGGAGTTGTCTTTTCCTTGTCTAAGCCAGATGATTCGATGATAAGGTTCACAAGCTAGGAAAATAACGGAAATGACTGGGCCTCTACTAACTAAAAGGTGGGAAATCCAAACCAAAACATGATTCCAATTCTTTAAAGCATGAGTACATATACAATAGCGTTTTTGTTTCTATACTGCTATCTGGTACAAAGTCAAATGTTTTGTAGCCGATGGTTTTTTCTGCTAGCACCACAATTTAAAATCAAACACATCCGAGATGGTGACTTGAAGTTGAATATCAATATCGGAATATGAAAAAAATCAAAACCAATTCTTATAGTTATTCTATTATTATAATTTTATTAAATTATTATTTTAATATTGAATTAGAAGTGAGTTTCAATGTAGATTTCTATTTTAATTTCTAGTTTTTTTTCTCTTTTTACTGATTGCGTTACAGGTGCTTTAGATTTATCAGATTTATCTACAATCTGAGGGGATGGGATGTACCTATCTATCAGTAAGATGCGGAAGGAACATATGCATCCCAAACTTTATAAGTTATCGAACTCCATGTCATTTAATGGTCTAAATGTTGCAACTCGCTCTGGTTCCTTTAACTCCTTGTACTCTAAGACTAACACCTATCTGCAAAGCTTTCTGGCCAGAACATCTCAGAAACTGAGAACAAGGGAACTATAGTGGCGGAAAAGGCCTACTGATGCACTGAAGGTTTCATCTTTCCTCCAATTGGAGGTATGGAGACTCGGCAGACAGACAAACAGGTAGACACTGGGCCTGCGCTGTTTTTTCTGCACAGTCTAATAATCAACTGTAGATTTTGATCCCCTATTTGCACGTGGCAAGGCAAGGGAGAATTTTTCTTCAACACAACATAAGTGATAAAGCCTAAGTAGGGAAAACTTTTTAATGTGACGCCTTTGACAATTTTATTTGCGTATCAAAGTCCAACTCTGATGTATTTTGAGGTTGCTTTCCTGCTTATCGTTTGTTAATTTCCAGGTTTGCAATAAACTAGTGACCCATCAAGGAACAGAAGGTATCAGCTGTCGCCCATTGTCACAATGATGCTATCTGAAGAGCTTGGTTTACATTTTCTATAGCAGAGATAAGATGTGGGAAAAGGTGAAGCTAACATTTTGGTGCCCGAATGATGACTTTCCAGAAGATTATCATAATCACCTTGCTCTATGAGCCACAGATTTCTTTCTGTGCATTGCTACTACTTGGTCTGCAGAGGTAATTACTATTTGTCCAATTTGTATATGAGATTTTTAGGAGTTGACAGTGGGTATGTTTGGATTGTTAATAGGAGTAATTATATTCCAGTTTTAAGTTGACGTTTTTTAGGTAATATTGTCAATTGATAACTTTCCGAGTTTGGTAATCAAAAGTGCTTTTTGTGTCTTACTTAGTCTTGTGTTTCGAGCCAGCATACCCGATTGATGAAGAGTTGATACTCTTAGCCTATAGCAAGAGATAGGTTGGTTGCTACCTATCGTTTATAGGGCGCTGTTTGAATGAACTACATGACTTGTGTTTATGCTGCTCTATAGACAAAGTAACACTGTAAGTGTCAAGTAACTCTACTGTCGTACCCAATAAGGAAGCTGTGAATTGATTCCACGAGCATCCAAGTAGCAAGCGTCTATGCTACACCACTTCTGTCTCGTATTTACGTAGGTAAGTATTAAGCTTCCTCTAATAAGACAGATCACGAAGGTGATTTAGATGAGTATTATTATAATAATCCAAATGCATCTACCGGAATTCTAGTGAGAACTCACTTTTTCTACTAACAGACCTCACCCTTGGGGTTAGACAGCTGGTTCAAATTAGCCAATATCAAAGTCAGATTTGTTACAAATATATTATAATATATGACTGGATATATATGCTATGAGTGAGAATGGCTAGACCATGTGTTACAGGACGTGTTTTCTCTCAGTGCAGTAAACCATCCACTAAAATATGCAAAGATTGCAAAACGGCACTAGAGATTGAACTGCTCTCTACGAAGCTCTATCGCATAATTTTGTTGTATTTTATTAGCATTGTCATAATAGCGAAGAGCATACTAATGGGCTTAGTGAATCTCAGCCGACCTCTACCAAACAGTTAATTAGACAATGGAATTTTATTAACGTAATTCTCATTAAACTACATAAGAGAAGCCTTTGTGTTGGAAATGATTAATTTAACAAGATTGAGGGTGACAATTTTGCTTTCAGAAATTCTAATATCGTTTACTTTACTCTCTAAGCCATTGTTCAATGGTATAATGTTCTAAATTAGTGCCACTTTGGCATTATTTTCTTAGATTTAAAACTTACACAAAATACTAGAATTTTGCTTGTAATCCGTAATTTAAATTAAAATTATTATTACTCTCTGCCGATACATTATACTCAATTAAAACAAAAGGAAATGTAATACGGTGCCATAGTCTGATTTCTTAGGTTATCAGGGACCCTCATTTGCAGAAATGAGACTGTTACTACATGGCTACTACTCCCTTTGAATTCTGCCAGAGCTGAGTCAAGAAAGCTTTTTCTGTACTGCCTACTTCTGTTACCGAAATCCTGTCACGATATCTAAAGCTTGTAGGATTTTTCACTGCATCAGTTCAACACTAGTAGCCTAATCGGCATTGGTGACACCGAGCATCAGTTGGCCAGTTTCTTTTCTACTAAATTTTAGTTGATGCGTCTAAATTGCTGAGGTCATATGCCCTTTGTCTAATATACATGTACGATGCACACCGAAAAAACAACCTTTATATGTATTTTATGGCGTATGGGCACATGTAAGCTACACTGATAGATTGTATACATCTCGCAGCAAGTTAAACCTTGCAGTAAGGTTGTTGGTGCAGTACACAGGTACTGCTTTGCAGCATAGTTTCTTTTTTCATCTAACCCGACAAGCTGTTGTACTGGTTGATGCATTTTTCTTTGGGTCTAAACCACAGCTAATGATCGGCTATTTCTACATAGGTTGAATAAACTCCTTGGTCTTTTTCATATAATTTCGCTGCAAGGAAAACAATATAAGATTATTTAATTTAATCATTATTTAAGTTATGATGACCATTATAAATAATAATGCCTTTTAAAATAAGAAATGTAACAACTTTCAACAAGGAATTCCTGTCTACTAACTCCATAGTTCATTGTAATAATATATGTCGTGTAATATTGGAAGAAACGGAATATTTTACATTGTTGAAGTACAGTGTCATTCGTTAATGAATACTCGTATGCGAATGGTTTTAAAGTAACATTTCTTACCTTTCCCATGCAAAAATGATAAAAATGTTGATAATGATAGCCCTATCATGCTCAATGACTGGTGGTGAGTACAATCTTCATTTCATTGACCCTCTAAAACTTTGTTCACATTGCAGCTGGTAGCTACACTATACTTTAATCTACTATACTCTAACCAGCATGTGTGTTATTAAACCTTATCTTTCACTGGAGCACGCCACTATATAGCTGTAGCTAGCTAAACTACATGTACACTGTGCACGAAGTCTTACATAAGTATTATAATATTGTATACCAGGTATTGTTCTGGAACACTGATTTGAGTATGGCAATAGAAAAGCTTCTTTTTTCTATTTCTGTCTGCTAACAGCGGAAAAAGTAGGCATATCATAAAGCCTAAACATTGTGGTCTGTCATTGATTAATCGTTGGAATTTAATTTTTGCATCATCATTTTATCTTGCTGATTACAAAGTGTAGTTTAAGGCAGTCATAATTCATTCTTAGTGAACAGAATATGGGTGTATGTGTGGTATCGTGTCAGAAACCTATAAATAGTTTGGGAAACTTGCTACACCGTTTGATATAATATATGAATTCTATATGTTATTTACAGATGTGATTGAGCATGCAGAAAAAGCAGCATTCCACCTCCCCGAGGGTAAGTAGACCGATATTAGTTTCACATACGATGGAGAGTTAGTGTACCTGTATGCCTGTCTATCTATACAGCCATTAGTTAGTATGTTTGCAGAATATCTAAAGATGATGCGGATATAGGAGTCGCCCACACTACTATGTGTTATCTGTTTCAGGATGTCCTCTTCTATCTTAGTACAGTACAATCATGTAAAATATGTTGATGAAATCGCATTCTCATTTTAACATGAAATGGTTGTTTGTTTTGTAGTACTGGTTGTGTTTTTGGTGTTGGCATTTGGCCATGTGTACAGGGTAAGTACAGTGTTCACCACGAATACGATATTATCCATTGCCTAGCTAACTCAAACAATTTTTGCAGCGTTTTCATGTAACTTTATATTATGTACATGCCTAATTACCTGTATGTACATGTGTGTTAGCGTCTTTTACCGTTTACTAACTACATCTGATTGCAAGTCAAAATTATTTTGCCGCAATAACTATTACACAGCTCCTTGTCTGAATCACATTATTTTTGTTATTATACATGCTTGCAATGCATTATGGGTATGATGTTATAAGAACCTACAATGCATTATGGGTATGTTTTTATGTCTAAGTAGCCCTAGTATGATCTCAAGTTAAAGACTTGTACAATTCTGTATCAGCCCTTATAGATGATTTTATTCTTGTCCAATTGCATAATATTATGCTTTTCTGTTTATTCTAGAAGAATTATGAGCTTCAGAAGCAGATAAGGTATGTCCACTACTTGGTGAGATGGTTGATGTGGTACTGCTGGAAACTACAACCGCAAACACTCAACATCTGAAAGTTTTTGTTTCACTATCATCGTGTGGAGTAATGCATGTACTACTACAATATACGTATATATCTATTTGGTGCATTCTTGCTGTAATGTAGCTGTATCGTACCTATACTGGTGATGGTCGGATAGTAGTTAATAGTATATGTGCAGTAGTCTAAAAGCCGCATGTAGTAATAAGTAGTCATTTACTGTAAATCCCTCGCCATTACTAGCCAAGTATGACAGTAGTCTGTAACATCTCAAAATAATATACAAGTAGTTTTTCCGTTGCTATGTAATCCTGATGCTCTTTTTACTCTTAACTCAGGTTAGTCTTGGAAGTAATGCCGGTAGTCGTACGGTTTCAGTTGACCAATCAAATCACTCACATTCTATGCATCATACCTGTATAGTTATAATATTTCCTAAGTATTGCTCTTCTTGTGTCCATCTACTTTAGTGAGCATCTGAAAAGATTCAAAATTAAGTGTATCTATTATAGGTTGTCTGCAGGATTCACCCTCACCATGTTACAAGCATATTACAACTTTAATGCTTTTACATTTTTGTTTAATCATGTTGTATTATCTTTTGAGCAGAGAGTTAACAGTTAAAGTAGAAGGACAAGCTGCCACTCTGTAAGTAAACACACGCAATATTTATGTCTCATGATATAAAACTATATGGGACTTTTGGTCAGCCTTTATAAGTAGAACTTGCACTAGATGTAACTAACTAATTGTGATATCATATGCATCTACTACCCTGTCTCAGCGCTCTCAGCGCTAAATTCAGACTCGCCTTCAAAGTGAACTGGACTTTCCATGTGGTTCGATTGATTTCAATGAAGTTATTGCACTATTTTCTAGTACCTGACACAGTGTTGTACTAGGCATTATCTGAACCTGCATTGACTATATTTCAGAGCGAAACAAGAAAGAGAAGTGGCTAAAGCGGAGGGGATGATCCTAGAAAAGGCCGAACAAGTGGATGGTGCGAAGGCTCAGCTTGGGCAGGTAAATAGCCGTACTGTTATCCTTGTTCTCATATTCGTCTTTCTCAATTTTCTCTACTGAATTTGCTGCAAACATTTTTTTACTCTTGGTCACATCTAATTATTACTAAACACTTGACTTGGTCATAACTGGATTCTTAGAGTTAATTAAGTAAAATTCAAAACACTCCTATTCCACTTGGTTATATCCACTCCTATTTCACTTGGTTATATCCACTCCTATTCCAGTTGGTTATATCCACCCCTATTCCACTTGGTTATATCCACTCCTATTCTAGTTGGTTATATCCACCCCTATTCCAGTTGGTTATATCCACCCCTATTCCACTTGGTTATATCCACTCCTATTCCAGTTGGTTATATCCACTCCTATTCCACTTGGTTATATCCACCCCTATTCCACTTGGTTATATCCACTCCTATTCCACTTGGTTATATCCACCCCTATTCCACTTGGTTATATCCACTCCTATTCCAGTTGGTTTTTGTTTTTGTTTTTGTTTCTGTCGAGCCACTTGGCCATCCTATTTAACGGACCTCAGAAGTTCGAAACTTGTATGAGCGACAGGAGCTGGGCTCTGAGTAGAAGAGCTCACCTTCCACAACAGGAGTGCATGGTCAGTGACTACTACATCAACCTGCCACCCTAATGTGGTCACATACCCCGCCAGAATCTGGCTTCTCTTTGCGAATCAGGGCAGAGGTGGATCTTTAACGTGCGTGTTTTTGATGTAAACACTACACGGGACCTCCTGTATTATTTATACGCCCTGATCCGAACAGGCGCAGCTAGGGTGAAAGACTTGCTGAAGGCCTTTGCCAGAAATGACACAGCTGGGGGCTTGAACTCACAACCTCACGGTTTGTGTGCATGTATGCCACCAACTGTGCCACCCTGACACCCTTATATCCACCCCTATTCCACTTGGTTATATCCACTCCTATTCCACTTGGTTATATCCACTCCTATTCCAGTTGGTTATATCCACTCCTGTTCCACTTGGTTATATCCACTCCTACTCCACTTGCTAATAACTAATATCCAGTTCCACTTGCTGGTGTTCACTTGTATCCTCACCTTGAGTGCAGGATGGTTATAGGTTTAGGTCAAATTCCATCATTGTCATCTACAGCAGCAACAGCTATAAACTGAATTATTTCTCTGTTTTTACAGGCAAGGAAGCAGTGTGAGCTACTGGAGGTTAGTATTTTATTCCTGTTGATCTGTATGTTGCTGCAAGCAAGTGGTACAGTAGATAAACCTGAACGTGTAACTAATGAACGGTCGGTTATGTATATAAATATTACTATGTGGCCTAGTAACCTAATAAATTGGGTCGCTAGCCGGGGTAGAATTCTGATGTTTGGAGCTCCTGCCCAGAAACTGTGTCATACCACTCTGTTTGGGACTGTATTCATATTGGCCACAGTGCTGTAGATTGTACAACATTTCGCTGCTGTCAGTGATGCATCGCATAGAATTTGTGCCTCAGTCCCAGTCATAAAACTTATTTTCTTTGTTAGGCCAGCAGAGCGTTGTGGGAATAATAAACCTATGAAGACAGCTATTTTTGTTGAACAAGTCATATAAGCCTACTCCTTGAGAATGCAGATATGACAGTCATGATGTAGATCCATGTAGAATTTTACATGTAGGTGTAGGTGTAGATCATGTAGACTGGGATCTGCGTCTCTATTAGCCCTCATCTTACTTTTTGCATAATTCAATATCTTAATGATTGATAAACTGATGAGAAATAAAATTACATTTCAAAGGTAGTCCAAGTAACGTGTAGTATTGTCATCTTACTTTTAATCTTTGTCCTGTTGTAGGAGGAACTGAAATACACTGTGGCAGAGTTAGAAGATGTGTAAGGAATTCTAGAACTTTCCGTGTGATTTCTCAATGTTTTTGTGTTATCTATCTCAGAAGAATGCTACCTGCTGTATAGTCTCCACTATATCTAGACATTAGGCTAAGTGTTTGATGCATATCCATTCTCTGGAGTTACTAGGATACCGCATGTTAGATTCATGAGTGATGTAGCTAATGTGATTAGTATTTGTAGATTGCATGCTGCTAGACTATGTATGTAGAACCTTCTACTTTGTCAGTT
The DNA here is from genome assembly GCA_935421135.1 of Bugulina stolonifera. Lineage (NCBI taxonomy): Eukaryota > Metazoa > Bryozoa > Gymnolaemata > Cheilostomatida > Bugulidae > Bugulina > Bugulina stolonifera. The sequence continues at coordinate 11,961,944 of OW285197.1, read as the reverse complement.
CGTCAAATAATAAAATTAAAATTTGTTCATTTAGGATCACGATAAAGAAAAGGGATGACAAGTGGATGCGATCGGTAATAAAGTTTCCTATAGTTTCAAGCTAGTACATTATTTTTTACTCACTAGCTACCTTGAGCATCTTCCTGACCATCAGTTCATAATTTGATGTCATTTCATAAATATTTGATAAAAACTGCGCAGCCCTTGAATAGACCGACTATGGACTGTTATGTATGTTGTAAGCTAGGTCTTAGCAACCCTTGAATAGACCGAGTATAGACTGTTATGTACATTGTACCCTAGTTCTTAGGCACCCTCGAGTAGACCGAGTATAGACTGTTATGTATATTGTAGGCTAGCTCTTGGCAACCCTTGAATAGACCGAGTATAGACTGTTATGTACATTGTACGCTAGCTCTTAGCAACCCTTGAATAGACCGAGTATAGACTGTATTATGTATATTGTAGGCTAGCTCTTAGCAACCCTTGAATAGACCGAGTATAGACTGTATTATGTATATTGTAGGCTAGCTCTTAGCAACCCTTGAATAGACCGAGTATAGACTGTATTATGTATATTGTAGGCTAGCTCTTAGCAACCCTTGAATAGACCGAGTATAGACTGTTATGTATATTGCAGGCTAGCTCTTAGGCACCCTTGAATAGACCGAGTATAGACTGTTATGTATATTGTAGGCTAGCTCTTAGCAACCCTTGAATGGACCGACTATAGGCTGTTATGTATATTGTAGGCTAGCTCTTAGACACCCTTGAATACACGGAGTATAGACTGTTATGGATATTGTAGGCTAGCTCTTAGGCACCCTTGAATGGACCGAGTATAGACTGTTATGTATATTGTACGCTAGCTCTTAGAAAGCCTTGAATAGACCAAGTATAGACTGTTATGTATATTGTACACTAGTTCTTAGAAACCGTTGAATAGACCAAGTATAGACTGTTATGTATATTGTATCCTAGTTCTTAGACAGTCTTGAATAGACCAAGTATAGATTGTATGCTACTTCTTCCTGCTTCTTATTTCTAGATGTCAATAAATCTGAGGGAGCTCCACAGAGAGAGAGCTGAGTAGGTTTTAATCCTGTACTATTTTGATTTCTCATTTTTCTATTTGTCCACTATAGTGCCTTTTAGTAGCAAAGCAACTTTTTTGCTATCAAGTATCAAGTTTACTTTCTTGAAGTACACAGTAGCCAAGCTAGAAACCATTGATCTAGGTGACCTAGTTCAGTATCAGATGGAAGACAGCTTTAATGCCAACATGTTAATGTATTATATATATTATTTTAGGCAATGTAATAGCTCTCTGTCTAATGCTTTTGCAGACATCATTTTAGATGAACTGGTTGTTTATCATAGTACGCTATGGTAATGTATATCTCTACTTGATATATATTTGAGTGCTTGTAATTTTATGCAATGTATGTTTTGTATAGGATGAAGAAGGCTATGGAGGCGGCCAGAATTGTAAGTATTTATGGGTAGAACATAGTTACATTAGACCTGGCTTTATTGTATCACATATTATATACATAAAATACATGTAGGTAAACTGTATGTAATTAACTGGTTGGACACAAAATTCTTAATAATTGCTTTTCTTCATAAAAACATGGCAACCGCCTCACTATTATTGGTTTAATACTGCTGTGCTATTCTACATGTATTTGTGTGCCATCATGTGATAAATCCAAATTAATATAGTGTGAGTCTTAGCTTCAGTTCCATAATATTAAGCTGTGTGATAGGGTAGAAAGGTATACGACCCTACATTACAATGTTGTAATGGTCTTGCAATGCTAACATCTGTTTATTTATGCAGCGAAGTGTTGTTGAGGTCAAGCTTCTCCAGGGCATGGTGAAGAGAGAGAAGGCAATCGCCATGGCGTAAGTTTCATTTCCATCTTTACATGTTGTCTAGTAAACAGTAAATATGCTTCACTACATGATCGTTACCAATTAGGTACTTGCTAGGTACCTGTTGAGTACCTGCTAATTACCTGTTGATTACCTGCTAATTACCTGCTGGGTACCTGCTAATTACCTGCTGGGTACCTGCTAATTACCTGCTGGGTACCTGCGCTTTATGGATGTGAACACACTGCTAAGACAGTGGTGTAGCAATTGTTCTTACGCTATCTTGAGCTGGCAGCCATAGTGCTGCTGATGACGCAGATTGTATTTTAAGATGGGGTAGATTATCATCAGAGAAATATATCTATGACTTCACTAAAGCTTGGTTTAAACAAGACTGGTACAGAATGTGTTTATAAAAAGAGAGATAATGTATTAGGCTGAACTACAGCTTTGTACCTTTTCTGTCTATGAAAATTTACATGTAAGATAAGATAACTTCCAGATTGTCAACTCAACACACTATGCATTGGCCAATCTTTGGATGTGTGTATTCATTGTTGTTTTAATTTATATGTACGTTGTGTGTTGTATACCAGGTGCACGATTATTCCTTTTGCGTATTTCTTCATGATAAATAATTTACTCTTTTATTCTTATTTGACGTGATAGCCTGGAGAAGGAAAAGGTCGCCGCTGTGACCCAGGTATGTGATTGTTCAAATCTTTCTAAACTAGTCAGATTTGTTGATTTGATGCTCCAAACTAAATTTACTCGTCCTAGTACATCAAAGTCCCTCTATTATTGTGAGAATAACTATCCTCAAATAAAGATCTCATTGCTGTGTTGTGAATGCTAACTTAATGTCACAAAGTTTTGTAAACAGGAAGTTTAGAGTTTTCTAAATTAGAGGAAATAGTGAACAGATATGCCAGCTCATTTAAATGTAAACTATAACTATCCATGCAATATGGATTTCAATATTGCTAAATCACACCCCTTGAACATGGGACTCAAACCAAACTCTGATTGCTTGATTTTCGGCACATTGTATCATATTTTGATGTTGGTTAGTTAAATAAATGTAAAGATGGTTTTTATTCAAGTATTAAATCTAGCTTTCGTTTAGCACTGATACTTTAAATGGGGGTCATGTCATTATGTGCTAATCATTGATTTATCCTTGTAACTTTTTTGCCATAGCTGTGGATGCTGAGCACAGAAGTAATTGTGTAAGTTACACAGTTTACCCAATTAAACAGTAGATGTATAATATCTGTGTGTGCTCTTTACACTCTGCTACTAATATTTACCTGTTTCTCATTTACCCTGTTAGCTCATAATTTAAATGGAGAGGTTTCATATGACTTATGACCAACAGTGTGAAAGTTCTCCATTATATGTTATTATTTGTAATGACTGCTCTCTGTCTGGCTGATTGCCTTACTAACTGGCTGTGCTTTCATTCGTCTGACTCCGCCTCCATCTGGCTTACTTTTTCTTTCCGGCTTTGCTGGTCTGTCTGTTGATCGCTGTTTCTGTGGTTATTTATGTCTTATCTAATTGAAGTATTTTGTGTTTATACAGGGAGAAAAGAGATGCTTCAGCAGATGCTTCAGCAGATGCTTCCGTAGATGCTTCCCTAGATGCTTCCGTAGATGCTTCCGCAGATGCTTCAGCAGATGCTTCCGTAGAGGTTAACTTCAAAATGTAAGCAATATATCAATGCATCTTAGTATATCTGTTTGTTAACACTATTTGCAATTTCCAATACATACATCCTTTCCATGTGCTTTCATTTGGTAACCTAGGTACCAACTGTGCAATTAGTAAATAGTTTTACAAGACGTGTCACCAGGTACCCCCCTCTAGGCTTCAGTTCCCCCACTGAGTTGTCATGGGCTCAACAGTCTGTCCACTCTTTCAATGACCTAACTGGTCAGTCTGAATCAAGTTAAGTCACTCCTATAGCCATTGGGGCACTTTGACATTGCCACTCTGTCTCTTTCAGTTTCTGCCATCCTAGTATTGGCATATTCTGTTCATATCCTATTTCCATTTAGTGTTAGCGTTAGTAATCGTGTTGAAATAAAGTACTTGCTATACTCAGTTACACAAGTTAGCACACCCAAACGATCCAAAAGTGGCACTAATATCTCTGATACTCCTATGAAACAATTCGGAGGGCAGCTGTTGCCTAGCTGGTAGGGCTCACTGTCAATGTCCCTCAATACAAATATTGAGTCGTATAGATTTCAGCAAACTTTCTCATTGGGCAACTGTTGACCTTGACATAGAATGAGGGTCTTAAGAAAGTTATAATAAAATGGGTAATCTGAAAATAACTGAAAATTTTAGGCCCCAGTACCCTTGGTAATTCCACCACCGTTTCAATATACTCTGTTGCCGATACAATGTACATGTACATGCACTGTATGTTCATTGTTCATGTCCCTTTGACTGCCTGCAAATAAGTTCATTATAAAATAAGGCTTCAATCATCCAAACCATTTCATGTATAATTATTAGCAGTCTGAATATTATTATTCCTGTATAATATTAATATAGCTAGTTTTTATCATTGGTAATAAATTACATGTATAAGTGCATGTATATGACTCTAACGTTGCTTGTATTTATTGACAACCATTTACAACACTCTATTTGCTATATTCATTCAGTGGTTGGTTGTCCAATCAAGTGTAATTATTCTGTTTTCGTGTTGTATTTTAGAGAAACAGCAGAGGCAGGTGCCCAGACAGCCAGAAGAGGCAGAAGGTACCCAGACCTAAGTGTTTACATATTGTATAGTATAAAACTCACCGGCTTATAATCCTCAGCTTGACCAGCCCATTGCAGCTCTCACTGCCAGGTACCAGTGCTGACCAATTCCCTGTGAGAAAAGCCCAGATAACATGGCCTTTTTTGGCAGGGGTAGAGGAGTTGCCTTGAAGCCATACTGGCTTGCATGACCCCAAGGACTTTAATATGAGGCACAGGAGCAATTGTGGCTGGATGCTCTTCCTAACACCACCGTGACCGGGATTCAAACCTGATACCTTCAGCATGAAAGCTCAGCAGTCTAACCCTTAAGCCACAAATTGTATAGTATAACCTACAATATATTAATGCCTCACATTAGTGTACATTACAGTTTATTCAACTAATGAATTATTCATCAGACACTTCTACCATGTCCCTCGGACAGCTCGTTATCTTTGGAAATTCCTATCGACTTAAAAAATATAAACATTAAATTAAAATTTGTAACCATGCAAATAGAATCATTCTGAATCACCTAGTAATTTTACCGCATTTAAAGAAATGTTTTTATACTCTCAGTTCCATAATTTTTAAATTGAATTCTGACCAAACCTCTCTAGTCATTCTCTTGTACAGTCCACTAGCTCAGTAGTATACTTATATGCTGCTGTATTGAACTGTAAACAATCTCCACATTGTGCCCATATTTTAAGTCCGCTGCGTAATTAACAGCATGTTTGGTATTTTTGTAGATTCCGTGGTATCTTTCTGAGCTGTCTGGGCAGGTCTGCTTGACCTCTCTTTTAAAGAATGCGTAAGAGGAGAAAAATCTAAATTGCTACACATAAACAGGAGATACATTGTTTGTGATTAATTATTATTTGCTAATAACAATAAACATCCCTTAATTCTGCTTCTGACAGAATCACCTGGTAGTTGCTCAGTACAAAACAAGCAAACTCTAGCTTTTGAGATTCTACGGAAATTTTACATGCTAAATATAACTGATAACATGGCAATAGCAGGGGTTGAGAGACGCAATACACAACTGGATTAATATGGAGTATATTGTAATGTTTTGCGCTATGGGTTTCACACGGGTGCCGATATTAGCACTAGTGTGGGAAGCGCTTGGTAGTGGTAGTGGGCTGCCAAGGCAAACTTCAACACATTACATAAAGAGTGAACAGTTATGTAAGCTCTTATAGGTATTGTAGAGAACTAGGCCGATGCTTCGACTCAGTAAAGAGTCAAGGGTCGACGTAGGTCCAATGGTTTATCCGCCTAAGAGTGCAGAAAGTGTCTATGTTGAGGTAGGAACGTAGGACCGATGCTTAGGCTCATTGAAGAGTCAAGGATGTTTATACTCATCAAGAGTGTGATAAGAGACTTATACGAGTATGAGGACGAGCTTGGGCGCTAAAGGTCCAGGGGACCAAGGCTGGAGATGCCTGCCTGGAAGAGTAAGACTTTGTAGGTTGAGTTAGTAGATGTTGCTTTATTGAAGCACAATCAACAACTGACTTATGTCGGGATTTACAATAGAATTTTCTCAATGTACAGTAATATTGTGATGGTACGCCAAGTCGTATCTTACATCTGACACTCATTATTGTGTGCATACATGTATATATCTGCTTGTACTTTACTCCTATATTGTTGTATATGATTATATGATTATATCTAAGTCTTTTAATGCCTTTTATACCCATGTACAGAGGCCCGACCTCTCAGAATCCATTGATATTCATTTTGTACATGAATTGGACCATTATAAGCAACTTTTGTAGAACCCGACCTATTTTGGGTCGGCCGTCGGGCTTCCGGCGGCCATCTTGTTGTGCAACTTCCGGACGACCACACGTCGTCTTTTCCCGACGTCACGTCGGCCGGAAGTCCTTATACTATATAAAGGGCACTGTTTTACTGTTCATTGTCTCAGTCTACACTTGGCTTTCAATAAAGACACATCTATACTTGATACAGAGACTTTCACTTCCTTTTACTAGGTCATTCGATTAGCGAACCGCCTACTAGGTCGAATTACTCTCTTTCATTGTATAGTCTGAAGGTCGGACTTGGGATCAGATGGGTCGTCTTTGGTAGTATTTGGGCTACTGAGACCGCTCGATCTTTCATGTAATGCGAAGTCCTATTACCACTCATAGGCACTTCATTTCTGGGTCGATAGTCGTCCAAGGACGACCGCACCAAATCACAGAAACCATTACAATATGCATCGAAAGCCAGTGAAGGTGCTAGTTTCGCCACTGGTGTTTACATGTACATTCTGTGCATTGTACATTCAACACCAGTTACTTGATAAATCTACAATTATTAATAACTTAATAATGTAAATTATTGCATGTATGGCAAAGATATATTATATATAATAATTCAAGTGTGTGCAATTGAATTTCACATTAAATTTACAGCCTAATCAAATAGACATTTCAAATACAGTCATTCAGAAGGAAATAGACTTGTTTTATCTTGAATAGAATAAAGTACATCGGGTGATAAATATGTAGAAGCGTAACAATATATAGTCTGCATTTGCAACGTGTTTTCCGAATGTATTAAATCAAGCATTTAATATCAACTGATTATCTACAATGTAGCGTCTGTTTAAATATAATATAGAAACTGGATTGATACATTTTACCCTGGCAGCATCAACTTTAGCTTACCATGGTCGATCAATTCTTAAATATTGTGGTGAAACAGCCTCCGTGGTTATGTTCCCTTGGCTAGCCACTTAACATTATAATAGCTGACATTACCATATATATAATCTTACCCATACATGACACTTATTATATCGTTCATATACTTCTGCATTCATTACTATATTACACTGCGTGCCTATATACAATGTATACATGTACTAGCAATCAAGCCTTGGGATGACGTTTTATTGCAACTTCGTTTTTCCCACATTTATATACATACTTAGTAATTGTCTACTCTCGCTTGATTGTGAATTGTTAGTCTTTTTACCATTTTATATAGTAACTTCATGGCCGACCTTATAGATTAAGTTCATAATTATATATGACATGTTTCTCCTTATTGTAAGCACATTTTGTGCAAAAGCCGACCTTTTATGTGGCCGAGTCGGGCGGAAACATCCATGTTGTTGCATCAGTTCCGGAACCGACACCATGTCGGATAGCCGATACTGTGATGGTCATCATCCCAGACCTTATGCTACTTTATTATTTAGCCTCCTATATTTTTACCTATAGCTATAAAACAGCGTGTGTATATCCATTTATGTAGACCCAAGTTCCGAACAAGTAATAAGACTGTTGTTATACTAATTTTTCATATATATATTTTATTGCGTCATCTATAGCATTGTGCAGACAACTCCCCTTGCTGACACGGTTTATTTACATATTATACACATTTCGCAATCATTCACTAATTGTATATCCGACGACTGGTATTGCATCATTGTTAAGTCATTCTTCGCCGTTATGGCGTAATCTTTTATATGATTGGTCTCCGGCCCTCCGTCGGAACTACTTCTACTTCTTATTGGTGCGTCTAAAATCAAACACTGGTGTCAGTTAGAATTTTCTTCTCTTGCACATTTCTCTTCAGCGGAAAGACAACTACAAATAGTCCATAACCTGCTCAGATTCAACTTGTCGACATGAACATATAAAGTCCTACATGTATGGTATAAATCACAAGATTTCCTATTCAACTAGCTTTTTGCTAGGACAGCAATGCAAAACCTTACTCTCCCAAAGCAATTTCACAGGCTAACATTGTACTCAGTTGTCGTTTCAAGTTTCGTTGGCACTGTCCAGTCCTTAACATTGTACTTGTACTTGTCCTTATTGACAGATCTGCACTGACTGCTAGTTTTACGGATAGATTTATAGAATGGAGTTACTGAGTTTAGCATACAGTGAATACATCTGCACTGGTATAGGTTTTACAGAGCTTATATTGATATTGTATTCATATAAAATTTGAGAATAATATTCCCAGAATCATTGAATAAATAATAGTTTTTTTCCCACAGGAATAGAAAATTCTATACCAAAACTGCAGCATTTTATTATGAAGAGAATATTCAATGAGACGTTGCTATCAACTTGAGGCAGCAATGTTGGGGAAAACTTTTCGGACTGACTGATTATCGCTCCAATGATCAATCATGAAGTTTTTAAATAAAACATACTGTACATGTAGCTTGTCGACACTTGAACAATTTTAGAATCATGCTGTACATCTGCAGATTCAGTTTTAGATGGCACATTTAGGAAACAAATAAAAACAATTAGCAGTTAAGGTCAGGCCGCTGTGTGATGCAATAACTATGTGTCATAGAGCGTTGGCCTCAAGCTCCAGTTATACATTAGGTTGGTAGTTTTCACCAAGAACCAAGACACTGGCTAATCATGTTTTAATTTACACATGATGAAATTATTATCACCATAAAAGCTCCAAGTACAGGCTAAATAAAGTTAACGCATGAATTTTATTTCTATTCAAAAGACACATAAGAAGTTTGGCTATCTTAAAAATAAAGATATAATGCTATATTACATGAGCAATAATGTAGATACTGATCTCATCTGATGAAGACCTAAGAATCTCTCCTGGATAGGATATGACTTGAGGATACAACATTATACAGTACACAAATAAATCAAGTGATCTATCATCTCCTGACAATATTGCAAGGTGCTGTGAAACAACACTAGCAATAGTTTTGGGGTAGATTCATAGTCAAACCTTAACCAATCCATGAACCTCCATCTCATAAATGTTTAGAAAGTTATTGACATCAACAGCTGTCAACCTCACATATCTACCATACATTCTAGCATGACAAGTAACTAGAAATATATCTGCTGGTGGTTGTCCAGGCAGGTAGTTACAGATCTCATCTTCTGGAGGATTATCAAAGTCAGCATCACTTTCACCAACTGCCACTCGTACGTTAGCTAGTCGATCATTCCAAGCTATAAAGCAAATAAAACTTCATCATGTACATTTAAGCAACTGATGGATATTACCTGAAAGAGCCTCAACTATTGTACAGCAATTTCCACACTGTTGCTAATAAGATCAGAAACTGGCGCTGTTGAGACACCGACTAGTCACTATTGAAATCTTTGCCAAGACTCCGAGCAGGAATTTGGATTAAAAGACAAGGCCTCGGGTGAGTTACGGGCCTCAGTATTCCATTGGTTGTTTGGTTTATAGTCAAGTGGTTTACTTACTAGTTAAGTGGTTTACTTACACTTGGTGTATAGTCAAGTGTAAGTAAATCACGTTTACTTACAAGGCAAGTGATGTACTTACACTTGGTGTTTAATCAAGTTTAAGCACATGTAAATCACGCTATCTTTCAGGCCTTTTGGTAATCATACTTCCATTACTCCTAGTTGATTTTGTCTTGCTACTAGTTTATTTTCTGTTAAAGGGTTATGTCATAGGGTTGTTTGAGGTACATAGTATTGAGACACGCCCAGCAATGATAGTTGTACAATGTTGGTGTCTGGACTGCTGTATACAACTATTACCTTTCTGACCACTTGTTCTATCCCAGATCTTTACACCAAGGATGTAGTGATTGACGGGAAGTTGAACCTGTAACCATGGAGATGGTTCAACAAGTGTGTGTGCTAGGCTGCAACAATCACTCTGATTTGTATCATATATCCCATCAATGGCATTGACTTCAGGATAATTAATTCCATACAGTGACGAAAGTGTAGCCTCGGCTCCTAGTTAATCAAATCAAAACGAGGTTGCACAATATAGGCAATGAAAACATGTTGTCAGTGTAGTACATTGCATAAAATAAACAACCAAAGGATGTAAAACCATATGAGAAATGATGTATTTTTTGCAGGGGAATTATTTTTTGAGCAGATTCAATAAAAAATGGCCAAACCCCTGACATATAAGAAATACTGTACAGGTACTGGGATCTTGAGAGAAAGAGTTAATTGAAATAAGTGTGATTGGACATTACAATACAAGGATCCTAATATTCAACTATGGAGACATCTGAACAGGGGTTTGTGAGAAATATCACTGGTAGTGTTTGATAGCATAAAAGACTATTGATAAAAATAAACTGTATTGCGAGTATGTCATTGGTAACAGTAGAATGGATTATATAAATTATCACCAGAATTCACACCTCTGGCAATTAATGTGGATAGTTCAAAGACTTTGAGGTCAGCATAGTGAGACTCTTTAACCAAAGTCAGCTGTTCATCATCTTCTGAATGGTTCACCACACTTGGTTCTCCAGACGTAGCACATGTAGACAGAGGCGGATCTGGCACAGTTTGAAGGGTTCTGCCAACAGGCCGGGGGTCCAGGGGGCCGCCTAGGCCCCCTGGTGGGGTCCGGGGCAGCGCCTCGGCCACCGAAGCTATATGCTGAATTTTGCACTAAATGAAGCAAACTTATGCACACTTACACTTTGAATCAACATGTTCCTGTTACATAAATATTTGCTGCCCTATGATGCAAATAAAATATTTTTATGTTAGTATATTATTCTAAATTATATTATCATTTTATAATTACATTGCATTATAGTAGTCTATGACTATGAATATGTATGCCAAGCTTGTACGGAGTGCAGTGCAACTCACTCTCCTTCCTGTACTAAAGCATAATGAACATGAGCATGGGCTACATGACTTTATATTTAGTGTTTGATCAACAAAAATCTTAAAATACTGCATGCTTGATTTATTTGCCTCTTAGCTGACAAGAGTTGTCTTTCCATCTTTAATGTACATAAGGCAGTTTCCTTCTTGGCTTCTTGTACGTGATTTGGTTTCCTAGCACCATTACATTGTCCTTGACATTTTTAATCTAGCCTAAATAGCTTCCTGTAGGAAGCTTGTGTTTTATGTTATCTATTACTAATCCACTAATGTGGCTAGTTTACTACTATAACTGTAGCGAATCAAGCTCACAGATTAGTAATAGCTTTCCTGTGTTGAAAGATGAACTTAAAGGACCCCTCTCACCGTTTTTGTTTACACTCTGAGACACCCACGTGCTCGCGAGAGTAAACGTAATGATTGGTTACTTGCACTGTATTATAATTGGCTAACTAAATCGCATGTGCATGTACACGTGGGAAAATTCATCGGGTGATCGATGGGAATCAGTTGACTGTGGACAGAATAGAATATAGTATTTTGCTTTTGCCAAAATGAAATTATTGTTGCAAGATGAAAATGCTATTGAGAGATGATACGATACAAGGTATATGGCAAGCATAACAAAAATTGCAATTAAATCATTGAAAGTAACTTTGTTTTCTTTTTCATTTTAATTTAATTTTTAATTTTAATGTACTATGATCTATCTATGTCACAGTGTAATTAATATTAAAAAATATCTATACATGTGAATATAGCAATGATGATTATTGTTATTTACCCCTTGCTCACATTGATACATAAGTGATTTGTTAAAATAACATGCTAGTTACTTATGGCTAATTATATTATACATCATTCAGATATCATATTACATGTACTTTACTATTTTAAACTCTACTAAAATGGATAAAATGCAAATTGGAAATAAAATATTGGGATTATAATATTAACTAGGATTGTTGCTGTCTACATATATGTAGGCCTATATGCAGTACCTGATCAAAAATTTAATTTATTGAATTTCAAAATAATTGCATCATTTGATTGCAGCCGTAAGTAAAATAAACTTTTGATGACACTATATTCAACTCATTTTCTTTTTCTATTGTAATAATAATAATACTATGATGACTAAAATGTGTATAATGAATGCTTCTTTTTAGTAGTTTGTCAAGACTATGACCCAGGAATGTGAAGTCTCATCAATCGCAACCTCTTAAAGCCATACTTGAGTGACGAGTATTGTACCTTGGACACTAAGTTGACTCGTTTTACATAGGTATACATAAGGTAAATACATCATACACTTTCAAGATTCAGCAAAGTTTTCACTGTAAACACTGCTGCATGTACATATTACTTTCCTGTACTGTGGTTTTTGGAATGTAGCCTAGCAAAATCAGCGTCGGTTTGATCTGTATTCATCATTTTCAATCTAGTACATTGTACCTAGCAGTTATATTCTGTTGCTTAGTGTGGGCTGATTTTAGGTACCATCTGTTGACGTTAATATACTTTTAGGTGATCCAATAGTATGATAACATGTTCACATAATGTTGTAGAAACATCTATCAAGCAACATGCTTGAACTGACGTACTTACCAACAATTTGAGCAGCTAAATCAATTGTGAGGTTTGTAAAGTATTGACTGGTACCTTCAAATATTAATATTCTGACACAATTGGAATTTTTTCATTTATATAATATGTATTAGTAGTTGGCCTGGTACTTCATGTATGATCTTTCAGTAAATAGAATTTCTATGAGTACAGTGCATGTTGTATTTAATGTCTGTGATAGCCAATTCTAGTTTGATTTTGTCTATATTGTGCAGTTACCTTAATGATCTTTTCTATTTATTAATTTGATTGTTACTGCCACGTTTCAAGTGATCGTAATCCACAAGCTTTAATGTTAACAAGAACTAATATTATGCACTCATGGTTATTTGCAATTAGCCGAGTAGAGTTAGCTTGTTCCAAGATGTCATTATTTTGAATTCCAAGATTACTCATTTATTGTATGTTAAACATTTTTATGTGTTTGCAGTCATAGTCAGTTGAAAATACACGCGGCTCAAAATTTATACTTTATAGACTATTGTATTCGATTTGACATGTATTTTGTGCTATTTTTCTTATCTTTCCCAGTCTTGTTTATTTTACTAGATGAAACCGCAATTTTCCATTTGTAAATACATGTAAGTGCTGTTGTTATGAACATTAATTTACTGATTATCTACCAATACAAACTCTAGAAAAATTTTATTGCCCTCTACGTTTTATGACACTGAGCTATGATTGCAAGATTAATTTAGGCCTGCTAGTATACTTTTGGCAAAGTGCTGGAGACTAAAATCAATAGCCTTGGAATCACGTGTACATGTATAAATCCGCCTGACTATGATGCATGCACATTTCAACGAAAATGTTTGAAATTATTTGGTCTGTCGTACTCTCTGAAAATGTAATCGTCATTCTTAATTATTAAATATGAGAACATCAAATGACTATTCAACTTCAATATCTTGAAACATTTGTTGTTGATTTACGTTATCTGTTTATAACAAAATACAACAATGAAAACAGCGGAAACCAGGGTAAAATACATGTGTGAAGTATTGAACATGAACAGTGTATGTATAATATACATTGTGGGCAGAAGTCATAATGAGATATACATGTACAGTCCATATAGGGCGCCAGCAGAAGTTTGTTTTCAATCGTAGTCGTTCACCTTGAATGCTGAGGCACTATAACGCTTCACCTTTTATATAGTTACTTGATGAGGAAACCTCTTGGAGTACGGGTGAAATGTACATTTAGAACACTCTTTTGCAATCCAATATGTATTATCTGCAATTCAAAATGTAGAGCATTTTATTAAGAAAAATGGTTGTGACCCTCACCAAAATTATATTGCTATTCCGAAGAAAAAACATCAATGGTTGGGTTCAACTCCCACAACAGAATTTCCCACCCTGTTGAATAGCTGATGCCGGAGTACTAGTACTGATAACCAAGTTGATGTACATAACATATTACTGCTACAACACTTACCTATGCTTTTTTTCCAACACTGAAGATAAAGATGATATAGTGCAAGCTGTAGAATAGTTTGAATTTCCACACCAGTGTCTGGTAGCATGGAATTGGTCTAGCTAGGTTCCCCTTCTTTCATACAGCTTTGGAATCTCACTGTGCTAAAAAATAATGATAGCAATATAATATTTATGGCGCCAAACACAATTCTTTAACGTGGCTGCCCAATAGCAGAGCTAGTCGAGGGGCATCCACGGCTCCTAGAGCTGGATATTATTATAGTTCGATATGGTACAGAAGGAAGACCTTCTTCGGAATTAAAACCTCCTAAATCGCATAGGTTGTCGGTTTTGTTAGCTAAAGCATGATTGTGTATTTCACATTTTGCAAGAATAGACTGATGAAATCTACCTCAATGAGTTTATAAGTTTGTGCATAAATTTAATTCAAGAAGAAGGTTTTAGTGCTATATTGTAATGAGCCTTATCGCTACATAACAAATTATAAACAACTACCAGTAGAAAGAACTGGATGTAGAAATTGAGGTTGGCATCCGATTTACAAATTCTTCATCAAAGGTGAGTGTGCGTCTTTACCCTGCTCACCAGATCATTCCTTCCTTTCAGCAAACAATCAAATGCAACTATGTCTTTATCGATGTCAGGAAAGTTACTTGCTGACAGCATTGGAACTAGTCTGTAATCAACACAGTGAGTACATCGTAAGATACAAAAACAATAAAAACAAAAAATTCTTTAGAAATGAAGCGTGGCTGTTTTAATCGAAAAGAAATTTTGACCATGTGGACATAAATAAAAGTACACTGGGTTAGCTCAGCTGCAGAGAGGTGAATTTGTGTCTCACGAAGTTAGTATCAGTCCCACCAACTTTTTAGATTTAGCCGGGGGGGGGGGGGGGGGTTAAAAGAGTGAATAAACTAAATACAGCAATTCAAATATCTTGAATAGACCAGATCAGTCAATTGATTATTTTAGAAATAAATTTATGATAGAATTATTGTTTGTATTTACATTCAAATTTTGCTTGGCTAAATGAATCAACTAACTATATTTTCGCAGAATATGTGTATTGTAAATTGTATTTGAATATGCATATTGTAGATGTAAAGACTTATTTTAAATTTAATGATTTAATACAACAATTACAATACAATAACTTCACATTTTTGTAAAGCTCATTGTCAAAACTCAATTGAATATTATATTCAATATTAAAATTTAGTTTCACAGTATTGTAATATAAATATGTTAAAATCATAATCACTTAGATTATTATAATTATATCACATCAACTAATGTTATAATAATATGAAATATAATAATCATATGACTTACTTTTTGTGTTAAAAGTTATCCAATTTTATTAATCATTTAAATAATATTTAATATTTAATTTCAAACTTAGTCATTTGTTTGTTTTTTAAACAAAATAAATAAAAATGAGTACATATATTAAATGCTTACCATGCTGAGTATTGTGATGGCTGACAATCTGGCCATAAACTAAGCTCATGTTCTTCAGAAAATGAAATTTATGAAATGAAAATCCAACTTTCGAATGCCATTCTTAGCGTTTCTGTGTACTATGAATTTTCAACTCAACCCATAGACATGAACGGATATAGATAGTACACTATATTGGTACTTGCAATAACTTTGTGATCAATTGCATTGTAAACAAAATACCACGTGCAGACCGCTAGCATGGTCATGTGACTTTGGTTTGTTTATAAAATTTGATATTAGTATGATAATCCATAGTTTCGAATAAACAATGGCAGCTATAAAAATAAAACTTCTTTCGAGAGTGTAATATAAATTGAAGGGTGCATGGTGGCAAGTAGTATATGCCCATGGATTATTTTTGCATATTTCAGGCTACTTTTGAAAATATTTGCAAAAAACTAAACCTCTCTCTATACAACTTATATTAAAAAAGTGCCGTTTAGGGTGTCTTCATCAAAAATTCGTCCTAGGGCAGCACTTTAGCGCATCGCGCGATGCATCATGAGAAGGAGAAATATGTTGAGAGCACAACTCTGAAACACATGACTTTGCTGCTGCCTTCATTTTGACACAAAACTAGATTTGCTGAGCAGGGTAATTAGTGAGAGGGATCCTTTGAGTAAGCCGTAAATACTTTATTTCATGATCAATTTGCAGCTAATTTTAGGAGAAATAATCAATTTAATTTTTTTTATTGGAAATGAAGGGTCTCGCCATGGCAGGGAGGGCGGGACCCCCAAATCCGCCCCTGCATGTAGATGTAGTTCTGTTGTATGACACGGCAGCACATGATTGGTTGAACAAACAGAGAGTCAGACAGACACCGTAGGAAGAGATAATCCATTCCAGGTCAGAGTTTAATAACTCTGTGTAAGTCTCAGTAGCGTAACTGTTCTTCTCTAAAACATGAGATTGGACAGTCATTACTTTTGAGCAAATTTGTGAATAGAAAAACCTGGTCATTTATTACCAGAAGAGGTATGGTGAGAGATCTAAATAAAATAAAGTACATTCTCACCACATCTAGATGGTTGTGAGGACACTTCACTCTGAGACATTAAAGCCATAACTAACATGTAGATGATCCTCATGTTTGAGTATACCAATACACTACCTCACCTTGTCTGTACCAAGACCAGACAGTACTGAGTGATAGTATTAATATGCAAAAAGATTCAAAGAATTGTAAATCTCATGAGAGATAGATTGATTTAAGCCTCCTATAACATAAAGCAAATGAACTCGATAGGTGTAAAGCAATGTGATTTATAACTACATGTAATTAGGCTTTAGAAACAGTCTCCAATATGGAGACTGTCACGAATGCAAACTATAAAAATTAGTAGATGATGTTCATGTCTAAAAAAGCCAACAACTCACTTCAACCAATTTCTATATGTACATGTACATGTAGATAGCCCAACATACTACCTCCATTTAAATTCTGTACTGCTGCACTAATTGACTGCAATAATATACATGTAAATCTATCATAGATGAACAAAGAGATTCAAAAAATCACAGTCTCATGAAAATGTGATCTGACAAGTTTGCATTTTCTATACACGAAGAGTATTCAAGTAAGTTGCATACATAATTTATCTGTTTGCCGACAGTTACTTAGCAGGCCTACGTCTCACATCCAGGTTATAACCCCAATGTGTTGCAAACAGATAATGGAATAATATTAGCTTTCTTTGCACTCAAAATACTTAGTACAATATTTTTGCAATAAAAAACACTGTACAAAGACGTCATCATATAAAATATTATTTTATTTTAGGCTTAAATACATATTTCTTTAATTTGCTTAAATTGGAATTGAAAATGCAGAGAGCCTGTAAAATACATAGGAAGTCATGAGAAAAATTGATTCTTATTTTTAGCTGAGGATTGGAGTGTCCGTAGCAGAGTTTTAAGTGATCTAAGCTATAATTGCTGTTCTTCTTCTATCCTTATATTGGATTACACGCGGTACATCACAACCCTTAGCTTGACCTGTAGTCACTCCCCTTCTATTATTGTACATGCACATGTATATGACTTGTCCATTATTATGGTCCATATACATCTATATTATGTCAATCTGAAGGCTTCGACAGAATCTAACTGTAGGTTTCCTGAGCGTGCACATACTGTTTAGTAATCACATATTAGGATGATGAAATTTTAGCCAGTTAGTTTTTGAGGCTCTAGACACTTGGAAGGTCATCTAGAGTTGCTGTAGTGGAATCTGTTTCATCGTAGCTTGCATGGTGCATTTCTGTTTATCAGCGGTGTGATTTTACAGCCAGTCAAATATTACACTATTTGTTTTCATTCAATTAATTGAACTGACAACCGAAAGCTTGTTAAAAATTGCTAAACTAATAAATAAATCATAGGTTGGCATTCATGGGGGATTAAATAAACTAATAATAATATAATATTTAACCAGCTGTAGAATCACACGGCCAATACACCATGCACACTAGGGCTAAACATATTCTACTATAGGATTGGGCTAACCAGTTCTAGAACCTACATTGTATTCTTGGGCAACTAAGTGGATGCAAGTCGGAAATTCTAGCATCACCTTGCAGGCCTGTAAAAAATCTACATGAGAGGGGCTGCATTGAACATACACATAAACCACATGACATAGCCCTGTAATGATAACTGTGCGCCACAAGACGTCGACAATTTGGAATTGTCTAACCTTTATTTAGGGGAAGATAATTCCAATAATGATAATCACATCAAGTGACTGATTTTCATGATTGTGGTCTTGGCAGTGTCCGCAGTTGTTGGCTATATATAGAGTTGCTTTTCCTTTTCTCTGAAGTAGACTGTTTTAAAGGTGGACTGTACTGACAACTTCAGAATGTTTGTCACCAAATTAACTATGTTAGTATTACTTGATACCTATACAAACATATCTAAACTGTTTTAGTGTTAGTTAACAGATGCTAAACTGCAAAAAAGTAACCCCAAAATTTCTAAATTAACCATAGTGATGTCAGCTTTAGGAGTTATCTCCACCTAGTTTTATGTCAGTTCTCAAAACTTCTTCTTTGATTATCTCAACTCTGACACACTATATAGCTGAAATATTCAGTTGTCACAACGGCTTTAGAAGAAATACAGTGTTCATTCAATAAAACAGATATTAGCAATTAGAGTACTACATACTACAGGTTCAACACACCAGTCTAGTGCATTGGCTTGTTATTCATGAGATAAACAAGTAGCCTATATTGACCAATCAAATTGCGAACTCAAAAGTCATTTGATAATTTTTTGCACCAAATTGTACTTTTTATTGTCTAGGAATATTAAATAGCATTTGTTCTACATACCCATTTTTTCGTTTTGTGATGTTCCTAGTACAACAAGTATAAAAACTCAATTGAAGTTTTCTGTTTATAATAACATAATGCGTGGTCTGGCATTCACTCCCTGCAATGATGTATTTCACTAGTTTTAACAGAGCTGGATACCATGATGACATCATATAGCCCAGCTGGTATTGTGCTAACTGGTTCAGCTGCTACTAGGCTTTCTAATGGTGTATTCAACTCATAACGTCAAAATTTCAGTACAGTCCACCTTTAATGATTGTATACAAATACTGACTTTTATGTCAACATCAAGTGCATTATAAAGTTCCTAGAACAGAAATGCATCCATCGCGCCAACGAATACTCTTTGCCACTAAAACTTTAGCTACAAGGTAAGATAATTCCCTGTAAATCAGACTCGTGCCGGCAGTGTGAACAACCTTGGTGGTAATGATATATGAATACACTTTCAAAATCAGCCTAATGTCATAAAGCTAAATTTTAGAAACAACCTTGGTATGATTCAGTTTTTTTGATAATTCAGCAAAAACTATATGCAAATATAAACTGCCCAGCACTAATGATTGCATCTGAAGACTAAAAATGAGTTATAGTGTTAAGCACATTATGTGGTTTTCTGCGTTTTGTTTTCTTTTTCTGTAATTTGATTAACTGGACTATTATACGCAAGCCCTCCTGAGTGAGATAAACTAGGCTTAGTATTGACAGCCAAGGTTACTTGTCAGAAGTATCAGGTGCTTGGACACCGGAGCCTGTATGCTATAAGAAAAAACTCTACTATTTTTCATATACAGCATAATATTATTGTCTGAAGGCGGTTTACTAGGAACGATACAAGGTCGACACAAGGTCAACACAAGATCGAAACAAAGTCGACACAAGTTCGGTTCAATATCAAAGTCTTTTAGGCCACGTTTGATAACATCTTTAAACCAGAGTCGGGGTCTCCCAGTTTGTCGCGTCCTTTCCTCTAGTACATGTACTTCATGTAGAAATAGTCAAGGGATTCTGTGTTGCGGTATTTTATTCACATATCCAGCCCAGGGTAGACGGTAAAACTTTAGTCTGGATGATAATGGCCCGGAGCCAGTAATTTTGAGAAGATCTTCATTAGTCGTTCTGTCCTCCCATGTTTTACCAATGCTGAAGCGTAGGTTGGAAGTATGGAAGGCACCCAGCTTGGAATCCTGCGGCCGATATGTTGCCCAGCTCTCAGCACCATAGAGAAGTGTACTAAGAGCACGGGACTCATAAACTTGTACTTTAGAGCGGATGCTCAGGTGTCGATTTTTCCAGACTCGATTGGTCAGGCGACCATAGGTTGTTGATGCTTTACCCAGCCTGGTAAAAATTTCTCGGTCAACTGTTGCATTCTCGGTGATAGTACATTGTAGATCCAAGATATGTAAAACTGTCAACATCATGTCTAGAGTTGTACCATTGATAGTAAAATGGCGGGTATCAGTTGTTTGTGACATGGTGGCCATCTAAATATGTACATAGGCAATTATTTGAAAGTGCTGATAGAGAATACAATGGAATACATGAAATAGTCAGTTACACCATATTAGGTTTCACTTGAAACATGTTCCATATTTTATGTAGACTCAATGTAAACTTATAAACCTATGTTATTTGTATATTTGTCTGCATCTCTGTTATGTAGAATGTCAAGCACCTAGCACAATACATTAGTTTGATATTATGGTATGTGGCTATCTCTGTGCAATACCAGACAACTCTACGGTAAAGAATATCAACTGGGGCCATTATACTAACATTAGTGTAGTGCATAGGCCTGATAGTGCTTTGTCAGACTGGCTGTCATCGGTAATGGTATAATGTTTGGAGATAGTAGTGATAGGACAAACTCATAGGGAACTGGCAAGGTGATAGTTAGGAGATGAAGAATGCTTGTTGCTGACCTTGTTTTGCAATTGATGCTCTCATCTGTCATGTGTAAACAGCATCGTTATGAAATCTGACATTGTTCCCAAGTATGAGAAGGTTTCAACGTCTTATCACAAAGTTACACCAATTACTTTGTACTTGATACAGAATGTGTATTGAACTCTCCCATCACGAAGAAATGCAAAAACACCACAAAGACACATAAAGAGGTGAGCTAATATGAGCATATATTTATGTAATTGTTTAATCACGCATGAATATAACACATAATACATATGTCTATATTATGTAACACTCAAATCTTTTCAAAAAACTTGAGAACAGTGCAACTACTAATATGTAATAATTAAACCTATTCAAAAACTTCAGAGCAATTTATTTATTACTACCCATCCCTGAAGTACATGTAGGTGCTACAACACCTGAATATGTAGGGGGCCTACTTAGTAACCCAAGATAGAGTAAATAAGTAAGTAGCTGAAAGTGTCAACAAAGGACACCATGTACCTGTAATGCATACAAAAATATATATTCAATCGCATCGTACCAGGTCTGGTTAGAAATTCCTCATCTTTGGCATAGAGCTTGTGTAGCGGTGTTACCTGTATCCCTATAGGCCTACTTGTAATGACAAGCTCATTCTTGCTCATTTCTGACAATCTTGTCAATAGTATCGCTATGCAAGAATGGACAACTCTACAGGGAAGAGTATCAACCAGGGCCAATATACATGTATTTCTTTGAGCTGCGATAATAATTACAGCGATTTCTAGGTCTGTAATATCAAACTAACTCTACAGCTAGCGCTATAACTGACTAGGTTGGTTGAATTTTGACTGCCTGCAACGTTGAATTTAGTACAATAATGATAACTTAGATGAGAAACACAAGTCTGTATCAATTTAATGGCAATATAGATGATAGCTATAAGAATAAGTAATATAAACTAGCAGTCGAGTCTACTGGAGCTGATACAAATAAAAACCACCATATACACGTAAAATATTCATATAAAATAGAACAATAATAATACTAATGACAGTTATAATAGTAATAATATCCGTGCTCTGTACCAAATAGGGGGCATTCTGATCTGGGGGCACAGTAGCTTGCCTTGATTGGTTGGCTGGCATCCACATGAACCGTGCAGGCAAAGTTTCTATATACCAAGTTTATCCAGCAAACGATGCGCATAGTAATTTGCCGTGGTTCTTTCGCCAAAATTGGCAAACCGTTGCCCTTCAACGAGCGCCCAGCCTGTGGCCAGACGCTTAGGCTATAGAAATATAGGTCGGCAGTAGTAGTTGACAGTCTGCACAAAGAGCGTACTTTTACCCTCTTTGGCTTACATGAGGCATAAATAGACCAGACCACGTGATCAGTAGGATGGCTCGAACTTTTTGGGCCTTTTTCCTATATTTATGCTCTTCTAAGTGCTTGCATCTTCTATTGATGCTATCGGTATAAACATCATGTATTCTGAAAATAATGGGTTAGCATTACAGGTACTTTTAGCCAATCTCAGGGCAATTTTTTCGGCAATCTTGAGAAGACTCCATTGTTGTATCGGTAATTTTTCATTGCCGCTCAACTACTTTGAACTAGGCCGCTTATTAGGTCAGATTTCGCTCGATCCTATTGGTGTATAAAGCCGTGGAACAACTTATTAGTTCTATAAACTTTGGTGCAGGTACCAGCTTGGCTAGTGAGTATCGGGGAAGTGCCATGGCCAACCTGCTCTTCGGAGACGCAGACTGACTGCCGTGACCTTACCCTCTCCAGCGATTGGGCGGCACGGTGAGAGGTGTAGGGGTGCAACCAATTTCCAAATTGATCCAAACGTTCCCCACAGGCGCCTTGGCACATATACCTGCTTCCCTCCTACCTGAATGGATTGCTAGGCAAGGGTTGCGGGTAAACACCCCCAACACCTCGCTGAAGGTGTGCAACTATTTAATAATAATATCTGCGGTGCCAAACACAATTATTCTTTAACATGGCTGCCCAATAGCAGAGCTAATTGAGGGGCCACCATGGCTCCTAGAACTGGATATCAAATGGCACAGGGAGAAACCTTTCTCCGGGATGAAAGCCTTCAGGCAGGACTCGAACCCAAATTCTTGTGTCATTTTTGCAAGACCTGAGTGACTAGCACTAGACCACTTATTATATTTCAGATTCCCCGTCAGAACGACAAGTTTTCCATGATAAGCTACACTAGCTCCTACTGGGGACATGTCATCCAGCAGCTCATTTGGTTACGTTATGTTGCATTATGGGGCAGGAAAAACTTGAAGCTTCAGCTCCAATTCGAAGTACATTTTGTGCATGTATTTGGCCTATGGTTGACACAAACTGATCACCTACTGGGTTGAACAGAATAGTAGTTTACTGTGAGTTTCATCCAAATAGTTACCTTGCCTATTTCTGATACTTGTGACTAAATTAAGCTTCCAATTATAGTCATATGTTGCTATTTTTACTTTCCTTACAGTGTCTATCTCTATATTGTCTTGCTAATTGCTCACTGTTTTAGGTTTCGTAGAACATAAAATGCAAAAATGTCATTTAAACTCAGAAAAGTACCAAGTCATTTTTTCAACATAATAAAGTATAAAAATCAGCAGTGAGTCGTAAACATACAGTAGAACAATACAACATACGATTGACTAAAGTTTTAAAATGCAAGTTCTTTAGTGATGTCTTAAGCAGTACAATAAATTTGAGGAAATTGATATTTTAAATACTACATTATATATAAAATTATGTACATCGTAAGCTGCAACAATAATCTTCATGCTTGTATCACCATGAGAAACATTCAATACAATACATATCCATTACAGTAACTTCATGTACTAGAAAAATATGAATCAGCCAATAAGGTTCAATAACTACTAGCAAATGCACCAGGCAACCCAATCAATGGTTTCATGCTTGAGTTGGTCAGCCAATTAGAAGTTCTCTTGAAGATCATTGGATCAGCCTATCCTATATATGAAATGATTAGTTTCATTCCTGGACAGTTCAACTCATGAGCCTGAACTGGAGTGAGAGCTAAAGACAGAAATCTTCAGTATAGAGGTGAGCTTTAGTTTATACAAGCCTACATTACTATTATACGTGTATATTATGTTTATGCAGTTTCACAGAGGGAGATTCTCTTGATTTTAAATAGATTTTAATTAATTAATTAATCAATCAATTGGAAATGGTTATTAGCAATTATTTTTGCTATTAGCATTTTTTACTGCTCTAAAGTGTTGAGGTACACTGTGCGTTTTATTACACATATTGCAGATTTGTTTATTTCCATTATTGTCCAATTTAATAATATATGTACTTCATTTACATCTACATCTAATTATATAGATATAAATACAAACATGTATGTTGCATAAATATATCAATGCTGAATAAGTCTTTGACAAGCTTACTGTGTGTTCAGAAGCAGAGTTGGGTCCAAGTCGACTTGCAAGTCAACAATTCAAGTCAAGTCAACTTGTTGGCAAGTCCAGGTCAAGTCGACTTGTGACTTGACTTGGCAAGTCAAGTCAAGTCAAATCCATGACTTGGACCCAGCTTTGTTCAGAAATTGCACATTTTCCTAATGTTGGCTCTTCTCTGATATTCTAGACACAGTCCAATAAAACTACAGAATATTTGGGGAATCAAAAGATCCTGAGCGAGAATATGTTCTTCTTAGCATTCGGTAAGTA
Source organism: Bugulina stolonifera (assembly GCA_935421135.1). Classification (NCBI taxonomy): domain Eukaryota; kingdom Metazoa; phylum Bryozoa; class Gymnolaemata; order Cheilostomatida; family Bugulidae; genus Bugulina; species Bugulina stolonifera. Next base: position 11,937,105 of record OW285197.1, on the reverse strand, counting down.
AACGGAGGTCCGAGTTATTTACAATATACGCATCCAGATGTTGGTATGATGTTTCTAGGCCTTAAGTCAAAATTATTAACCTTGAAAATCCTCAAATTTTTTTAAATTTTGCTTAAATACAACCAATCTCTTTCTTTCCACACTCATGATATACAATTTGTATATTCTCCATAACCTCTGTATTAAGTGCTGCAATATACCATATATTCTGGTCATTATTAAATTAAATTCTGTTATGTGTAATTTCAGGTTGGAATCTTTTGATCGTTTTTGGGCTGGGAACGCCAGGTAATATAGATAAATTTTATAGTCTTTGATAACCTGAAATGCTTATATTAGTGTAACTACAATATAAATGCTATTATGCCGATGATAGTATGTAATTGCAGATTTAGGCGCTGGAAGGCATAAATTTTCGTGGGATATAGTGTACGAAAAATTATAGAAATGTGTTATACAGGCATAGCTATATCTGCCAATGTGTTAGCTTTCTTTATTCCAAAATATTTAGGACAGCTTTTGTTTTGATGATACAATTCAGGAAAAAGCCCAGTTTATTTTTTACATGTACATGTATGTATAGGTGTGTTGTATGTGGAAAGTCAGATTTCTATGAAACTTTACTCCCACAGCTTCAGCAGCATTTAAAAAGGGAGTATTTCCAAAATTGACCAAAAAACCAGTCAAAAGGCTGAATAGCTTGTTGAATAGTACTTGCCTAGAGCTATTCAAAAAGTCTGCCAGTGCAACAGCAGATGATGTCATCTACAACAAATTGATGTCAAACAAAGGCAGTCTATGCCATCTGAGTAACCCAGTTAACCTTGTTATAAAGCAAATGGAAAGGTTTTTATTCAATAACTTTTTTATTAATCAAGAGTTTATAAATTCCCTCTACACTTTTGATAACATGATACGTAGTCACGTATATTCACTTGTCTTTTTTATTTTAAACATCAAGAAAGTGCAATTAGCAAGAAAACTTTTCATTTATTTGAGGGTATACTACAATGAGAAGACAACTTCTTCATATTTCTAAAAACTCCCATGAGTGAATAGAGGTAGTGGATAGCCTATTTTCCGGTATTTTTTCAAAATAAACATAACATGTGTGTGGTAAAACAATATTAGTGCCAGAAGAGAAATAAAGAACTAAATTTAGCATAAGGGCCATTCCATGGGGACTGATCAAATTTGCGTGCTAGCCCGACTCAGATTCTTTTGAAAATTTGCAGGTTGAAAGAGCACCCTTGAATTAGTGGGAAACCACCAATTTTTTTTCTATTTGACCCCTGTGGTTCCGGCAGCAGCTCGTGGAAAAGTGGGAAAATGTGGTGGGGACAACTCCAAATGAACTTTTTTGAAATTCCTGAACATTCAAATTATTGCTGTGGCCACTGTATGATACGTAGAGCTGTAATTTTTGTTACATAGATACTTTCATATACATAGTTCAGCTTCATTATTCATTCAAGTCTGTATGGTCAACATATTGAGGGTCAGAGGTCACTGAAAACACCTCTCGGAGCTAGTTTGACCCAAATTCACTGAAAATCGACCAAATAAACACTGCTGGATTTGATGAAAAAAAAGTTGATATAGAATAACTAAGGATTAGAGGTGCTCAACACAAGGATAAATGAATTTTTGAGAACAAACAAAACTCTCCAAAATGAACTGTATGGCGACAGTGGCTCAAATTCAACATGGCCGTCGTCCGAGTTGGCGTTTTGGGGTGTTATTCAAGGCTAAATCTACTAAACTTAGTAGTGAAAATTAATGGTGAAAATGTTGCTATATACACAATTCACATCTGTAGATTCCATTTCTGCAATAAAAACTTTGTCTTTTTGGGTCTAAAAGGCTGAATTCTCAGATTCAAATTTTACATATATTCGCTATAATATAGTGACTACATGGCCATGCAGTTAATTGGCTATGGCCATAGAAGTCAGTCAAGACTTAATTTGAGGTACAATTTGCGACTTGGCCTGGTTATACAACCTTATTTGTGAAGAAAAATGGGTGAAATCTGTTTTACTAGCCTAAACATGCAGTTTTGTCAACTTTGCCATTACTCTTCCCTTCACACGTTTGTTAAATGAGGCAGAATAGCTAAGCTAAGCAGTATTTCCAGGTCAGACTTAACCAAGTATTGTTTAATGAAAAGGAAGGGGAAGAAGATGGAGCTCCATAGAACTAAGGCTTCTTTAATCAGTGGGTGAGGTGGTTTTAGCTCGGGATTTTTTTATGGTCACCATTAGTTATCAGATTCTAATCAAAAATATACATGCAAAATTATAACCACAGCCCACAAACAATAGTTTTGACAAACTTACATATTATTATAAACATGTACATGTATTTAGCTTACAATTAAACCAGTCTTTACTAATTATAGCTTCAAAAATATTTTTTGTTCATGATATATGAATAGTTCCTTTTCCGGTGTATAAGTGTTGTACAGTATTTATTAGAAGAGATTGAATTTCAGCAGTCTATAGTATGACAATTATTATGCCCAGGTCAATACGGTTGTCTGCACTTAGAAAGGTGAGATCTGCTCTTCTTTTATTCACTGAGCGTAACTTTTTTCAGATAAGTGGTTTTGTCTTTCGAAGGGTCAAAACTATCTTGATTGAAAATCAAGTTGTTGGTATAAGGACCGGTAAATTTGGTGAGGTGATGCTAGCAAGTACATTAAACATTATTACCTTTGGAAACAAGCAAACACTTGTAATATAATTTCAACTTGCTAGGTACAACTAAAACTAAGTCTCACAAAACCATATTCATATTTTTGATTACTCTGTTGATTAAAAGTTAATGCATGTCGCACCACTTACCTTAGTTGTGGTCATTTATATAGGACCAAAACGATATTTTTGAAGCTAATTAGCAAACACCGGTTAAATTGTCAGCTACATGTAAATATATATAAAAATTGTTAAAAGTTATTGTTCGAGGGCTGTGGCTATAGTTATGCATGTACATATATTTGAGTAGAATTTGATAACTAATGGTGACCCCAAAATTTGTCTTGAACTAGTTTAAATAACCTTTAACTCCTCAGCCTCACCCACTGATTAAAGATGCCTTAGTTCCATGGAGCATCACTTTCTTCACCTTCTTTTTCATTAAACAATACTTGGTATAAGTCACACCTTGAAATACTGCTTGGATTAGCTATCTAACCTCATTTAACAAACGTGTGAAAGGACGAGTCATGGTAAAGTTACCAAAACTGCATGTTTGCGCTATTAAAAAGGATTTCACCCATTTTTCTTCACAAATAAGGTTGTATAACCAGGCCAAGTCGCAAATTGTACCTCAAATTAAGTCTTGACTGACTTCTATGGCCATAGCCAATTAACTGCATGGCCATGTAGTCACCATATTATAGCGAATATATGTAAAATTTGAATCTGAGAATTCAGCCTTTTAGACCCAAAAAGACAAAGTTTTTATTGCAGAAATGGAATCTACAAGTGTGAATTGTATATATAGCAACATTTTCACCATTAATTTTCACTACTAAGTTTAGTAGATTTAGCCTTGAATAACGCCCCAAAACGCCAACTCGGACGACGGCCATGTTGAATTTGAGCCGCTGCTGCCATATAGTTTATTCTGGAAAGTGTTTTTTATTCTCAAAAATTCATTTATCCTTGTATTGAGCATCTTCAATACTTAGTTATTGTATATAAATATTTTTTTCATCAGATCCAGCAGTGTCTATTTGGTCGATTTTAAGTGAATTTGGGTCAAACTAGCTCCGAGAGGTGTTTTCGGTGACCTCTGACCCTCAATATGTTGACCATACAGGCTTGAATGAGTAATGGAACTGAAGCACATATATAAAAATATCTATGTAACAAAAATTACAGCTCTAAGTATCATACAATGGCCCCAGTAATAATTTGAATGTTTAAGAATTTCAAAAAATTCAATTTGGAGTTGTCCCCACCACATTTTCCCACTTTTCAACGAGATGCTGCCAGAACCACAGGGCTCAAATAGAAAAAAAATTGGTGGTTTCCCACTAATTCAAGGGTGCTCTTCTAACCTGCAAATTTTCAAAAGAATCTGAGTCGGGCCAGCACGCAAATTTGATCAGTCCCCATGGAATGGCCCATAAATGGTTTCCAATGGTATTTCTCTACTCATACAAGAGAGGACAACTCAGGAAGACTACCCAGCCTTTGGGACTACTTCCACATTAAAAACAAAAGTACTGAAACAATTTTTTTGCTAATATGTTGTAGTTGCATTGTATCATGTTTACCTGATCTCCCCACGTTACTATTAGTTAGTGCATTCCGGAAATGTCCGTAAGATGTTATGAGAAATTTCGCTGACAGATTTTATTCTAGTTTATAATACTGCCAGTACATCCAGTATTCATAAGTAAATAGTGTAATGACTAAACAACATAAATGTAAATTTAGCCAAAGTTTGTTGATTGATAATGATCAAAGTCAAAGTTGTTGAAGGTTAACATAGCAAGCATCAACAGATATTGAGTAGATATACCTTTACATGTAGCTTACACATTTTTGTCAGAGAACATGTGTAAGCATTTCAGCTTTTTGTGCTTATTATGTGCTAGCTAAAACACTCAGTTTTTAATGCAGACTTTGTGAAAGCAAGAATCGCAACACCAGGGGCAGTACCTTCCTCCAAGTATAGCACCACCCGTGAGTTAAAAATATTCTCTCTCTATAATATTCGTATGAATTGTTTTCCTCTTTAAGAAATGTCTCTTTTTCACCACAACTAGAACTGATCTTTCTTGTTTTGCAGTCTGTGAGACTTCCTCTGAGTTCTATGGAGTCTGTCAGATGAACAACATGGAATGCACCAATGGTACCTACACTGATGGGTTGTGTAGACGTCCTATCAACCATGGACAGATCCCATCCAACGGTGGTGCAATCCACGTATCATGCTGTATCGAGGGTGACTTTACAGGATATGGTCCCGGAATCGGTTATCAATCTTCGACCACCACCAAGACACCTGGAAAGTCTACTAGTTATCAGCCTACAACCACCACCCCTGTTCAATCTACTAAACGTACGTAGTTTTCCTAATGCCATTTTTATGACAAGTGACACCCATGCGTATACAATGTGATGAGAACCTGGAAATCAATCCATCGTGCTCTAAATTTAACACACTAACCCTTAATTTTGGAAAATTTTGACTGCTTCGTGGTTTTGATCTAAGAAGACCTATGTTGTAAATTCGGTAAGTAAGGCAGAAAAAAATTGTTGCCAGAGTCTTATAAATGAGTGATATGTCATGTTTTATGCCTTTCTACTATTACTATTAATACGTACATATCACTTATCATTTGCTACCAGCTAACTGTGGATACGTAACAGAAGTTTATACAGCACTTTTGATTCCTGATGCCATTGAGTCGTCACCATCAATTGAAAGCTGTTGGGTTTCCTGTTGCGTCAACCAATCATGTTCTGCTATATCCTATGATAACTCAACTTCTATGTGTACCCTGTCTGGAGAACCAAATGTGGTGTACTATAGAGAAGATGATGATGGTGAACAGCTGATTTTGGTTAAAGAGTCTTTTTCTGCTGATCTCAAAGTCTACAACTTCTCCACACTGCTTGCTAGAGGTAAGAATAATTTGTCATTAGAATGTTATATCGATGAGTACATATTTATATGTCATATTCGTCATGTTTGTCACTTCTCACTATTTAAGAATGGTATTCCAGACACTGGAACCCTCTTCTCACTTTGTTTAAAACTCTCTGTTTCTTCCAGATTTTCACTAATCTTAATTTATTAGTCGTATGGAATTAATTTGCTGAAAACAATTTTTTTATGTTTAGTATCAACTATAAACTCAAATAGCTTCCATCTCCTCTAAAACCAATGTATGCTGGAATGCAGAAAAAAATTGTTAGTTTTGTGACAGATTTCTCCTGTTGCGACAAGGAAATGTCCAGTCAGTATTCTAGCTCTGAGTCCAATGAACTGCAATGTGAGCTCTCATGTTGTACAATATGGTAACATTCAGTTGTAGTACTACATTATATATTATATTGCACTGCAGGATGTTTTCAAATCTATCTTAATCTAATTGCATGTAACCAGGAGCTAATGTTACACTTTCGTCCGTGTATGGAGCTAGACATGGATACTTTGCTGTTGATGGGATATATAAAACAGACCAGAGCGAGTGTTGCAGCATGGTACACACACGTGCTGAACCATCTCCATGGTTACAGGTTAACCTTCCTGTACATCACTACATCTTTGGTGTCAAGATCTGGGATAGGTCACGTGGTAGTCCATGTAAGATCTACATTGTACATGCACTTCTCTTGACTAGTATAATATGAAAAAAAATTACAGCAATGGCAAGAGTGGTTGATAAAACACATTTAGAGCTAAAATATCAGAATGAAACCAGAGTGTTCAAAGCCATTTTATTACTACTAGTTTCAATATCGTGGGAAATAATAAAAAAGGCCTGCCCTTTCACTGCCTTCAATATCAGGTGCAGCTCCTGCTGTTGGGAGAAACACTTTATTATACTTGAGCCTGACAAAGCCAGTCTTAATTCTAGGTCAGGGCTTGTTAGTACCTGCAGACATTCAAATAAATTCCTACTACAAAATAGGGTTTGCCAACATGCATACTTCTAATATGTTAAACCTGCACCTAATACATATAGCCAATAGCCACCTCATCTAATACATGTATATACATGTATATATAATGCATGTATATACATGTGTATATAATGCATGTATATTCTCCACCACTCTAAACTATTATTTATCTGATGAGTATTTTTAACATGAAACTGGTAGTAATAATGGTTTTGAACACTTTGGTTTTATTCTGATACACTTCTCTTGATGTAGAGCCAGTATAAATAAAAGTTTCAGAGAGATACCATAAATCTAGCATTGATTGATAAATGCTGCTAGCTACAATATAAATCGGAAATAAAATAACGACAAGTGTGTCAAAAGATCTGAAAAATTAGAGATTCGCCTACTTGACTCTCCTCTAGATACTAATACTTGCTTCGAGTCTTGTTAAAGAGTTAAATGATTATTACAGGTTTTCTAGATATACTGATTTCTCAAATTTATTAATAACAATAATAATATCCGTGGCGCCAAACACAATTCTTATAACGTGGCTGCCCAATAGCAGAGCTAGTCGAGGGGCTACCACGGCTCCTAGAGCTGGATATTATTATAGTTCGATATGGCACAGAGGGAAAAACTTCTTCGGGACGAAAACCTCCAGGTCATTGGTGGGACTCGAACCCACATCCTTGCAGATAACTTGGTCATTGCTGCAAGACCAGAGTGACTAGCGCTAGACCACTCGGCCACCAACACCCATAAGCAGCGATGAGGAAGTCATAGTCCAATAGCTGAGACTTTCACACGATAACATCTACCAGTTATTTCAATGTAAATAAAGAAGTTTTATTTACTTTACAGCTTCGAATGGCCGGCTAGCGAATGTACGGGTGACAATTGGTGAAAGTGATGCTAACTTTGATGATCCTCCAGAAGAAGAGATCTGTAACTACCTTCCTGGACAACCACCAGCAGATATATTCCTGGTTACCTGTCATACCAGAATGTATGGTAGATATGTGAGGTTGACAGCTGTTGAGGTTGATAACTTTCTAAACATTTATGAGATTGAAGTACATGGCTTGGTTCATATGTCTCCGTGACTACAGATTCACACCAGAAATCTTGTGAGTGAACTTGAACAACGCTCTGAACAATGTTAACTGATGCCGAAAAACTTTATTTGCTTGTTATACTATATAATCTAATGCTGTATTCTGCATGTTGTATTTTATTGAAATGGCATTTGTTAAAATCAACTACAAATAGTTTAGAATGCTGATAAAATTGGTCAGCAAGAAGGAAAGAAGTGTTATCTACAGCAACAGGTTCTACCTCGAAATGTAATATCTACCAGATGCCTTTAACTCATGCATGTATAAGATTTCATGTAAACTTTGTCTTTAAACTAACTGCAACTTTTATGTTATTTAAATGAATAAATGCAATGAATACATGGGACTTGAAATTGCCTACAATGCCTACAGTGTATTGTATTATTTATTATAGCTAAAATGTTAATCAATTCGAAGTTTGACAATTTTGTTGAGAAAAGGTGGAATGACTGCAGTTTGAAGAACCTGCAGGTGGGCAATGCACAAATTTCAAAGATCTTTGTGGAGAAAAACATACTGAGTCGTTTTTTTATTCAAACAAAAACAATAAAGGCGTGTTGGTTTACAATAGCAAGGAGATCATCTACATTTAGAGTTTTTGTTCTTGCCACTGCAGTCCTAGATGATTAGCTGCCTTGGAGGTGCTGGGTTAAAACCCCAGTCAGAGACGAGTTGTTTTCAGAGATGTGGAACTGGATCCCTGATTGTGCAGAAATAAACTCCTTGCAGCAAAAATATCACATATGAAAAATACAACTAAACCTTCTTAACACATGTATGTTATGACTTTTTGTTTGCATATTTACATGTAATCATTATAAAGCAGTTATTTCTAGCAAAGAGCTAACGCTGAAACCAATATAGGACATTCATATCAGCAGGTGCTTCTGCAGGATTGATGGAATCGAAATACAAATTAAAAAATGTAGAAATTCTAAGATGGCTCTACTTAAGTCGCTAGGATAGTTTTTATCTGACATATTTCTATTACTCATTGCATAGAGAGCTAGTCCTAATGGGAGACGATTTCATGTACATGTACTTAGTTCTACTTGCATCTAACAACTACATGTAGTAGCGCAGAAAGAGACTACCTAGTAACTCACTAAGACTAGGAGCACTGAGTGTGGTGTTAATTGATGGATTGAATTAGAAACAGTATGTGAAGCTGTTTATTCTCAATTTAGAATTATCTCCTTTTACACATCTTTCTTTGAAGGGAAGAAAACTCCAAAATCGTTTATAATCTGTGCAGATTCAACTAAATCAAAGCAAAGAATAAAATTAATATATGAGAGAAATCTGTGACGGTTCAAAAACTGACTGATATCTGTTCCAATCAGTAATTCTAATCGTAGTGGTTGTTTTCACTGTTAGAAAACGTAAATGTAAAGACAAAATTAAGCAAGATGTTCTAGATAGTATGCTAGATATAAATCTCATTTATCTGGAGTTGTCTTCTTTGATGATACTCTGTTTGATCTATTCAGAACGGTTCATCTGACTAAATATCTTCTGCTGATCTACAATATCTATGATTATAAGTTGTACAAAGCTCTCATTCTCCTCGTCATCCGGGTTTTATCTCTCTCTATTATTTTCCAACCCCTTACACTTATATGGTCTACTTACATTTCTGTCGACTTGGAATTTTGGAAATCCAGCAAGCTTTACTGACTTGAATTCATAAGTGGGTTCTTGCCTGTTGGTTTTCTTTAAATTGATTTACTATTATTTTGCTACCGAGGTACAAATGTACAACTTAAAACTGAGTAGTTGATCAACTATTGAGAGTTGTCTTTCCTCTAAAGAGAAATGTGTAAGGGAAGAAAAGTCTAACTGACTAAACACATTGGCATAGTAAACATGGTGATATAGTAAAATTATTTATCAATAATAATAAGCATTATTCTGCTACTGACAAACTTGACTGTTAGTTGCTCAGTAAAACTGTACCTTAGTCTCTAGCTAAGATAATCTCCCCATGCAGTCTGAAAACTTTGAGCTTTGTCTAGTGCATGTATAGAATAGTATGTCCATATGAATAAACATTCTGTAGTTTATAATATACTGTACTATAGAGATGTTTTAACGGTAACTTTCAACGTTCTTTCTAATTCATTCACTAGGAGCTGAGGTTAAACTTTCATCACTGTATGACCGTTATTATGGAGCCTACGACGGAGTTAGGTGCAGAAGTGGAGAAATTTGAGATAGCCTTTGTTCTTCGCCAAAACTGAAGCAGAATAAGTTGTCTTCTCTATATTTTGCTGGTTGACTGCCCTTACCCCAAACCCCGACCACAAACAAGAAACTAAGGCTATCTAAATTTCTCCACAACTGCACTTAATTGATGGAAGTCCGAATGAGCAATAATTGATAATTCTATGATGAACAAAGATATTCAAAGAATGACAGTCTCATGATGATAAAATTATCTGATTAGCTTGCAATTTATACAAACAAAAAGTTGAAGGTATGTTTCCTACTAATTTGCATACATGTACATACATTTTGTAACTTGTCAGTTTGCTACAGTTAGTAAGCAGGCTGATGTGTTGCAACCAGGTTAGGTTATGTCTTTTTTAAACAGAGAATACAATAGTAATTTATAAACTGTTCTATGATAAATATTTTCTCTTAACTGCATCTGTAATATACATTTTGTACAATTTCTTTGCAGTAGATTGGCAGTGTTACGTAGTGTACTTATTGTGATAGCCAATGTCACATGATATTAATAATAATATACTTTTTTGAAATTTGAAAATTGCATATATTATTATATTACAATCTAATAGGTTGTTGCTACCAGACAACTGGAAGTTTCATTGGTGTTCTACTGCAATTGATTATAAGTTATCTTTTCCCATAAAGAAGTGGACAACTTCCAAAATGTTCCACACAAGTAAATACATGTACAATACAGTCATCACCACAAGTGTAAGAGCTATATGCTCTATTAAACCATTTTATTCATGAAAATCTATGACTAGAATAAGAAATTAATTCAAAACAATGTAATTGTTGACTATTATGTGAAACAGTCAACATTTTGTATGTCCACCATGAAAATTGATTACTGCTAGCAGGCGTCTTGGCGTACTATCAGAGTCTGGAAGTAGTTCTGACTAATTTTCTCACTATATGTTGGATGGTTAAGATAAGTGGATGCACTGGGACCTAGCACTCAGGTTGTACCCATATTATTAGCCTCCAAGATATAAACAATTAGAAAAGATAGCAGCCAGATCTGTTTGCCACTTGAACAAGAATTAAGTTGGAAGATTATCTCAGTGATAAAACCTTGGAACTGTCCTTGGAACTGGACCCACCAACAGATATTGCCGTGGGAAATACGTGGCCCAAATTTGCCATATCTATGATGATTATACAGTAGGAGGAACTGGGCCTGGTTAGAAATTAGTTGTATGAACATACATGTAGGCTTGAGACACTTCCAAGGGTAATCTAGCTCTGAATAGTTTGATCAGGCAGTTGAACATTTTTAGACTTGGCGCATGTGATGTAATGAGTTTGTTTTCTCAGTCATATATTACATGTGCATTAACATAGTTTTTAGTGATGTACATGTATGAAGTCGACCTGTGAAAAAAAAATTTCAAATTAATGAATAAGTAATAACCAAATATTTTCTTACTAACAATAAAGGGCTGACAGTAAATAAAGGGAAGACAGTTGTGATATAGTAGTTTGGAATAATTACGTAGCTGTGTTTTGTTCTTATTTGTTGTGCAAGTAATTTAATACTGATTATGTATCTTGTTATACTTTTGAATTGGCTACTTAGCTGCTTGGTATAGCTTTGGACCACATTAACATCAAGTTGGCTGTATTTAGATTACCTTGTAGTTATACTTGTATTGGCTATCGGTTGCTTTTGAACTAAATGTACATGTATATATAAGAATATGTTATTTGCTTTCATGTTCTGAGAGCCTTTAATAAATGTATGAACTAAATGTTATGAATCAAATGTTGCTAACGACTGGCGCCATGCTTGTATGTAAGATCATCAAATATTGAACTTTGTAGTCTTAAAAATAAATAAAAAATCTGCAAAATAAAATAGGACACTCTCAAGCACAAGTCCATGAAAAGAAGTCAGAAAATGCTGCTGGAAAGTATTTCCGTGGAGCGTTGTACACGTTGCCTACGATTTGTGGTCGCAGCAGTCGCTATCTTGGTTGTAGATTCATCACAGCTGACTAGGCAGTCTTTGTACAAAGTAAGTGAAAATGTGGAGACTGTAAAGATTCCAGTTAATGTTCAGAAGACAGAACTAGCCGGTGATTTTTAATTATCAAAAATATTTTTACATATTTTCACCTCTGAGTGGCAGAAACTAAGCGTTCAAAAAGTTACGTACAATAATGGAAGGTAATTGAGAATGTTTTGCGATAATCCTCTCAATATTACCAGACTATCTGTTAATTAATTATTTTGTTTAGTTCTCCCAGTGCATATGCATGTATCAAACATAAAGATAGTTCTGGTGGCTTTCCAGTGCTTTAGATGCTGAACTAATGAGAAAGTCAAAGATAGCCTATATTAGGATATAATCTGTTCCTTATCTGGATCGCACATGTAATGTACTGTATACCTTGAGTTGCTTACCCACTAAGCATTGGACTCTTTTTTATTACTGTATGTTTTCTGTGTATTTTGTCTCCTATTCTTCAATTTTAGCAGCTGGGGGAGAGGACTTTTTAAATAATCAAAACTATACCAAGTCAACTTTCACAACTTTTTATATTATTATAGCCATTCTAAGTATAGTGTCTAAACCAACATACATGTAGCTTTCCCCGAAGAGACCTGCTGCAGACACACTAGATGCACAAAAGCATGGCCGAAAACTCTTCACTACCGCAGCTCTAAAGCAGCTCTAACCGGGTGAGGACTTACATGTAGTACGAGTCAAACTGACTGTCTAACAAGCAGCACTGTCTGATTTTGTAGATGTGAGCAGACTGAGGAACTGTGTGTTACAGTGTGGGTCATCAGATCAGAACTGTCTATCTGGTGTTTACAATCTAACTGATAAAACCTGTCAACTTTATAGTGATACCCTGGAATTCATTGTGGGCGGAGCTAGTGAACTGATGTATTTTGAAGTACATGTACCAGATAACATGAAAGGTCAGTTCTAGACTTATTCATGATTTTAAGAGTAAAATAATAACAACTGATTAAATGGGAGAAAATCTCCTTTGCTGGTTGTTAGGAGCTTGCCCAATAGACTGTGCCATGTTTCTGGTTAATGACAAAAACCATTATTTTCGACTACGACAAACAATGTATCTGGGAAAAAACCTGGCCTGGTGCCAACTTGTTAGCTGTTGAACATTATGTATCAGTCTGGAGTTCCCTGTAAAACAAGATTTCCTTTAAGAAAAGAACCGGAAACTCTGAGTATTTCAGTCGCATTTGAGTGAGCCGTCGTTTGTTGATTAGAAATATCTTTTTTCAACCCTGTTTAGGTAGAAGTGCCATTGTCTTAACCAAAAATGGTCTGCATTATTATAAAATCTTCTGTTGACACGTATATGCTTATGTTGCTAGGTAACTGCAGATACAAATCAGAAGTTTATTCAGAACTTGTTAACCCTGAGTCTACTAAAGAGTCACCGTCATTGGAAACCTGTCAGGCTTCCTGCTGTGCCAACCAATTATGTGCTGCCGTGTCATACAGCAAAACTACATCTACGTGTACTATGTCTGGAGAACCAAGTGTGGTGATCTATCCAGAAAATGGTGGTGAACAGCTGACTCTGGTTAAAGAGTCTCACTATGCTGACCTCAAAGTGTATGAGTTCTCTGCATTAATTGCTAGAGGTAAGATCTTGTGTGATTGTTTAAACTTCAAGTTGAGCATATACATACATGTACATGTATGTACTTTTTTGCTTAAGTGTGTGTCGGTACACATATCCCAAATTCTAGTGACATCAATGCCGTACCTCATTTATTTTTAATTAAAATCTATCATGCTGTGAAACATACACAACAAATATTTCCATCTAAGACTGCTTAGAAAGCAATACCGTGTGTTATTGTAAGATCAACTCCCCGCATGGGATTTCAAGATTGATTATGTAGATTAACAGAGACGTCTTAATTCAGCCACTTATGTCAGAGAATTCTTTTTTCAATATCTCAACTTAGGAAGTCCTAATACTCTGATGCTTTATCAGGATTATTCTGTGTATACACGTGTATTCTAGTACATCTATGTAGTAGCAGGGCCGTATTTTAAGGGGCGGCAGGGAGGCACTGCCACCCCTGTTGCCAAGATAAAGTGACCTAAAAACACTGCTTTTGAAAACTGGGTACTGTTTCCCTTCATATTTGCTTGATTTTTGCACCCCCACCCACTCAGTAAAACTTTCTGCCTCCCCACTGAATTTTTCTAATCTACACCCCTGAGTAGTTAGCCTGCAGATAGTGAAAAGTTTTTCAGTACATTTTACCTTCAGTTCCTACCAACAGGCTACCAAAGCCAAAAAAACTGACTCAAAAATCTATGGTCTTCATGAAAGTGTGCAAAACCTTATAAACGTACTAGCCTACATTCCTGGAAATGTGACTTCAGGGTTTAGTACACCACCCCATCTTGCCGTTCAAAGGTACTAAAACTGACGACAATTCTGTACAATATTGCATTTTATAGACATGTGTAGGTTATCATTCAGCAATCCATATCACACAGGGCACTGAGAGGCAGAAGCGATTCTTCAACTTTATTTTATCTTAATTCAATAGGAGCTGAAACCAAACTTTCATCACAACTCGGTGGCACTACTCGATACAGCTCTTGTGCTGTTGATGGAATATATGATGCAGATCAGAGTGAGTGTTGCAGCGTCGCGCACACAGATACCGAACTGTCGCCATGGTTGCAGGTTAAACTTCCTGTCAATCACTACATCTTTGGTGTCAAGATCTGGGATAGGACACGTGGTGACCAACAAGGTAATATTTGATAGTAATAGCTATATGCAATTTTTTGTTTATAAGTATAATTAGTATAAGTATAATTAAGGGTAGAAACGATAAGCTGCACATTGATTCCCACCCAGTTTGCATGAGTCACTGAATCCACAAAAACAATAACGGCAATATGAAACAAATTCATTTCGGTTCCTTTTATAGAAGTTGAAAATATTGTAATGGTTGGGCCGACTCGGCCCCATCTCCGAGTGGGCCATCTCAGACGTTACGAACATTAATGCAATTCTAACTTGCTTATGTAGCTTGTCTATGTAGTTGAATGTTACCTGTACACTTCTTATATGCATTACTAAGTCATTATACCCCTTTTTATACCTACATGTATGTAAAGAGGCCCGACATGGGTGTTGCAACCTGATTGGAAAGGTTTTAGCCTGTTTAGTAACTGATAATAATAAATAATTTAAGAAATTTACTTAACAACTCTTTTTGGGTAGAAAAAGCAGTATAACCACACCATGGTTACCATGGTTACCATATCTCATTGTCAATGGTGGGAGCAGTTTAGTGTTATCAATTAGTGCAGTGTTGATCTTTTCTTAGCGCAGAACTTTAATGGAATTGGTGTGTTGGTTTATCTACATGATTGTACACAATATACATATAGAAATGGGTGGAGGCGGTTTGTTGTCTTATTTAGACCAGATACCATGTATATATTTATTATATACATACAATGTGTACAATGTATTTATACATGTGTATTTACATATAACTACTTGAATGTCCTACCCAGATAGTTAAATACCTCTGGTGTTTTCAAAGTCAGTCATTCGCCAGATAACAAAAATAATTACATATGGAACTGACCCTACGCTTTGGAATCACTCACTAGCTTCATCTTTTGACCCAAGCGCGTCCTCCAAGTTTGGCAAACTCTTCAACAATGACGAAGACACTAATTTTAAAAAAAATTTATTGCAAGCGCTATAAATACCGACTAGGTCATTCAGATAACATTCATTAGTTACAATGTATTTACGTCTAATTATGACGTTTTATATACATGGTACTTTGTAGAATGGAATGATCGACTAGCTAACGTGCGAGTGACAGTTGGTGAAAGTGGTGCTAACTTTGATGATCCTCCAGAAGAAGAGATTTGTAACTATCTTCCTGGACAACCACCAGCAGATATATTCCTGGTTACCTGTCGTACTAGAATGCATGGTAGATATGTGAGGCTGACAGCTGTTGAGGTTAATGACTGTCTAAACATTTATGAGATGGAAATACATGGCTTAGTTCTTGTTTGACTTCAAACTTATCCCAGAAGAGCTACAGGCTGTTTCATAGGAATATGACCTCATAAGATTAAATTGTTGTGCTGTTTAATGTCGTATTTCATCTAATTGAACACCTGCAGATTCAGCTCATATATGTGCTTCAAAAACTCATTCAAGTTATCATCAACAAGGACCTATATTAAAATAAAGCAAGATTTGCTGGAAATAGGCACATCTGGACAAGCTATCTGCTAGATGTTGCTAATTAGTGTTAATACAACCTTCGTTTTGAGGTTCCAATATTTTGATAAATTATGCAACATTGTGCAACTTGAAAAACTTAGTAATCAGTGTTGTCTTTTATAACATTTTTGCAAGAAAATACCACTAACACTTTGCACTGTTTGATGCTGTAACCTACATGTACAAAAATTATATACATGTATAATTGGCACAGATACGATATATGCTATCTATTGCAAGAACAGAGTTGAGTTGTGATAAATATGTGTTATTTAAAATGAGCTACAATATTTATAATTAATTCTAATTTTATCGATTGTGAAGCTGCATTTACACGGCACCGAATTACTTCCATGTAGAATTCTGAACTATTGAAGCTCATGTGAGGGGAGGACTTTACTCAACACAAGTCATTATTTCTCATTAGAACCAAAATGAACAATTTTTAAAAAGTTGTCCAAACATGTTTTTTCTGAAGATGTAGCCAAATTTGAGTCACTATTATTTCTGATATTAAATTTCCAAAATATTTATTCTTGGAGAAAAATAAAACTAATTGCTTGGTGACAACTTCTAAAATTCATTACAGAATGAAAAACAAAAAATGAAGCTACCATTCGTTCGGATAAAGCAGAATTGGACACATTATTTGATTATTTTCTTATTCTCAATACTGTACATGTGATTTTCACCTGGAGGCTTCAACATGTACATTATATGTATGGGTTCACTGCACTGTGTGGTAGCAGGAAGTAAATAATACTTGATGACAGATGATGGTGAGTGACCATTATGGTGTACACAAAGTCATGGCACAACGGTGTAAATATCAGCCAATCATAGTAGGACACAAAGTTTTGTACATCCAATCGAAGCGATTAGAAAATGTTTATACTTGTTTTGATCATTTGAATATTGGTTCCAAGCAGAAGGGCTGATTATCTACAAACTCTCAATAAAAGGTAAGCCCAAGTGTTTAGCTGATCCTGCTATAAAATTTATGTCCAATCTAATCATGCAGATGGAGGAGGCGTTCCCAACCTGGGGTACATTTCAAAAATCTACGGGTACAACACAAATTATTTCCTTCACTTAACACATTTTTCACAGTCATTTTCTATTAATTACAAACTATCAAGCAATTGACACTCCATTTCCATCCATACACATTTTGGAGTTGAGCTAAACCGGTGAGAAATCAATAAATAATTGCAATCTTAGAATCTATAAAAGTTATTTGCAGTGTGCTCACTTACTTATCATTTAAATAATTTAATAAATAAACATTATATACCATACTTATATTGTATTTACCTGTATTTAGCTGTTTAAAAACATGTAAAACACGTAATATTAATCAATAATATTGATATTCTTGATTAAACTCAGTTTTACTTAGGGGTACATTGGATTGTTTGCCGCTTGAATACGAAAGGGTACTTAGGCAATAAAAAGGTTGGGAACCCCTGATGTACTGTATATAATATATAGTAAGATGCTATATTATTATTACAACATGTACATGTATGTTGTGTGAATGATTATTCCTGGCAATATACAAGTCATGTTAACAGATATATTATTTATAATTTAATTTTGAACTTGCCTTGTGATTGCTTGACCATGATCATAAATTGGAACAACTAAGAACTTGATGTCTTCATTTAAATCTTTTCTTCCTTCCTTTATACGGTAGCATAAATGTGCACGTCTTTTTTAATTCTTTCAAAATTTATTGGTAGATTTTCAGCTCCAGAGGACAATTCCAGTCACATATCAGGTGAATGTGAAGTCGCTACGCTGTCACTGCAGCAATAATAGAGGGTGCAAATAATCAACCAGGTGTGATGATAAATATTATAGAATTGCACTTACATGTAGGACCTAGTATTATTATTATTTGTAAAACATTCACCCAACAAAAAATATTTGCATTACCACAAAATTTGCAAATTGCGGTTTTGTGTTATGCCTAAAGGATTACAATGCCATATAATTAAATATTTCCAGCATCATTTTTTCAACTCTCTTAGATAAAACAGCAGATGGCACTTGGAGGAAGATAAACCTTCGTCTCATAATGTATAACACCCTCCTCAACCTTGAGTACTGTGGATAAATCTGATGCACTCATTGAAGCTCTTCACACTCCGACGTTGATGAACAAAAGAGGATATATATTATTATAATATGCAGTGATAAGTAACACAAGACTAGCCTTAATAGTCTTCTAATGCTTTTTATTTTTACCTTATGTTAGAAAAAATAATTCCTTTACACAGAACCTGCTTTTTAGTTGATTTATCTGTTAGGTGAGTGTGATGGGTTCACAGCAAGCTCTGTCAGCATTATTCAATCTGTTCAGAAAAACACTGCAAGACCTACGTGTTTTGAATTTTACTCAATTTCACACAATATTAAACTCTAAGAATCCAGTTATGACCAAAAGTCAAGTGTTTAGTAATAGTTAAATTCGATCAGGAGAAAAAAAATCTTTGCAGCGAATGTAGCAGGGGAATTTGAGAAAGATGAATATGAGAACAAGAATAACAGTACGGCTATTTACCTGCCCAAGCCGAGCCTTTTCTTTATCCACTTCTTTGGCCTGCTCTTCACCTGTCGCCTTTGCTTTCACTAACTCTTCTTCCTTGTTTCGCTCTGAAATATAGTTAATGCAGGTTCAGATAATGTCTAGTTCAGCACCATGTCAGGTACTAGAAGATATGCAATAACTTCATTGAAATCAATTGAACCACATGGAAAGTCCAGTTCACTTTGAAGGCGAGTCTGAATTTAGTTCTGAGATGTAGATGCATATGACATCACAATTAGTTAGTTCCATCTAGTGCAAGTTCTACTTATAAAGGCTGACAAAAAGTCTTATATAGTTTTATATAATGACACATAAATATTGTGTGTTTACTTACAGAGTGTCAGCTTGTCCTTCAATTCCATCTTTCAACTCCCTGCTCAAAAGATAATACAGACAGATATGGAAAAGGAATTCTTTCCATTTCCATATTTCCATAGGTGTAGCTAAAGTGTAGCTACCAGTTGCAATGTGAACAAAGTTTTAGAGGGTCAATAAAATGAGGATTTTACTCACCACCAATCATCGGGCATGATAGAGCTATCATTAATATTATCGCGATCATGTTTGCATGAGAATGGTAATAAATTTTACTTTAGGACCACCCACATACTAGTATTCATTAACGAATGACACTGTACTTCAACAATGTAAAATATTCAGTTTCTTCCAATATTACATAAGTATATTATTACAATTTACTATGGAATTAGTAGAAAGAAACTCCTTGTTGAAATGGGGCATGATAGATCAATCAGAAGTACAATGTATTTTAGTTACAAATAGTTTCATGTAGCTACTATCTACCTACGTAGTCTTTAGAACATTGAAAATATTAGTTTGATTAATAAGTTTACAGTAGATTTCAATTATATTCATGTATCCTATCCGTGGATACCCAATTATAGTTAGTTCACACCTTTTCAATCATTCGGATAAGTATTAGCATTATTTAATTTATACTGCATAGAGATGATACTGCATAGAGATGATACTGCATAGCTCTGATGTCTGCACGTGTATACAATCATGTACATTGTGCACGCTTATTATAGATTATATAGTGCATTTATTATATTTTTATTGTGAATCTTTGCGATTCTCTTTTTAGTGGAAAGTTAATTATTAGGCCGACAGTTGTATAATGCGACATGTATGTACTATACTGTAGGTAGGCAATGCTGTTTAGAGTGCATACATCATGTAGTAAACATAGTATGTAAAATAAATTTAATTGCTATTTTTTAATTTTCTTCCAGACATAAGTATCTTTTATAATTAAATATGGTTGTTAATCTGTTTGACTATGAATTTATTAATTGCTTGTAAGTGTAAGTACATTTATGTTATTAGTTAACAAGTGTATGCCAAAGTAACTTGCGTACATTTAGTAGTAACGTAAATGGTTGGTAGGCCTATCATACAGTAATCTGCTTTTATTCTTTAAATTTCTTCAGTTTTATCAAATAAAGAAAAAGAAAACAAAGCATGTATTCAAATCTATTATTAGTTTATTCAGCTGTGTACTCTGTACCTCTTTATCAACTTACACGTGTGTGGTCTTCACTCTGTTATTAACTCGATAGAAGCACTGAGTGATGTCATTTTGCCCGTGTCCATGTAAGTAATTACAGCAATGTAGGCTAAGGTGTAATTGATTGGCTTAGAGTTCTGCCAGCATTATTTAGTTGTTTATGTAAATAAGGAGCAAACCTGACATTATTATTTAATTATCCAATGTTGTTTGAAGGTTTATAACGAATTTCTGCTTTAGAAACAAACAGTTTCTCTAGCTCCTTTACCCAGACACAAGTATTGAGTACATGTGTGCAGTAATTTTTATCTGCGAGTGTTTGCAATAGCTAACTGTTAATACAGATTATATAAAAGAATGTAATAGTATAGATGCATGTAGATAAAACCTAATTAGCTACTTACATGCTTTTGTTACTGAAACTCATTGCATGTAGTACCAGTTGTGCTAGTGAGCTAGAACTACATGTACATTGCATGCATTGAATTACATGTAAATTCGCACTGAACAATTACTTATAGCATAATGACATACATGTGAAGATTGACAGCACATTGTCATGATAGACTCTGTCAGAAGTAGAGTCTTCAGTTGTTTAGTATTAGTGATAAATAACATTACCATTGATTGTACGTGTACATGTGACTTACTGTATGCATGTAAATGTATAATAGTGGCGATGTTTAGTAATTTAGAATTTTCTCCTCTTACACATTTCCCTTTAATGGAAAGATAACTCCCAATAGCTCATAACCTACTATAATTCAAATTATTTCAGTCAAAGAGTAATTATAGCCAGTAAGTGTAGTAATAGCTGTAGCTGCGTCATAAAAGCTAGCTTATATTATTCATATCTCTCATGGCTTTTAACTCTGTTATCCATTCTGATACTAATCCAAATAGTTGGAGAGAAAAGTAAAAGTTCTAACAATAATATATCATATAATTAAATAATATACATTTTATTAATAAATATTATGGTACCTGCAACTTAATAACAGTTGTAAGTATATTAACACTACTTTTACTTTTATGACGCTTCTTGTATATTCTTTACTACTATTATCTTGTAAATTGTTTCCTTTTTCTATCTCCACAATTTATTTTAGTAATTTTCTTACAATGTATGTTCGCAATTACAATGTACATGTATGTTCGCAATTAAACATCTATTAACCAAGGATCAACCAATCATAATTAATCAATCAGCTAAAACAGTCCAAACACTTTAATCAAGTGGACTTCTGACTTGTTGCCTTGTTCAGGCCACATCCACTACCATGCTGATATAGACATGTGCAAACAAAAAATTGTAGTAGTTGTCCTCTCTATTCAACAAAGCTAATGTGTAGATCAACAATAATATGCTAGAGTAGTTATATCAGCCAACTCTGCCAATATCATGAGAGCACAACTACTAATTTACTAAATTCCATGAATCACTGCATACATGTAGTCAGTCGGTAGATATCCATTGTGTGATGTCATCTCCATTGCAGTATAGGATAGTGTTAGTCTACTTTGAATAGACTGATTGACCGAAACTATTTTGATGATCTACAATGTGAACTTCTAGAAAAAATTTCATTTCCCCATCTTCACGTCTGTTGGTCTCCCTCCCCTGTCTATATCATATACAATGCAAAGAAATAAATAAAAATGGAGTTGGTGATTTTTGCTTATCCTTGCAAGACTCCAGAGTTTTGTGCTTTTCCACTCATCAGTTGTAGTGTGTGTACTAAACTGATGAGCGAAAAAACCACTAAACTCATGCTGCTGTTATACCTTCGACTAACTGCCTAGTACTGTCAGCAAACAAATAAATTATATATGAGATATGCGTGGCAATATTCCTTTAATTCTTTGTGCATAGGGCATGCAAACTAGTCCGATCCCATCATCATGGGGATGTGATTCTACAAATATCTTTGTTAATGATAGATTTATATCACTGCTATCAATTAGTGTAGTGTTCATCTCCTTTTTGTGCAGAAGATACAATGTAAATGGAGGTGGAGCTTTGACATTGACTCAGTCAGACATGGAGTTTATATTTATTTTTGTTATGACTTTAATTTTTGGGAGGGAGGTGTCCATGCAATCATCTAAATGTGGTGAGAATATACTTTTTTCTATTTCTGTTTTCACTGTATGTTCTCCGTTTTTGAGTTTCCTATTGACATAATCATTTGCTCACCAATATGTCTTCAAGTTTAAAACTTATTCCTCTTCCAGGGAGCAACAACTATGCTGATGAAAGCTATGAAAAGTCATTAAACCCTGACCTAGAAAGAATTATCCCTTCCCACAGTGTCTGTCTGACTCTTTGTGCAGTTAACCAATCATGTGCCGCCGTGTCATACAGCAGAACTACATCTACATGCGCTATGTCTGGAGAACCAAGTGTGGTGAACTATCCAGAAGATGATGGTGAACAGCTGACTTTAGTTAAAGAGTCTTACTCTGCTGACCTCAAAGTTTATGAATTCTCTACACTCCTTGCTAGAGGTAGCTTTACGGTACTGAATTAGTATAATGTCATGAGTACATTGTTTTGTTTCTAGGCGTACATTAGAGTAGCTCTGGTTAGGCACTGTACTAATGACAGCAGTTTGATCATTTTCAGGTGCTGTAATGAACCAGTCAAGTATATTATCTGGATACGATGATGCTAAGAAAGCAGTAGATGGAGTTTACTTGCCATCAGATCATGATATAATTGAATGGAGCAACCTGTTCCATACACAACAAGAACTGTCTCCATGGATACAGGCAGATTTTTCCAACTCTCATTACATTATGGCAGTGAAGGTCTGGGACAGATCCGAATCATCAACACCAAGTATGTACTGTGTCTGTAAAATATAAATTTTAATCTTAGTAGGCTTACTAGTTTTACTTCCCACTAATAATCCAATGAAAGAAATCAATGATCTGATGAGATCTGCACTTTTCTGCTTTTTGGGTAGAGGCACTTTCCCAAGGACAAAGTGAATATGTAGCACAAGGGTATTATAAAGTGGTAAAGGGACATTTCGAAAAAGACAGTTCGAAACAGGGCGTTTCACAACTGAACAGTTCAAAACAGGACAGTTCGAAACTGTGTAGATTACATTTAGAAGAACGCAACTTGCAGATAATTAATTTTAATTAATGAATTTAATTAACTAAAAAAATAGTAAAAGTAAAAATTAGTATAAATCTGGTGGTTGGGGTTTGGGGTTAGGCGTTTCGAACTGTCCAGTGTTGAATTGTCCACTTTTCCACTTTTAAAATGTCCTGTTTCGAACTGTCTTTTTCGAACAGTTGCACATTCCTGTAAATAAGTTGGGTGCCCTTCCTAACATTACCAATGGCCTTCATGGGAGTTGAACAACTTTATTGTATCTGAAGGTGTAAACAATAGGCTGGCTAATGTAAGAGTAACAGTTGGATACAGTGATGCTAACTTTGATGATCCTCCAGAAGATGAGATCTGTAACTACCTTCCTGGACAACCACCAGCAGATATATTCCTGGTTACCTGTCATACTAGAATGTATGGTAGATATGTGAGGTTGACAGCTGTTGCATCTAACGATTTCCTTCACATTTATGAGATGGAGGTACATGGTCTAGTCTTGCAGTAGACACTGGCATCTACGGAGGTCATATTATATTATGACTGTATAATCTTCTAAAACATTTCATCGTAGAGTCCTCCTCAGCACTAGGAGATGAACTGAATGTGGCTGCTGTGTTACCATTTCCTTCTCAATAGCATCTATATGTGTGTTATGTAAGACTACTGTGTGATATGTAACACTACTGTGTGTTATGTAACACCACTGTGTGTTATGTAACACTACTGTGTGTTATGTAAGACTACTGTGTGATATGTAACACTACTGTGTGTTATGTAAGACTTCTGTGTGTTGTGTAAGACTACTGTGACTGTGTTACATGTATGTAACACTGCTGTGTATTATGTACATATTATAAGACTATCTTGTGATAAAAAGAACATATTTTTGTAAATAGGAAACATTGCTCAGCTTACTCTAGATGAAAAGATCTTCAAAAGCCTATGAGTCTATAAATAATTACGCTGTTCATATCAACAATCATTAATATAAAATAAATATATTGTGTTTCTGTCATAATCTCTCCTGCTGCAGCTTTGAACCAAAAACGTAGTGCCATAACTATACCAAATATTATTCTACAAAATATCGGCAGTTGTTTCAGTTATATCTATATACAGCAGGTGCAGGTTTACGAGATGGAAAAATATTTTTTCAGTCCCCTCAAACAGGTTAAAGCACTAAAATAATGACACATGTATATATACAATGTTGATGTACACTAATTGTTATAAAAAACAGTTATTCTACATGCACATTGTTGTAGTAAAGGATTCAAAACAGAAAATCAATATTGGGCATTTTTATTAATTGGCACTTCTGTGGCATCTGGTAGACCGGGATTGTGGAATGCAAACACAAATTTATAAGGAAAATGTTTCACTTAAATTACCAAGATGATCTTTACACTATTTCTACAACTCCTTGCATAAACAGCTACATGTAGTTCTAATAGGAAACACTTTATATAACTAGTTCATGTAATATTGAGAGAAATACAATCATAATAACTGTAAAACTGACTGATATCTGTTCCAAACAGTAATTCTAATTGTAGCACATGTAGTTGTCCCCCTTGTTGAAATAGGATGCCAAGACAAATAGGCTATAGATGTTGTAGATCTCATTTATCTGGAGTTGTCTTCTTTGATAATACTTTGTTTTGATCTATTTAGAACTTTTCATCTGACTAAATATCTTCTGCTGATATACAATCTCTATGATTACAAGTTGTACAAAGCTCTCACTCTCCTTATCAACAGGGTTTTATCTCTCTCTACGACATTATCCACCCCCTTACACTTACGTAGTCTACTTACATTTCTGCCGATGTGGATTTAAATCATCATTATTATTTTCTTATATATTATTTGATTTGTATTAACTATATATTCATGTAGTCACACTGCAGAACACTGTACATCTGCTCGGATGGCACTTGAGAGCCCCGTGTATATTTAAGAGTGCAAAAGATACACTACTTATGTGAGTTGAAAGAAGACAAATATCCCAAAATATAGGATTGTTTGCTGCTTTTTGTTTATAAAACGTTTCCGTTGCTACCTAATTTGTACGCATAGTC
Source organism: Bugulina stolonifera (assembly GCA_935421135.1). Classification (NCBI taxonomy): domain Eukaryota; kingdom Metazoa; phylum Bryozoa; class Gymnolaemata; order Cheilostomatida; family Bugulidae; genus Bugulina; species Bugulina stolonifera. The sequence continues at coordinate 11,911,522 of OW285197.1, read as the reverse complement.
TGTTGTATCCACTATCATTCATGTATACATGTAACATTTGGTCTGCTTAGTAACAGTCACCAAACAAATGAATTATTTACCCAACTTACTAAGAAATATTTCTCTCACTCTTTGTGGCCTGTTAGCTGAAACAACATAATATTGTAATGGTACGCACAGTCGTCTCTTACACCTGACACTCATTATCATGTGTGCTTACATGTATATACCTGCTTGCATTCTACATTGCTTAACTTCTATGTCATTGTATATACTTGTATGATAATTACTAAGTCTTTTAGTGCCTTTTATACCCATGTACAGAGGCCCGACCTCTCAGAATCACTTGATATTTATTTTGTACATGAATTGGACGATTATAAGCAACTTTTGTATAACCCGACCCATTTTGGGTCGGCCGTCGGGCTTCCGGCGGCCATGTTGTAGCGCAACTTCCCCTATGTCGTCTTTTCCCGACACTACGTCGGGCGGAAGTCCTTATACTATATAAAGGGCATTGTTTCACTGTTCATTGTCTCAGTCTTCACTTGGCTTTCAATAAAGACACATCTATACTTGATACAGAGACTTTCACTTCCTTTTGTCAGGTCATTCGCTTAGCGAACCGCCTACTAGGTCGGATCACTCTCTTTCAACGTATAGTCTGAAGGTCAGACTTGGGACCAGATGGGTCGTCTCTGGTAGTTATTGAGAAGGCCTAGCACCACTCATAGGCACTTCAGTTTTGGGTCGGTAGTCGTCCAAGGACGACCGCACGAGATTCCAGAAACCATTACAATATATTATCATATATCATTGAGCTATGATTCTTTGAATATCTTTGTTAACAGTGGATTTATAGAATATTGAGATCAATCAATTTCTCATTACATAGTTTTAATGGAATTTTTATGTCGGTTTCATCTTCATTTACTTAAAATTATGGAAATACTGGTGAGATAGTGTATTGGTATAAGTAGTATAGTCAGTGCACTTCTCTACAGACACGCACTCGTTGACCCCTAGTATATAGTGTATTGGTATACTCTAACATGAAGATTGTCTACATTTTAGTCATGGCTTTAATATCTGGGAGTGAAGTGTTCTCACAACCATCTAAATGTGGTAAGAATGTACTTGATTCTATTATTAATAAATAAGTCAGGCTTTTATTTCACGATTCAAAGCCAACAAAGAAGCTTAGGCTAACAGTCACAATATTATGGATAGAGATCGTTGCTAAAGCATAATTCCTTGCATAAAGACATCATATTATATAATTGGTTATACAGGTCAATTTGCTCATACATATTGAGTTCATTTTCTTTATGTTAGGAGGACTAAATTAATTCTATATTTCATGGGACTCACAGTTCTTTGAATCTCTTTGCATATTGACAATTGGTCACTCAGTACTGTCTGATCTTGGTACAGACAAGGTGAGATACTGGTCAGGTAGTGTAATGACTTGAATCACTTTGCATATTATTACTATCACTCAGTACTTACTACCTAGTCTTAGTGCAGAGATAGGTTGATGTAGATAGTGTATTGGTATACTCCAACATGAAGATTGTCTACATTTTAGTTATGGCTTTAATGTCTGGGAGTGAAGTGTTCTCACAACCAGCTAAATGTGGTAAGAATTAGGTTTATTCTATTTCTGTTTTTCACTACATCTTTACCATTGTAGACAATTCCTATACATAACTTTGTTAACTAATGCTTACTGTTGAAACTATTGCTCCAGGGGACAACAACTAGGCTGCCGAAAGCTATGCAGGATTATTAAACGCTGACTTAGAAAGGATTATCTCTTCTTACAGTGTCTGTCTGTCTCTCTGCACATTCAACCAATCATGTGCTGCCGTATCGTACAGTAGAACTACATCTACATGTGCTATGTCTGGAGAACCAAGTGTGGTGAACTACACAGAAGATGTTGGAAAACAACTGACTTTAGTTAAAGAGTCTCACTCTGCTGATCTTAAAGTCTACGAGTTCTCTACACTCCTTGCTAGAGGTGAGAGTTCATGTTATATATTAAATAGTTCAAATTAAACACATTATATACATGTATTATGTACAATGTAGATGTACGATCAGTACATGACTGTATTACCAATGATGTACTGACACTGGAGTTTACTTCTAATGAGAAACTGCTTTACTGCTAAACAAACATTTTTTTCCAAAAATAGTTTCCCCATGACCCAGTTGTTCTGTTCTCATATTAAAGCCGGTGTTCATTAAGTAGATGGTTATACCGTAGTACAGGCTCTAGGATTGTAATGTTTTACAAATTTCTACTCATTTTCAAACACCTCAAAATTCCAGTACTTGTACACCTATACACATTCAGTAATTCATATCATGCAAATGTACAATTTTCTGATACCAACAAGTTTTCATAACTAATTGTTCAACTTGGTATTGATTTTACTCAATAGAAGCAGAGATAACACTTCCATCACTCCATGCAAACCGTTATGGAAAATTTGCGGTTGATGGTGTATATGATGAGAGTGAGGATGAGCGTAGCAGTCTAGCAGTCACAGGGGTTCAGCTGTCTCCATGGTTACAGGTTGAACTCCCTGTCAACCACTACATCTTTGGTGTCAAGATCTGGGATAGGTCACGTGGTGACCAACAAGGTAATAGTTGATAGTAGCTTATTTGATGTAGTAGTAACACAAATCGCAATGCATGCGTCATCCACTGGACATTGGTCAACTAAGTCTACAACCCAGTTATGACCAGTTACTGTAGCAGATGTGAAATAGCAGCAATACAAAATACACTTGGCAAATTCATATTACAGTTAAACGGTTCAAAATTGTGATTTATGCTCCTTTCAATTACTATGAGCTCTCACACAGTTATTCACCAGTTACATACATGTATTTTGTCAGAGTAGCAAATAGACTGGAAAATCTGGTGACTTCTCAGACAGTTAGATCACCGATGAATTATTAAATTTTGTAACTGACCCTGCTCCAAGTCGTGCCAAAGATTTAAATGGTGATGGAGATGTTTCAAATGCACTAATTGTACGAGTTTTTATTAGCAGAACTGTGGGTATCACAGTATATTTACATGTAGTTGAAGGACTTTCACATAGCCTTCATCAATTATTCACATGTGAATCCAATGCTGTATTCACTTTGCAGCATGGAATGATCGACTAGCGAATGTACGAGTTACAATTGGAGAAAGTGATGCTGACTTTGATGATCCTCCAGAAGATGAGATCTGTAACTACCTTCCTGGACAACCACCAGCGCATATATTCCTGGTTACTTGTCGTACTAGAATGTTTGGTAGATATGTGAGGCTGACAGCTGTTGAGGTTAATGACTATCTAAACATTTATGAGATAGAAGTACACGGATTGGTTCAGGTGTGACTACAGATTCATGACAAGAGAAAACTTGCGAGTCGAGTTTCAAAGCGCTTAGAACAATATTACCTGATATTAAAGCACTGTTGTGCTCTTATAATATTGTAATCTGGTAATTGTAACTTTATAAACTCAACTACTCCTACTGCATTGCACTTGTATGAAAAATTCATACGTAAGATTATGTATATTGACTTACCTATACTATAAAAACATATCTTTTATATACTTATTCTATACATTACTGAGCCATTATACCCTTTATACCCATGTAAAGAGGGCCAACCTCTCGGAATTGCCTGATATTGATTTTGTACATGAATCTCATGATCTTAAGCACTTTTTGTTGTACCCGACATGTTTTGGGTTGATATCTGGCCGCCATCTTGTTGTGCAATTTCCGGACAACACTACGTCAGCCTTTTTACTGGAAGTTCAAATACTATATAAAGCGCACTGTTTCTGTGATCATTGTCTCAGTTGATGCTTGGATATCAATAAATGCACTTCTATACTACTTACACAGAGTCTTCTTTCGTAGTATAGGTCGTTCCAGCTGACAAGGTCCCCGACCTTGTTGCCCGAACTGCCTACTAGGTCTGAGCATACTCGTACTCTTTCTCAGTATAGCAAGATAGTATTAACTTTGAACCTGATAGGTCGTTTTGGTTAGTCCTGGGACTACTAGTACCCGCCGTTATTTCATTTAATGAGAAGATCTAGCACCACTCATAGGTTCTTCATTTTGGCAAAGAGGTCGTCTAGGACGAAATGCACACACTCATACCCAAAACATTACAATGTGTTGCAAGTTTTATTGAGAAACAGTGGAGTGATTTCAATTTCAAGAACCTACAGGTGTTCATTTAGGAAATTTTGAAGGTGTTTGTGGAGAAAAGGTCACTAAGTCATTTTTTATTCAACCCAAAACAATAATTTCTAAGAGATAACCTTTCCCACTAGAGAATTCTGCGTTCAACTGCAATTGATTATAATTTGAAGTTGTCCTTTCTCATAAGAGGCAGGACAACTTCAATATTGTTTCATAGTTACTTTGATACAGGATCACATCGCAAAGGACCGGCTTGATGAGTATACTAGTAGTCTAAATAAAGACGGTCGGTTTAACGATGTTCTGTAGGAATAGAGTGTGGTCTTAGTTAGACAAAATGCACACCATTACCGGTGGGTTTCTAGCAAACTAGTGTCAACCGCCGCAGACCTAATGTTTTTAGAACTACCACGCTAGCTAGCGAGCACATCTTAGTTACATTCATTAGGAAACGGAAACTCTCTGGCGTCATCGGCAACGATCTGGGAACCATTATAATTTAATATTTTAATTTTTAAAACTTTCAGCTGTGACTATTGTACTTTATTTATTTATTTAGATTCACCAGATTTTCTCAATGCGGTCATATTGATCTTTGAATGTGATCGCCGTAATAGTAAATCATAAACACTGTCCACTCCGACTGTCACTGTCACTGTGACTAAGAGTTAGACCTGTTCTGTCGGTCACGCCAGATTCGACCACTTCAAAGCCCCAAGTGAACATGATGTGGGCTGAAATCAAGAAAAAATTGCATGCTGTTAATGCATTGTTACATTATGAAGCCATATAATTTAAAAAATCGCTCTTATTGAAAATGAAATTGAAAAAAATTAAAATAATAATAAATAATAATAAAGATAATCATATGATAATAATCGTAAGATAATATCGAATATGGTAATGGAGTTGGGTGCAGAAGTGGTGAAATTTTAGATAGCCTCTCCACTACTGCACCTAACAGTGGTGGCCTAAAGATAATCATAATGGATAATAATGATAATTTTTCTAAAATATTGATTATAATTCTATTGCAGCAGTAAATGCCACTAGTGTTATTTGTAACTTATCTGTAGAAGGTTTGAATCTTTTAAAGACAAACTGTATACCAACTTTTTTGGTGTAAGTCACAACTCCACCAGAATGGCTGAATAAATTTTTATTTAAGGCACTAGTTAAACAAAAAAAAACGCTGCAACATTATAAAGGGAAAACACTTTCTACAAGTGCTGGATAGTTTTGATTTGCACTTGCATTCAGTTTTTTGCTGATTTTAAAAAACACACTGAATGATACCGAAGTTGTCTCTCACCCCTTTGGTTTAATTCGCTTTTTAAATTCAAGGAAAAAAACGAATCAAACCGAAAATCTCATACTCAATTGCGGGATGTCACACTTCACTTTTAACTGTAATGGCAATCATCTTTTTATTTTTTTTAATGAATCATAATTGAAAATACTAATAATGTGTAAGTACTCAAAACTAAGTAAAACTACAACTAGTCATCACTGGGTGATGGATGCAGATAAATCGGTATCCCAAGGATGAATCGAATTATAAAAATTAAAAGAGGCACAATACGCATTCACACATTCACCACTGCAGCCCTTTCCAGAAATGGTCGTAAAGGGTCAGGCATGATTTGAATTTTAAAACTAAATCAAACTGAGCCGACGTGTTCTGTTTCGGTTTACATCTTAAAGTTTTGCGGTTTATGGGCCAAAAGAAAAAGAAACTGAAACATTGAATGATACCGAAACACCGTGCGGCACTAATTTTTACAATAAGAATCAGTACAATGATTTACGCAAGAGAAACAAGGCACACACAAGAATTGCAAAGAGGAATAGAACATTATACAAACCTCTACAGAGTGGAGATCGCAAACCTCGTTTTAGATATATAGGGCTACGGGAGAGTGACTTAATGGTAGTGATGTAATATCTGAGCTGGTTTTTAAAGATAGCATAGCCAAAAAATTGCACAAAAATGCAGACTTATTAAACACTTTTTGTCAGTTGGTTTTCATAAAAGCTGATTTTAAAATAGTTTACTTCTCCTTGAATAATAAGAATAAATGACTTCCTATCTTCATTGCAAATGATGGCAAAGTAATGTATCTTTTTTAAATCAGCATGTTATAATTAATTTTTCCTGGGACCATCCGGGAACTCCGAGAAGATATAGGTTAAATTTGAATCAGCTTCCTCTCTCTTTTCTTACTCCAGGGATCTTCGAGGGAGTATCACCAAACTGAACTGAACTATTGGCAACCCATGGTCTGTTATGGAACTGCTTAAGCCTTCCAATTACTGAATTACATAGTCTCAGTGATTTAGAGTGCTTGCAAAACCATAGATAATAGCCATAGCTTTGACTAAATTCGCCAGCAACAACCACTGTATTATACCCATTTAGTCTTTTAGTTCATTGAATGCTTTGTTACACTAAGACACCTGGAGTGTGCATGCTTATGACAATATTTTATAGGCAACCTATAATAACTCAGTGACTAATCAATTGGCTTTCAATTCAGGTTAAAATTGTCTCTCTACCGAGTTTGTTAGTGATTGTCCGATGATTTTTTGCCAATCGCCATATCCTTGGATGCCTCAGTGAGGGAAAATTGCCTTTTTGTTCATTGTCTAATACTAACTCAATGTTACTGGTGCTCATAGTGTTGATCGCTCTTGATATTCACTGGGCATAATTGTAAGTTTCAGAACGAAAATGGCATCTGAGATGGAAATATCCCATTCTGATACGAGTGATGGTAGCGGGGACAGCAAATACAATGCCATGAAGAACTTTGAAATAGATAAGAAGATTGGTAAAGGCCAGTTCTCAGAAGTATATCGGGCCAGATGTGTTGTGGACAATACTACGGTAGCCTTGAAGAAGGTCCAGGTATGAGATTTCAATTCAATTTTAATTTCAAATTTCTCCTTCAACTCACACGGACATTACGAATACGTAGCTCTGGTTAAATCAATGCATCATCATTAACACTGGATGTGTCTATGACGAAATAGCTTGAAGTACAATTTCAAACATTGTTAACTGCTCTGTGGGATGTTGAGTTTCCTAGTTGAATTATTAAGGTGAATTTATAATAAAAAATGTCCTGGTGAAAGCATCAAGCAGCCAATCTGTTTGTTTAGCAGGGTGTAAGTGCAGCTGCCCCTATATAGGTAGCACAAGTTCGATTTTTCTTGTTACATAGCCGAAACTTGTTATATGTCTGATTTAATAAAAAGTTCTTGCTGTGATTAATTGATTTAGTGTGAAATTCTGCACTTTATTTTTGATTTTCAGATATTTGAGATGATGGACGCCAAAGCTAGACAAGACTGTATCAAGGAAATAGATCTGCTCAAGGTAAATAAAATCTGGTACAGAATACTTAAACTTCCAGTGTTATTAGAGCTTAAAGTCTACACTACCATTCTGTACAATGTTGTTGCTATATATGGGCATACTTTTTTGTGTGAGATATGGCCAGAGAGTGCAGTTAGTTTAATTCACAGGTCTGCTCTCCGGCGAAGCCTCCCTTTTATCTGAAGGATGCTGAGCTGGTGTAGTGGTAATGTGCTCTGTCCACTGCGCTAGGCGATTACGTGTCGTAGAGGCCTCGGATACAAATCCCAGTTAGGGATAGGCTAGACTATTCAGAAAAATCTCCTTACAACAAAATAGTATTTGCTATAAAAAAGTATGGCCAGCCTCCCGTAAGTAAAACATCTTTGAACAAACAAATAAACAAACAAACCCGGATATCTATTCTTACAAAATTTTAGCAAATTTTCTCTTTAATGATTTTTCATATTGAAACCTCTTTTACCCTAATTTGATTCTCTATATATTATTATAATGAATTTACTGATGTTAGTCAACTTGTTCATCTGCTCGTTAAAAACTGATCAGCTGTCTAATTAACAAATTCCTATCAATGATTGTTTTATTTCATAATTGATGTGTTTCAGCAACTGAACCACCCTAACATTATAAAATACCTAGCATCATTCATAGAGGACAATGACTTGAACATAGTCCTAGAACTGGCTGATGCAGGCGATCTGTCTAGAATGATCAAACACTTCAAGAAACAGAACAGATTGATCCCAGAGAGAACCGTCTGGAAATATTTTATCCAGATCTGTGGAGCTCTTAGTCATATGCACGACAGGAGGATCATGCATAGAGGTGAGGGAGAGGTCATTGCCAAGTAGAGATGTCAATTTGAATACTCCATGTTATTGCATAATGCCATGCGTGACACTTCATGGTTTAACTTGCATGTTGATATGGGCTAGAGCGTAATAAATTGTTGTCATACATGTCATGTAAAAGGCGTTGATGTGGATTTATTCCCTCCTGGTACTGCTTGACCATGGGCAGGCAACTCTTCACTAGTACACTCAAATGTACGGGGAAGTCTGTCACTCAGTATAGTCTCTCCTATATGCTCATACCTTCATATGTGTTTCATGACAATATGGTTTCAATTTGATTATGCTTTAATGTATTGTATTTATAATCGGCGATGGCTACTGTAATGTAATATGCTAACTAAACTACTTTCTGTTGTAGACATAAAGCCAGCCAACGTGTTTATAACAGCTCAGGGTATAGTCAAACTGGGTGACCTTGGTCTAGGTCGTTATTTTAGTTCGAAGACTACGAGGGCCGTCTCATTAGGTAAGTAATTATTACAGTCTGCACCCTACACTGTATGATTGTATATGCATGCATTATTACAGTCGGCACCCCGTACTACAAGTATATATATGTACATACATTATTACAGTCGGCACCCCGTACTATAAGTATATACATGTACATACATTATTACAGTCGGCATCCCGTACTACAGGTATATACATGTACATATATGTGTATTATTACAGTCAGCACCCCGTACTGTATGTGTATGCATATGTTATTACAGTTGACACCCCATTCAAGATGTTTATCCATGTATGTTATTACAGTCGGCACCCCGTACTACATGTCTCCAGAGAGGATTCATGAGAAAGGATATGACTTCAAGTCTGACATTTGGTCTCTTGGCTGTCTGCTCTATGAGGTAAATACAATGTGGCTTTTCATTGGCTGATATACAATAAGTACCTTGTTACTTTCTATATTACCTGGTAATATATTATAATATATTGTAGCATTCCTTCAGTCAACTGTTGAGTGGAAACTCTACTTACTTCTGTAGAACTGTATTGATTTAAGTTACGAGAAGGCAGCTGCAATTTTACATGATTTTAACATAGCCAGATTTATTTTAAAGCCAAATGTCTGCCAGGTGAATTTCTCAATTTTTTTCCTGAACACCATTATGAATGTATTGTATGGACCAACTCATTTGTATTTAGATGGCAGCCTTACAGTCACCATTCTATGGGGATAAAATGAATCTCTACTCTTTGTGTCAGAAGATAGAACAGTGTGATTACCCACCCTTACCGTCCGATCACTATAAGCATGAGGTAACTCAGGCTATAATATTGTATATCTATGCATGTTGCTGCATTTACATTGTATAGTGTTCTTTTATGTACTTTTTAAGAATAAAAATGGTAGCAAAGTATCAACTCATCTCCTCTGATCGTTTGGAGTTGAAAGTTGTTTTATTCAGACTTGGTTTATAGCTTGTGCATACGATGTTATATTCACCTGATGACTTGTGGAACATATTAATAATTATATGTTATAGTTGCGCAATCTGATAGCTGAATGTATCAACTCAAACCCTGACAAAAGACCAGATATCAAGTATGTGTTTGATACAGCTAACACCATGCATATGAGAGGAGTACAGGCAGCACAGAACTCAGCTGACTAGAGCGTTTCAACAGTTCATCGTCACTGTACTGGCGATTAGTCATCGCTATACCAACAATTAGTCATCGCTCCACTGACAGTGAGTCATCACTATACGAACTGTGAGTCATTACTATACTGACTGTCAGGTATCGATTTTGTCATTGTCATTGTTGATTACACCGATCATCACCCATTCAATAAGAGCTACTTTAATTCTTTCTGACTTCTGATGACTCATAGCCAGGTTTTAGTTTTACTACTCCGATCTCATGTTTGCTGTAGGTATTTCCTGCCACCCTTAAAATTCCTTGTTTTTTTAATGTTAACTGGCCAACCAAAGGGTTCAATATGAATACATATTTTCTTTATTTACATATAATTTTATAGTCATAATACTGTTCTATTTTATATTTTTAACACACTATATTATTTGTAATAATATTTTAAAAGAACTAAGTGCATAATCTTGTATTTTTGAAGTTTCCAGTATTCATGTAATATATTATATTTTACTTGCTTACATCATGCATTTATATGGTCGGTGAAGTAATATTTTCTAGTTTTTATAGGTCAACCATAAAAATATGTGTGCATGTACTTCGTGTTAATGCTGAATAATGTTGCACACTGGTTGATGATTCTTGTATGATGATATTGCACCCAAAACTAGCTTTAACTTTTCATGATAATTTATTATAATACAATTACTATGTTACTTGTACACTATTCTGCTATTACTCATTTTGACACTCACTCTAACCCATAGTCTGGGTCTTGGAATATGGAGTGTCCATCCCGGCCCACCACGTTCCATTGCAAGCAGAATTGATTTGCCCAAAATGTATTGTCATTACGTGGCATTTTTAAACAGGAGTTGTCTTTCTCTGGGAAAGTAAAAATATTGCCGACATTAAAACCAGTGAACTAGCGATGTCTAATCTGTTCGGCGGGAACAACTAGAGTCCTATAGTTCTGTCATCGGGGTAGTGGGCTAATAGAGAAGCAACTTGCGGTAGCAAATTAAAACATTGATTGATTTCAATCTATATGAACTCTCTTTTCGGCTGGCGTTTTGGAATGAACGCGGTGCATCTGGTTACTTCTCTTAGCTTTAGGCCTGGTCAAGTAATTTAAGTTAACGATTACTAACCTAACCTATACAGATTATATGCATTGTGTCATTTTGCATCTAGACGGCCACTCACAGGACAGTGAAGCAAATTGTAACTTCAACTTGAACTTGACTTTTAACTTAACTTAGACTTTTTAATATTTTTTTATTCAGTATTTCTTAGTTCTCGTTTGTTAGCTTTTATTGATTTTATTTTTAAGCTTTTTAATATATGATATGTATATTAAATATAATTATCAATTAGTTTGTGGCATAAATAAAATATTAGCCTATATATATTATCATTATTTTTTTACTCCTTGATATTATATATAGGCTAATGAAATATAATAGGCGTATTCGGAAACTGTACTAGTTTATATAGCACTGGTGACTGGTCTAACTATCCGAATACAACTTGAGCGTCCAGGCGTGACTAGTGCTTACTCTGAAGGGAAATCCCCTCGCTAAGTGAATATACTTTATATTATTATTGGCAGGCACGCCTTGCCTTGCGTTATAGCTAGCGCTATATTATTGAATAAAACATATTGTTATTGGCGCAGATTGCTATTTATAAGCTTGCACGGTGCAATATCCGAATACGCCTAATAAATTATGATTATTAATAATAATATTATTATCAAGAAGTAAGAAGACTCCTTGTTATTATTGAAATATAAAATTGTTGTTAAAATTTAATAAATTTGTATTATTGATTGTACTGTAATTATTATAACAATAATATTCTTTATCACAATCGCGATGTTCATTCTTAATGTAATTTGATTATATTATAAAATAGTTATTCGATGAGAAAAGATTTTGATTTGGTTAGGCCTATATGATTTCATAGTTGTTATACTAGTATTCATAATAATTATATTTGAACTATTGCCATAATCAGATAATCAAATGATAACTATAAGAGCTATTATTTATCTTATATTGAGGCACTAGAGATGGTGCAAAACCAAGGTGTGAGAATGATCTGTGGCATCAAAAGAAGGAGAGGTGTCACAGAGGCCAAAGAGAAACTTCAACTCCAACAGCTGGCCATCCGACGCTGGAACTCTCGGGTAAAGCTTTTGCTAGATATACTGTCAAGAGAAGAAGTCCATCCTGCTCTCTGTGCATCATATGATGAAATCATAGAGCAACCTCAGACAACAGTTCAGACTAGATCACAGTGTAGAAATGAACCGCGGTCTATTGGAGCCACTGGGAACTGTTTCCATAACAGCTTTCTACCCCGCACAATACGAGACCTCAAAAAAGAGTAAATATTAGCAGAAGAACAACACAACTAATACTACATGGGTACCCACTTGTACCCACTCTGAAACCAAATGTCTTACCCATGAGATGATATATGAAACAATTTCCTTATGGTAATTTATGTACAAAAGTTGAGGCACGCCTCTTCTGCCCCCTAGGCGGTCTAGCGTAATGTCGTCATTGATGTAAGTAAATATTGTGATGGTACAGGACATTTGTATACGACCCCAACTCCCGGACGAAGCTCCACCGCACCCTAAGTGCCTAGTAGTTGTTACAGCGCTACTCACCTGACACTAACATTCTCACAATTAGTGCTCGTATACTTACCTTTAACTGCATTGCATGTTCAAAGTACTTAATTACCGTCTATATACATGTCTCCATGTGTTTATGCTCATTCCTTATCCATGTATCTTACTATATGTTGTTGTACATAGTCACATGAATGTCACTAAGTCCTTTTTTATGCCTTTTATACCCATGTACAGAGGCCCGACCTCTCAGAATCCATTGATATTCATTTTGTACATGAATTGGACCATTATAAGCAACTTTTGTAGAACCCGACCTATTTTGGGTCGGCCGTCGGGCTTCCGGCGGCCATCTTGTTGCGCAACTTCCGGACGACCACACGTCGTCTTTTCCCGACGTCACGTCGGCCGGAAGTCCTTATACTATATAAAGGGCACTGTTTTACTGTTCATTGTCTCAGTCTACACTTGGCTTTCAATAAAGACACATCTATACTTGATACAGGGACTTTCTCTTCCTTTTACTAGGTCATTCGCTTAGCGAACCGCCTACTAGGTTGAACTACTCTCTTTCATTGTATAGTCTGAAGGTCGGACTTGAGATCAGATGGGTCGTCTTTGGTAGTATTTGGGCTACTGAGACCGCTCGATCTTTCATGTAATGCGAAGTCCTATTACCACTCATAGGCACTTCATTTCTGGGTCGATAGTCGTCCAAGGACGACCGCACCAAATCACAGAAACCATTACAATATTATTGTTATGTATTCTTATGTAGCGTATGCCTAATGAAATCTATTTTATTTTTATTTGATAGAAGCTGTATAATCAAGTAGATTCTATTTTGTCAGGTCTAAAGTAATAAAAACTGGCTGGGTTATTAAATGATTTGGTTAGTTATAACTCTCTGAATCCGAAGAATATATCAGCTCCAGAAGATTTGGTTTTTAGACTAGGTGGAAGAAAGCCAATGGTTAAGGGTTGACTCCACTAAAGGCCGTGAACTTTGACAGGGATACTCTGTTGTACGTAGGCCTAAGCATAGCCATATGATTGAGATGTAGTACCGGCCAATTGTTGGATTTGATTAATATCCAGCCAATAACCAAAGCTGATCTGTAACAATTATATAATTGGACCCCATTGTAGCTGATACTAACCAGTTACATGTAGCCTACTATGAGCGTTCAGTTACGCCAAGGACTGGAAGGAAACTGTGCTGTATTTACATAGGCAAACAAATGCTGTGTCAATTTTTTCTAGAACAAGGCTCTGCTACTTGAATAAGAACAATTATAAAGCAGCCATATTAACAGACAGTATTATGACCTTGATAGTTGACTTGCAACTTGTCTGCCAGCATCATTATGTTACGCCTCTATTAACAGGTTGATTATGATGTAATGTAGCCGACATACTGGAAGGACAGAAAGAGCAGCCATGTCGATGTCAGTGGATATTGCTGAGCGTGATATCATCAAGATGGTTGAGGAATATCTGGCCAACAGACACCTTGACATCTCGCTCATGTGCTTGGAGAGAGAAACAGGTGTCATCAATGGTAGGTGTAGGTGGAAACATCTGGAAGCCGTGTTGTCTGCGGCTCATGCTGTTATTAAATTTACATTAAGATTGAGGGAAACTATTAGTCCTAGAGGAGGCTGGTAGTAGCCTGGGCTTACATTAGGTTCCTTCATACATGTCACTATATATTGTAGATGACATTGTAGCCTATTAGAAAACCGTAACACATCAAAAGTATCAATAACACCAGTGGGTAGACGTTATTAAAGAGGGACTTCAATAGCATCAGTGGGTAGACGTTATTAAAGAGGGACTTCAATAAAATACTTTCTAACATTCCTTACCACTTTTCTTCACCAATGAGGAGATTGAACTGAATTTTTAGAAATAGTGTAATTGTTAACAAGAAGCCCTGCAGACCTTCAATTCATCATTTCGAAAATATTGCTTGTACTATGTGCCCCAAGTCCTATCTGCACACTAAGGACATGTACATAATGTACATCTACTAGATTGATATCCCACCTACTTTGCTGCAATTTATTGCTGACTAGACTTAATGTTATAATGATGCTTGACTGTATATTATGATAGGATATAGATGTACATGTTATATTAGTGCATATAGATTCTGGCAGCAACTCTAGTTATGTAATTATATAGGAATGCAGGCATCATCACAACAAGTAGTAGCTGCCAAGGCAATACATCAGTAGTATGTAAACATCCCCTCACTCACTGACTCATCTATTGATTAGTAGTATAATAATATAGTCATATGCTCAGTAGGCGTCTATGGGGGCACCTGGCAGATGTAAAATAATAATATTACAGCAACTATACAAC
Organism: Bugulina stolonifera; assembly: GCA_935421135.1. Taxonomy (NCBI): domain Eukaryota; kingdom Metazoa; phylum Bryozoa; class Gymnolaemata; order Cheilostomatida; family Bugulidae; genus Bugulina; species Bugulina stolonifera. The sequence goes on along the minus strand of OW285197.1, from coordinate 11,896,462 downwards.
ATCAATCAACACAATGGTATACTCTATCCATACAACATTATGCTAACTGTGAGCTATATGCACCCATTGATTGTGGCCCTCTATTGCTTATGCATATCTAGTTATTATTCCTACTACATTATGTGGATAGTAACATCTCTATCTGATGAATTTGAAATATCTATACTATAGATTATGCAGTAATGTTTTAGTAAAACTCTCGTCTCCTTAGTGTACACAGGCTTCATTATTTACATTGTAGAATATAGGTTTCATGAATTTTTTTCCCACTATATTCAATTTATAAGTCAATATCATGGCGCCCCTGGGATCCCCAAATCACTCTGTGATCAATACAGTAATGCATGGACAAGACTGTACAATCCGTATGTGTAATCTAGTTATATTGTGAACTAGATTCTCTGCTACTATCCGCTATGTTAGAGTTTCAGTAGGGTTGTGAGTGGGCTATAGGAAGTATTAATATAACGTTGTATATAATCTGACAATTGCTGATATTGACTCAATACTTTGCTCTGGACTATGGCATTGCTAATAATCTAGTAATTAATATTACATACGTATACAGACATAGTCTACAAATTTATTTAGATATGCTGGTACTAGTCTATAACTTGCTGATATCCATGTACATACATGTGCTAGTAGAACAGACTGTACTTGTAACTGATAACAAATTCTTTCATGTATATTTGTTGTCTAATACTGAATAGGGTTATGATACCGCATATGGCCTCGTGTTATGTAGGGCTACATACAGTCTGAAGATTAGTTTTGTAGAAAGTGCAAAGATAATACTTGGTCTATAGCAACATCACCGGCGATAATTTCCTGACATTTAGCATAATGCCTACTTACATGTAGCCCCTTGCTAAATATATTGGCTTCAGTCGTACAGCTCATAGTCCACATGTGCACATGGGTGGATCTGTGTGCTCAAGTCTTAACTAATCCCTGTTGCAAAGTGAACAATAGTGCAAGCCATTGCTAAACCTGGGAGTTGTGCTTCTCTGTAGGTGTTTATTCTGAAGATGGCCTGTTCCTACGACAGTTGATACTAGACGGACATTGGGATGACACCCTCGAGTTCTTACAGCCTTTGGAAGGAATTGAAGGCTACAACAAAAAGAAATGTCACTATTTAGTTTATAAGCACAAGTACCTTGAGTTGCTGTGTATCAAACATGACCCTGGTCCACTTCAGGTAGGGTTTACAGTCTGTCTGTCTGACTGACAGTCCGACCTACTCCCTGCCTGCCTGCCGGACTAACTGACTGACTTACTGACTCCATAACTCTCTCACTGATTAAATAACTGACTAACAGACACTGACTGGCTGGCTGGCTGGCTGGCTGGCTGACTTGACTGACTGACTTACTGACTGACTGACTGACTGACTGACTGACTGACTGACTGACAAGATGCAATCTAGTTAAGAAATAATATGCTAGTTAAGAAATAATATGCTTTTTTTTCATTCCAACTATCGAACTTTAGAAACTGTCAAATTTATGAAAATTCATCAAATTGTAAAACTCTTGTATTGCATAACCTACAAAGTATATCATCACATTAGCCTAAACTATTTCTATTCACCAGCTACTAAACTGTTCATTGTAGAACCATGAGTTTACGTTAGATGAGGTAATATCCTGTCTGACGGAGCTGGAGGCGTTGTGTGATGACCGGAAGGAGTATGACAACCTCTGCTTCCTCCTCACTTTGCCTTCTCTTACAGCTGACAAAGCTTACAGAAACTGGAATCCTTCAAGTGCTCGAGTAAACTGCTTCAACGAGGTAGGATAACTTCTGTTCAAAATATTTTGTTTCACTGGTTTTCCATTGACTGTATCAGGCTTATGCGGCTCCTTAGCTTTTTGTAGTCTATTGGGGACTGTATTTTTATTCTCTGCTATAAGCTACATAGTTATGCCTGGTAATAGTTTAGTCAACTTTATGGTGCATACTGGAATGCTGTTGTTTGGAGTCATGCTCTCATACATGTATACGCGATTTATCGAATTACTATTTATACTGATGGCTCAGCACACGATTGGAGTTTAGTTTTCACATCTGATCAGAAACTGATGTGAACATTTTTATTTGTAATGAAAGTCAAGTGCCGTTTTTTAATTTTTTTTCCTGTATTGTCTAAATGGCTAAATGTGTTTGGTACTTGATATAAAAGTACTGAACCGAAAAATAAATTTATACTATATGTTTCATGCTCTTATTCCCTTGTGCCTGTTCTATTTATAGTTGTATCCTTTGGTAAAGAAGTTTGTTGGGCTGGACAAGAGACCGCCCCCTCATTCTTCATCTAAGCATGACAGGCTACTAAATTTAGTTACTAAAGGTTAGTTTCCCTTCCTCTCTTTAAGCAAACCAATGAAATAATGCCCTGAAGTGTACATGTATATTCTGTGATGGATTTGATATTAGGGTCTAGTATTTGTATGTCGATTTGTGTAACTCTAGTTTACTGTTTTTGCTGTTCTCATCATTTTTATCAGATGAAACGTTAACACGATGTCTTCATAATTATAATTGAATATTATGTAAATATTCATTGAACTCTACTGCCAGGTGTTCTCTATGAGATGTGTGTACAGTTATGCACCTCCCGAGCCTCTGGATCCACAGATAACGTCACAGTTAACCATACCCTGGGCGGTAGCCCTTGTTCTGATGCAGACCTCAGTCTAATCTCATGGCTGCAGAAAGTTCCTGCTGGAACGTTCGCCTGTCCATTTGAGAAAAAATCATTGAAACTGAAGGTAGACAAGTAAGTACTTGATGACATTAAATGAGCACTTGATTAATGACTTGGGGCAAGTACTTGATCGACTTGAACGCATGTTGTAGGTTAGAGAAACCTTCTCTAGAGGCAGTATGGGGAGAGCAGTTGCTGTCAACCCCCATCAGACCCAAACAGTTCCCACACACTTCTATACCAGCTCGTACCAAGTCATCTCAGCTAGTCTCCCAGAGCATGATGGCTATGTATGACGGCCTTAGCTCCAACCTCTACATGCCCGGTGTAAGTATGCTGGACAAAGTAACACAGGCTATTATGATAACCCTTCATTGCATAGGCATTATCAAACATGTTAATTATTATGCTGTAGTTGTGGGTGATTTTGTGGGCACTTTGAAGAACATCTACCAGTATAATTGAACTCTAATCACTTGAATAGACTAAGTTATCTGCCACTTTATAGAGTATGCGGGGGAGCATGTCAGATCCCCGTTCAAGCCACGCTAATGTTTCACCGCACCTATCAAGATCATATGCCCATTCTCCCTCCACAAAGTTCCTTCTCACCAACTCATTCAGGTTAGTCAATGGTATCTGCAGCAAATTAAAGTGATATCTGCAGCTAACTAAAGTAACATATACATATACATGTATGTCTGATATATGGCATAAGTGGGCAACCTGTTTCAATGTCACATGATCACAGACACCAATATCTATGCGTCTTGCTCTGACTTATCGATATATATGTAATGTATACAAGTTTTGAATTTTTATTAACATTTTCACAACCAACGGAAAACTGGGTCGATGGCTTTGATTTTACTTATTGACCACAAGTAACTCTACGGCCTACTGATGTTGTGAAGTAACATCAGAGTCACTTTTTGTTGTTTAGGGCTGACAGGAAGTCTAATCCAATGAACCAATCAGTGGAAAGACTATTTGTTGGGTCCAGCCGAGCGTCACCTCGGCCCTTAAGCAGTAGCCCTCTACTTAAAGAGGAAGTTATAAAGAATATCAGACCTGAAGTTATCTCCCCGCCTCCAGTCAATGTAAGTGTCTGTCTGTGTGTCTGCTCTCATAGCTGACTGTCCATAATTATCAACTTGATGATGACCAGTACACAGTGGGAGTTGTTTACCTTTAGGTATGACTTTGGTATATCTAAGCCAGGGGTTCCCAATCTAGGGTACATGTACCCCTAGGGGTACATTTTAGAAATCTAGGGGGTACAAAACAAGTTCCCAATTTAATACATTTTTGACAGTGATTTTCAGTTACATACTATGCCAATTATGAATTATCATGATCTTTTGCTGAACTGAACATCAAATGGCTCACTGATGCAGATAAAGTTGAGCTAGACCAGTGTGAAAGCCATGAAACACTACAATGGATGAAAGTTATATTGCATAGTTATCATTAAGTAATTGATAAATAAAAATTTCATACCATACTCCATTTATTTACCCTTTTGATAACGTATACAATACATGTAATATTAATTAAGTTAAACCAAGTATATCCTTGATTAAACACAGTTTTACAGAGAGGTACGTTGTTTGTTACAAAGGGGTACGTTGTTTACTACATGACTGCCAAGAAGTACTTAGGCTAAAAACGGTTGGGAACCACTGATCTAAGCGAACCAAGTTGGTGATAGGAGTTTTAGCATAAATAGGAAGGAAAATATCGACTTTTGGTTACCAGCCTCTGACTATGTGTGCCTAATACTAAAAGAAGTCTTTAGCGCTGTTAGAATTAGTTGAACTGACTTAAGACGAGACAACTCCAAGCTCATGAGACATTTTTAGCAGTTTTTCCTGGCTCTATCACTGATTGACTGATTGCCTGATGACACAGTTACTATTACTAATAGCATTTATTAAACTTTACCACTATAAATATTTTCTATTTACGCAGTAGCATTATGTTTGAGGGTGTCTTATGCTCTTCTAATATTTTAATTTGTTGGATTTTGGCTAAACTTCTTATGTTGCTGTTGTAACAGGATATTTCTCCGTTGACACCCACGGCTTCAAAGCAGCCACCTACAGTTAGCCACGCCCACAGTGTACCTCCTAAAAGTGCATCTAGTCAACTAAACCAAAGAAATACTCACAGTCACACTCCCAAAGATCAACCAATCAGTAGCTCTCGGAATACTCAACATTCATTGGACAATCAGAGAATATCTCAACATTCATTGGACAATCAGAGAATATCTCAACATCCATCGGACAATCAGAGAATATCTCCAGAAAAATCTCAGAAACCAGATCTTCTCCAGCATGGAGTGAAGGAAGGTTCGACCTCCACGTATGAACCTCTTTCAGTCGGTAAGTGTATAGTTCATCCTGTCTTATGTTACCAAGAATACAATGAGTGGGCCACGTTTAATGAATAAGTATCTTATGCATAGACATGCTGCATACAAGATTCTCTCCCAGACGAAATAGTTGGTTGGTTTTGTAATTAACACTGTCAGACGTAATGATTTCCAGACACGACTCCAACATCTGCTGACTCGACTTCTGCAGTCACATCACAGGATCTGTACTCTCAGTTCCAAGAGCAGAAGAAGAAGGTAGAGGAGAAACTGAGGCAGATGGAGGTGAGAGACGAACAGTGGAGACAAATCAGAGCTACTGCAGGTAAATAATGGGGTTACTTGGTCTATAGAAGCAGGTAAATTGTAGAGCATAGCTATTCCTGTCAACTTATTTACCTGCCGATGTGTTTCTTGGCCTGCGAAAGTGACAGTTCTTTGTTTATCGTACATTGTACATCCACTGTGCCAATACTAGGCACCCGCATGCATTATATATAATTATTGTAGATGTAGCACATTAGCACTTCTCTCATTCTATGATTTCCCAAGTCCAAAGTGTGACATTTAGTTAACTGATGTCTGTATTCAGTATTTTCCTGGTGAAAGTTAATCAACCAGTCTTCTATTATCTTTAGAATCGGAGTGTGCCATTTCAAATCCTGTGGACGCTGTTCTTAAACTTGACTTGGATAATGTGAAAACTGGTTAGTGGAATACTCCATGGACAACTGTTTGTAGAGTAGATAACTCTGTATAGCTTTTTGTTATAGAAGAGTGATGCAGTCTATTGTAACAAACAGAGAAATTAAAAATGTTAAAATATGAATGTACATCTGTAGTATTTTATTCATTTCACATTCAGTCAGCCATTTCTCCTTTGACCTGAATTTTTATACTATCTTCCAGAATATCCACAACCACCTGCTGGTGCAGATCAGCACCAAGCACCTGTAGCTGACCTGTCAGATGATATCACTCATGAGGTGGATATGGTTGATGACCAGATTCCACTCAAGCAATTTGTAGCTGTAGAGACCCTCGAAGAGCAAGCCCCAGTGCGAGCTGTAGCCTTCCACCCGTCAGGGGAGTGCTATGCAGTTGGTAGCAATACTAAGGTAGGAATTTTATAGCCTCAGTTCTTTTTAACAAGATCTAAATAGCGTGTTGTAGATTCTTTGCAATCAGTGGAGCCGGACTGCATGAGACCCAAATTAATGGCACTTGTTCAAATTGCTATTTTATTCTGAAAACTCATTTTTTTGTAAAATATTCTCGTTACCACTTTAATCCTATGAGTATTGGCTAAATAATGAATGAGCACCCCTTCCCACTATAATAGCCTACTTTCCTACCATAGGTACTGAGGGTATGTCAATACCCAGACATGTCAAAGGTGACCGTCTCCTACCACATGTCACCAAGAAAGCCTAAGATCCTAGCTAAGAAGGTGAAGCACCACCAGGGTTCTATATACTGTGTCTCCTGGAACACTCTGGGCACTGTAATAGCTACCGGTAGCAATGACCACTCAGTCAAGTGTATACAGTGGCTCAGTGACCAGTCAGTCTTTGGTGAGTCAGTCTTAAAGGGAAATAGACCAGAATGTTAAAAAGAGATAGCGCTGGATGTTAAAAGGAAATAGCGCAGTATGTTAAAGGGAAATAACGCAGAATGTTAAAGGGGAATAGTGCAGGATATTAAATCAGGATTAAGTAGGCCTATCCATTGCTAAATAGATAGAGAGGTCGAGGAGAGCATCCTATCCAATCACTCAACTTGAGCCCATTGTTTATTTTCTGAATTGAATTTATCGCCACACAGTCGCAACTGCAGGCAACTGCAGCTATATAGAAAGAGAATTACATTGCAGACGTCATCCACTACGATGCACTTCACAGCACATGTGAATCAATACCTACACCGTGTCTTATTTTCTGGAGAATTGTTCAATGTAGATGGAGTTTCCCCCTCTTTGTATGAAGTAACAGTGAGAAGGCAACTCACAAAACATACAACTAGCTGGGAGTCCTTCCAAACTAATGTTTTGTACATTATAGCAGCGAAAGTTATAGTCACATGGAAATATTCTGTTAATTTCCCTAGGATCTGAAAAGAGTATATCTGTGCATGACGGGACAGTAAGAGACGTCTCCTTCCTTTCTACTGACCAGCTACTTAGCGCTGGGGCCGGAGATTGTACTGTCTGCCTTACAGACGTAGCCTCAGGTGTGTATTCTAAAGGCTAATACTTTTGCTTTTGTTATGATTTATAGATTGTAACAGATGAGAATCAAGTCCTTGGCTGCTTAAAAATATTAGTTTTCTTGCAATGAAAGTTTTATGATGAAAGAATTTTCCTAAAGTTAAAATATTGCCGATTGATTGTTTATTTCAATTGCAAATTTATTGTTGTCTCATGATTGGTTATGTTTTAATTGATTTATTTCTATGCTCAGAACTTTGATTGGGTCATATATAGGTTCGGTAGTGCGTCGGTACAAAGGTCATTCGGGTCACGTACTGACACTGTACCCTCACAGAGAGAGCCAGAAGTTCATATCTGGAGGGCAGGACAAGAAGGCTCTTATGTGGGACACGAGGATGAGTGTGCCGGTGCAGACGTTCCAATCAGACGGAAGTCTGGGTGAGTCCTCTATTATGTCATCCCTTAATCCATTTTTTTTCAAATGAGATTTTTTCGATAATCCGATTTTAATTAGTTTGTGAAATTGGTTAATGCTACCTCATTGTAACAATAATAATGTTCCGTCATTTTATTGTTTGGTTTAAACAAGTTTGAGTTTGAATTCTTTGGTACCTCGATAACCTTAATTCTTCTGATGTATATTTTACTTGTTGTTGAATTAATTACTTGTTTTGTTTGTGCTGTTTTTAGCTGACAGTGCCTTTGCTAGTGTTTGTCTAGACCCAGCACCACGCGTCTTAGCCTCTGGCCACGACAACTGTTACTGCAGTCTGTATGACCTCAGACAAGGTCGCCTTCTGCAGGCCTGGAAACCGCACACAGATGAAGTACGCTCTGCAAGGTTTAATACAGATGCGACTTATTTCCTGAGTGGTTCTTATGATACGACTGTGAAACTAATGGACATGCAAGGTGAAGGTCTTTCTGTTGTAGTTATCGTAATTATCTCCTTGATGGTCACTTTCGATCAATGGGACTTAGACAGATTTGTTTACTATAAAGACATGATTTATTTATTCAATTTGATCTTCTGATTTGAGGCCGCTAGGTTAAAAATGCAGCAGAAAATTTGATTGAAAAAAACAACCGATCATGATGCTTTCCATTCTTGTGTGGCGCAACAGTGCTATTCATGCCACAAGTGAAATCATGGACGTGCTATTATTTTATGGTAAGGGAGGAATTTAAAATAAAACTTAATTTAAAATATCTTAATATGGAAATTTTCCATAAGAATATAACTCTCAATAACTGAAAAGTGACTGAGATAAATACGCCAAAAGAGTGTAGAATTACTGTTTAATCATAAGCACAATTCTGGACCTATTTTCAACTAGCCTGTATGTTGGACCTTCATTATTGGTTTGAACTTCATTGGACATTTAGCTTACCCTATCGGCTTGAGCTGTGTGAATTGTTCTCACGGCAAACCCAACTCAGTATCGGCCAGTAGCAAGCCGTTATTCTTGCGGAATTTTCGCTTTTTGTTAAACAACGGCTGAAATTCACAATTTGTAAAATTGGTAGGCCGAGCGATGGTTTTTTAATTTGAAGCGCTCTCTAGCTTTTTTGGCATATAAAACAGTATTGGCAAATAAGTACTACCTTATAATTAGCTGTAGTCTTGGTAATAATCAAAACATGAAGCATGTGCTAATATTATTGGAGTTGAAAGTGGTTTATTTTATATTTTTTATTGTTATTGTACCACATATTATATTATTCAATTAATTTATATATTTATTTTGTTACTTTCAATCGTTTTCAACTCAGTTCAAACCAAATGCAGACCAAATCAACACGGCCTTGAGTTGCAGCTGAATTTTGGAAGGATAGAAATCATCGACTAGTTAATTTAAAATGAGAAACTACATGTATTTTACTTGCAAGTTCTAGCTGGCACTAGTTAAACTCGGTATTTGGAATTGACCATGTGACCTTGTTGGCAGAAAAAATGGATGATTTAAGGTCACAGAAAGCTATTGATATGTGAACACGACTGTTTTAACTCATTATCCGACTTGTAATAATAATATTTGAGATATAAATGTATGCTGTGTTAGCTGAGGACATGTGGGCCACAAATGGTAAGCTCTCACCTTTGCTCACCGTTATTATTCAAACCTAGAAATGTGGAGATTTCTCTGGAAAGTCCTAGATGTGTTTGGATTTCTTAGACTAACCGCATGTCTTGTCTTGCACTAGAAAACTACTTCTATTCTAATGGGTACTTCCTGTTCTATCACAAGCCTCTACTTTGAGACGTATTGTGAAAGTATTTGCATAATATTCCTATGATTGGAATAACATTAGTTTGGTTCATTGGTGAGACAACTCTGAAGTAAAGTAGAGGTGAAGTCTACTTCCTAAACTCGGAAACAAAATTTGCATTTACCTATTGCTGTCTACTATTGTAAACTCTGTACTTCAGGCGATATAACTCAACCTTTAAAGACAGTACAAGTAGCTGAACACATGGATAAGGTGATACAGTGTAGATGGCATCCACTACTTCCTTCATTCATCACCAGCAGCGCCGACAAAACCGTTTCCTGTTGGGCCATACAGATAGATGACTAGTCCATCAAAGGCCATATTGATGGAAAGTCATCTTCTCAAAGGCCATACAGATGGCAAGCCAACTTCTCAAGGGTCATCTAAATAGAGGACTAGCTCATCAAGAGCCATTAGTAGTTAATAACCTCCTCAAAGGGTCATACAGATGAGACTAATTGCCAAGCATACACTTGATGAAGATGTTTCAATTTTTTCCAAGGCAAGCTGTTCAAATATTTAACGAGTTTCATAAAATTATACTTTATATTTATAGACTAGTCAGTATACAAAAATATGTAATGATAAAGTTAAATTATTTATTTTAATTACAGTGTATGTTGCCATTATTATTTATTTATAAAATAACAGAACTGTGATCTTATTTATGTAAACTGCTACCAATCATAGTGAGAAGTTGTCTTCTCTCAAATCTGAAGCCGGTTACGAGAGGACAATTCTTCATAGTTACCAGTAGCTTGTGATTGCCCATATTTTATTAGATATGTGAATATGTGTGTTCCTTGTATAAGGTTTTCCTTGTATGTGGCGATGTAGTGGCCATCTTATTGCAGATAATTCATTTGTCAACTGTTAACATTTTTCTTGGGCTATTTTGGTGAACACATAGTTGTAAAATAAATTTGATAATTACAAAATTGTAAATGCTGAATATTATGTAGTTTTTGTGTGTGAACTTTGCATTTCCTACTATAATTAACTATGTCATACTATGTAATAGTAGTTAGAATAGTTTTTCCTCTGGCGATGTTTGTTGTATTGGTGTGGTTAGTCTGTCCACCCCACCCCCATGCTCTACTATTATGACATCTCTATTAACCGTTATTTTGTTTATATTTTTACACCCAAATATTTTTGAGGACAGTTTCTATATCAAAGAATAAACATTAGCATTTTCACTGAGCTGGTTATCTTCCTTGATGACTCAACACAAAAGAAAAAAAGGTGCAGACAATCCTCAATTTAGTTAAGGTCACATATATAAAATGACTCACTGTAGGTTGTGATTGGCTAAAACTATAGGTAAAATAGCATTGAGTCTGTCGATTTTAGAAAATAGACTCTTATTTTGACGAAGCTAACACTATGTTTGAGGAAACCAAGCTATTTGATGCAGCAGGCATGCAAGCATTCACATTTTAATGTAAACAAACTTCCCTAACTAACTGCTAACTGCTGGAAAAGAAAAGAGACTCGACCCAAGTTACTGTTGGACTACTAAAGGTAGTTATTTTACAAATACATGACATTGTCTATTGATTGGTACTACTTAGATTTCCACTCTCAGTAATTGATTTTTATTCTTTAATACATCCAGTTGTTTCAGCGACCTTTGTTAGCTGATTATACTCACAACATAACGTATTTGTTTACTAGGGTGTAAACAGTAATGTATAGTATTCTGTACAAAAACTGAACAAAGAGTCTTCACTCAAGCGCTATAACAATAACTCTTGATCCTGTCCCTTGATAGTTGTCATCACTAATGGCTTTACATCATTACCATACCTGCCAAGTGCCCAGATTTTTTCAGGACACTCTTTGGTTTTTGTGTCTGTCCCTATAAATTTTCTACCTGTCCTGATTCTTTATTTATGGTGAAAATATAACCAAGCCTCAGAAAACATCAGATACAACCTAAAAACATACATTAGAGAAATTGCTTTAAAAACCACTGAACAGCCCTAAAATGAATAATTTGATGCTTTCGAGAGATTATTTTAATTCAAATAAGATTCACCCAAACTACATCCAGAGATTCTGGTACTTGTCCAGGGATTTTGAGCAGATGAGTCCAGATGTTTTGCTCTCGCTCCTTGGCAAGTATGCTTGTCACCCAGCTCACAGAAGGAAGGAGGAGCTTATTGCCTAGCGAATTTTCACAAGCAGCATAAAGTTGTAAGTCCAGTTCATTGACACAGCATATTGGATCAATAACAGCGAAGAGTGGTGAGTTAAGCTAAACATTTTAGTACATGATTATAGTAAGAAAGTTTGCATATATGCCCCTTCTTCTCATTACCATAAACAACTATTTTTTCAGTCATTTTATATTTCTATTTTCTGCTGTGAAGGATAGTAAGGTTTCAACTGCTCAAAATTATTCCGGTGAATGTTTTGTTACTACATTTATGTATATTGTCAGCAGTGATAGGCTTATAAGCAAACAATGGTTGTAGTTCCAGAATATTGTCCGCTATAAGCACATGTATCATCGGGAGCGTACAATAGTTTAATTTGAAAATGTTCAAAATCGTATTTTGAGAATAAAAATTTTTTCTTGATACATCTCCAGACACCAAAGATAGATAAGCCCAAGAGACAGTTGATAAGTCTAGTTTCATTCTCCCCATCCGTGAAAGTTTTATAAACAGAGACTCAAAAAGATTAATTTCGCTTCCCTCCAGTGTTTTATAACGTAAGAGTAAATAAGATAGCCTCTGTGCTTTGTCGTAATTAAAGCAAGAAAATTTGTAATATGTTTTACTTTTGGGTGCTACCCAACTCACTTGCCTCAACAACAGTCTAATTCTCAGTCTGTAGAAATAGTGGACAATACACTGCCCCAAACTGGTCTTGACTGGTTAACGGTTTTGGACAGAATTATTAGATAGTAAACAGTCTTATCAATTAAGCTCTCTTCGGCACCCTCTTAGAAGTCAAATCAATAATCTGAAGGTACACACAGCAATCTACATCATAATGCTGAGGCAACGCCCACCTTCTGAAAAGTGACAGTGAAGCACTGATTATAGAAACAAGATAATTAAATTGTAACGACTATCACAGCTGGTAGGAATAGGCAGCGCTAAGGTACGAACACACTTATCCTGGTTACCACCCTAGACTGGGGTGCCCGGTGCGTAGCTATCTCCTAGGTCCTTAGCCTAGCAGTATCACTACAGTAAGTTGTAGCTGCAAGGAAACTGTATTGTATAAACTGATCCTACAATATTCACAATAAGAAAGATTTGCTCTACTTATACAGGTGTAGAGAGGTCACACGATAGGACTTCTGACGACGAGTCTTCTACGCAACGGTCACCCAACGGTCTACAGTAAACCTATAAAAGGTAGGCAAGCACAGTTAATACAGGCAAATATACAGGTACACGTAAGTGTTTACAGGGGTTATGTAATGTTTATATGGATAAGAGTCTCAATGGCCAGCTCGTCCAGATAACGGCCAGGTAACAGTCTGGCTGTAGAGTTAACGGTTGGTTCATCATTGGAAGAAGAAGGTCGCAGTCTGGGCTCATGACTCATTTACCGCAATATCCTGGGTACAATTTTCAAAATTCTAAATAAGAACACTATGGCCAATATTCAGCTAAATAATATGGAAGAAATATCTTGCGCTTGTACAACTTTTATGTCTTTTAAAGAAGCGGCTAATTAGAAAGACCAATCACTAAAATGGCTGCTCATGCGAAATCTCACAGCGACTTCAAGCACTTACGAACTGATCTACACGACATCAAGATGGCTGCTCCAGTCAAATTGAATTTACAGGTTAAAGAGCTGGAGCAGCAAGGAAGGAAGATACACCATCTTGGTTTCGGCCTGTCACCATTTCCTGTTCCGGAAAGCCTGTTGGCTGCTCTTAAGAAGCATGCATATCGCAATGAGTACGCCCCGTCTGCAGGTACATGTGTATATACTTGCTTTAGTGACTATAGACCTACTTGTCACGACATTAGAGTAGTGGGGTCAGCGCAGATCTACACAGTCACGTCCCTAACCTACCTGACACGACATTAGTCTAACAAAGATAGTATTTCTGACCTATGTTTGTAATATTGTAAATCTTTTGTCCATTTGTCAGAACATATGAAGTGAATAACTGTTATTACAAGTCGTGGATGTTGTATGATGTTATAATTTTTGGTATTTCATCGAGTAGGCTTTTAATTTTTTACGTTTTGCACATGCAGGAATTCCAGAGCTTAGAACTGCAGTCGGTACTTTCTTTAAAGCAATGGATGTTGGCATTCCTGAGTCGCACCTTTCACCCGACAACGTCGTGGTCACAACTGGGTCAAAGATGGCTCTCTACCTACTTCTTGAGCTTATGAATACAGATGCAGGTAAATATTTAACATTTGTGTTGCCTACAGAGGGTATTGTGTACACTGTAGGTCCTGTGGCCGGGTTAATTTACTTTTCTTGGCTATTACATTGTACATGTATCTTCAGCTGTGCCTGAGGGTTTGCTTGGTGCTAACTGTCTACCAACATATCACTTCTAGTCCACTAAGCAATGCAAGTGTATTTTATTTATTGATTGAGAAGTTTATTAGCAACCTTAGGAGGAAGCAGTCTATTTATCCTGTGGTTTTATGAAACACTATCTAATCAGATGCATTATAGTGAAGCAGGCAGTTAAGGATAAAATTATGTTGAAATACCCAACTGCTCAGGCTAGGAATATTGGTGTCGGTGTAGCAGCACTATAGCAGTATTAGCAGCTTGTCACAGTGCAGGCTATAGAATAGAATATCAGCAGTATTAGCAGTCTGTCACAGTACAGACTTTAGAATACAATAAAGTGAGCTATACCCACAGAGTGTATAAAATGTATGTTTAATTTACAGTCATTCTGTTTAAAACACCAACCTGGACTACGTATCAGAACATGGTTGAACTGGCTGGCAGGAAATACATGTATATCCAGACAGCATATGAAGATAACTGGAAACTCACCCCTCAATCTCTTAAACAGGTACATCTACCATGTAATAGTAACTGGACTCAGTCCATATTTGATAGTAACAGGACTTAATCCACATTGGTCTTCAATGAACCTTGAAAGGGGAGTTAGTAAAATGAATCGAAGTAAACTGTTCTGATGAAGAAGTGAGGACAACTTCTTATTATGTGTAGTAGCTCATGATTGTTGTATGGATGGCCTATAAATCATAATAAAGGGGCGTTTGTACTTGCAATAAACACAAGTTTTTTTTCATGTACATGTGGACACAACGTACCATGTTGTTGCCCGATCAGTTGTTGGAGTTATATGCACATGTTGGAGGAAGGAAAAATCAATGAAAATGAAGAGTTCCGCACAAAGTTGGAATGTTGGATTCATCAAGTAGTTGGTTGTGTACAAAACTCATTTTTTAAATTTAAATTATGTCAGTAAAGCTTGCTTCTACTGCTTTTCTGTCAAAATTAGAGGAAGTGTGCTTAAGGTAACACAGCACCAAGCCAAAACTAGCAACTGACTAGGCTGGTTAACAATACGAGTAAAATAGGGCTTCCTGCTGCCGCATTCACTCATATAGTTATATGATAGGGGGTTTGGCCATCTTCTATATATTATATTATAATAGTTATATGTATATTAGTTACACAACACAGTTTGCAGTGTAACATTTAGTCTTATAATTAAATCAATGTTGTATTAAATACTGTATATTTTTATATAATCTAGGCCATTGAAAGTCGCAATACACCAGATGAGTTGAGGGTATTACTCTTTGTGAATCCGTGTAACCCCAGTAAGTATAAACTCATACTTTTAAATTTTAGTTTTGATTGGTATTCAAACCATTGCATAAAGCTAGGATGAAATGTGACTGGCTAGCAATAAATAAGAAATAATAGCCTGGTATTTCTGGCTAAGATTTGCTGTACATATAAATATTTGGAGGCTGAAAAGAAACTTAAAGGTAGAGGAGATAACTCTGAGCTATGAGAAAATGCAAATAAAACTGGTAATATTAGGCACGTTTGTTATAACATTTTAAAGTAATAGACAAAATTAGTAAAGACAATAAAATTCTCTATTTTTACAAAAATTTTACCCATATACATGTACATTTTCTAAAATCGTCATCAATTGTAAAATCGATTGAAGTGCAATCATTGATTTGGTAAAGTAACAATCGACTGCTTGTATTCTTTGGTTTAATCACCATAATCGAAAATTGAAAACCGAATGCAAAAGCAGATCAAAGTTCCCAACCCTGGTTACAGGGGTAAATCCTTCATGTACAACACCCTACATCACTACTGTGTACTACAATAATCTAGTATAAATATGTAGCATATAATTTGGAGTTGTCTACCCTCCGGTAGATAAATGTTATTTAGATGCTTACTATGGATTTGTCTTCTCTTGCCCACATACGCTATGCTTTGCCTAGTAATTATGCAGCTCTATGGTCCTGCCTACTATGGAGAGCTGGGGCTAGCGAGGAAGATATAAGAAAGGATATACCGCTACAGGTGCATTCCACTAAATTCAGTATCACTCTTCTTGCGGAGTTGTCCTCACAACAAACCAATGTGCAACTAACTGTCAATACTAATGGCACTCTCACCTGATATCTAGGGTACAAAGGTTTGACTTCCTGTTTGCCCTACCAGTATCGCTATGGTTACTTTAGATGACACATTGATCTGTTCTGGGCGGACAACTCCTATAGAATTTGTATTGAGTTAAATTGAATTAAAAAGAGGCTATGAAGAATGCATATCGAAATTTTATCACAATAACTATCGTCATGGCTACGATCTCAGACTCATGACACATTGTTTTGATGGTATTTTCGCTGAGTATGTAGAACACTAATAAAAATAATTAGTTTTCCATAATTCTTCCAGATAACTTACAATATAGTCATAGTCAGCATACCACTCCAATTGACTTGTAGCTGGAGCTGTGTACAGTGAGGAGGAAATGAAGGCATTGGCTGCAGTGTTTAGAGAGTACGACATCCTCATAATAAGTGATGAGGTCTACTCCCAGCTCACTTATAGTAATGAGTTTGTTTCCATATCAAAGGTTAGATATCTATCTAGTTCTGACCGACTCATTGACCTATCGGCTGACCGACCGGCTTGCCGGCCGACCAGCGTTTGCTCTTAACAAATTCCAACACCATTTTTGTGTTTCGGCATTTGTAATACTTTTTGACACATCAAATTACCTGGTCAAATGATCTATAGTAAATTCTGTATTTTGTCTGATGTACATACATATAGCACAAATACTTATATGCTCATAATATATAATAAAAATACAATGTACTATTATGTTTCAAGAAATATTTGGGGCTTGTAGATATGAATTAATGTTTTAAATGTTGTATAATTTTTATTTATATTCAGTATTACCCAGAAGGCACCGTTGTAACCAATAGCATATCTAAGTGGGCCAGTGCTGGAGGCTGGAGAGTTGGTTATGCAATGTTTCCACAGGAGTTGTCCTCTCTCAAGTATGCATTTACATGTGCTGTTAGTAACAGCTTTACCACATGTGCTGTTCCCCAGCAGTGTGCTGCCGCAGAGGTATGGCTTTGCTTTACATGTACACAAACAATCAAATTTGTTTATGTTGCCCTAATTGTACATGTACATGTATATAATATTATATAAATTGTTTTCTTGTATGAAAGAATTGTGAATAAGGTGACACTTAGCATATTTGGTAAAACAATTCGTTATACATCGTATGTGTATTTGCTTATGACTTGTACATATTATAAATTTCTCAAGGTGAATTGTCAACAGAAGTATTATATTATCTTACTATTTGCAGTTCGATGCGTTTCAGCAGCCTCCATGAAAACAGATAGTTCTATCTTTCTACTTTCAGTTCATCTCGGACACAGAAGCCTGTAAGGAATTTATTTTTCAAACAAGAAGAATAATTCAGGCTGTTTCTACATACTGCAGCAGGTAAACCACACACATGTAATTGGTCAGATAAAACCTACATACTGTGAAATTAAAACTATTAGCTAATGTACATGTATATGGTAGCAGATAGGTATTACATGTAGAACTAACAGTATTACCTTTGTGCTAAACTGATTTTAAACTCTGGAAACCTATCGCATCAATCACTTGTTTTGCCGAGTCTTGCTTTTAAATCGAGTTACTCTCGTGTGTGAAGCTTTATTCCTATGTGTCTGTCTTGTATTTTCAGTCAGTGTACAGATATGGGCATTCAATGTCATCCCGCTGGAGCTGGATTCTTTATCTATCCAGATTTTGCAAGTTTAAGGACGAAGCTAGCTGCGAGAGGTATTCACACTGGCAAGCAGTTGTGTGACGCCATACTAGATGAAACAAACATAGCGGTAAATATATTTTCCTACAGTGTTAAGTCAGCCAAGGTACTGTGGGTAAAGTTACATCATGTAGGAATATTAAACTACTCGCAAGAGATGCAACCCTTTCTAACTCAACTAGTAATATGGTATATGGACGATTACATAAATAAATTTTGACCACTAACTCGGGTATAATATTGATGCACGGACTGACAACTCACAATGTGTTCTACCACGCTTTCTTACCTTCTACAGGTATTGGCAGGTGCTATTCTACACATGCAGCCGGAGAATGCCTTGACTGTCAGGTTGGGATTTGTAAACTTTGAAGGAGCACCTGCATTGGATGCCGCTTGTCAGATGGATAAAAATACTGAGATCGGTGTAGAGTTTCTACAGCAATACTGTAGACCAACCCTCGATGCTATGCAGGTAAGCATGCATGCTGCCGCTACCTTAAATTCACATTGACTTTATTGAGATTATTCTAAAATATCACAAGTTAGGATGCAAACAGACAAAAGCATTTTCAAGCTAGCAAGTGTGAAACGCTAGGGCTTTGTTCAACAGACGGAGCGAACAGATAGCGGGGCGAACAGATAGCGGGGCGAACAGATAGCGGGGCGAACAGATAGCGGGGCGAACAGATAGCGGGGCGAACAGATAGCGGGGCGAACAGATAGCGGGGCGAACAGATAGCGGGGCGAACAGATAGTGTAGCAATTTGGTAATTAGCAAATGATGTTCCAGTATGTATTTGCTCCGTGATGACTCACATGTTTATGTTTACTATCTCTGGTTAGCAGCCAAATACTGGCTTGTGAATTGCCTCAATACTTTGTGATAGTTGAAATCTGGTCCTTAAGTTTCACAGTTAACCATTGTCACAGACGCTCTGTCTCTCGAAATTCTTGCTGTAGCTAAACCTCTCAATTATCATAAGTACAAATGATGAGGAGACAATTACCACTGATTAGTTTACTACATCATGTTCAATATGATTGTTTTCAGGCTTTAGCAAGTTGGTGCAAGAAGTTATAAAAGTCCTTCCACTAGAAGAGGCGCTACATACTTGTTCTGCAGAGGGGAATGACTTTCTTTTTAATTTTGATTTTTAAACTAATAAAAGATTCAACTGAAGTTCTACAAAATTCCAATTGACTATTTCTTAATTGCGGCAGCAGCATGCAAAGAAAGGTACGAATTACTTCAAAAACAAGTTATAGTAGCACTGATAGATGTAAACTTTGAACTATATTCGAAACTGCATAATTACAATGTATAATAATATTATAATGGCAACAGTCAAGAGAAGACAACTTCCCAGTCGTGGTGTCATAATACATGACTATAGCTTCTGTTTGCTAACAGTAGGTTCTTCTATCTGGCTAATTAAGCTATCAAATCTCTTTGAGTGTTTGCAACTTGAAGGATTCCTTTGGTTTCAAGAGCAACCAAGTATGATATGCAGGGGTGATAAGATCAACTAGGATGTGCTAGCTGTTGATAAACTAAAACTATGCAACATAAAATAGTAGATGCTACATACAGCATTGCTGTTTGTCACTTGACATTGGCTGTCACACATGACACTAGTCACATGTGCTCTGTCAGTCAGAGATTTAGTTAGCAACTAGAATATATAACAGAGCAGCTACGTAGACTACATTCATCTCCTGCAGTAAGTACATGTACGTATATCACTAACACATTTTTACATACATGTATATAATATTGTTTATATTTAAAATTCTGCTACACTATTGGGGGCTGGTGGGCTAAAAATGTGTTGCTGCAACAGCAGTTGTGCTTCAGAGTGAAAGTACAAGCTATCCTTTTGGCTAAGACTTGATTTATTACATTACGACTGAGGCAGTTTTAAGAAGCTGACTTGTACCGTCCACTCAGTCTAGCATGGTAAAGTAGGCATCTTGAAATAACATTTGAACTGTATATGACTACATGTAGATGCTTCATGTTGTCAGCTAGTCTGATAGAACACAATTGTTTGTTCAGATGAATCTATAGCAGCATTATTCAGCTACTAAGTAATAAAATGATTATTATATTCGTTTCAGTTGTTTTCACCTACACAAGTCACTAAAGCAAGATGGAAACTTCTCATTCCAAAGTAGAGTGGCCTGACTATATAGTTATCGGAATTCATTTTGCCATAACAGTTGCTGTTGGGTTATGGGTAAGTACGTATTATGCCGTTCATCGGAAATCTACTAATCAAACATAACTACTCACTCTGTTCCCAATATTTATAAATAGTCTATACATGCGAGTGTTAACTGTAGGGCGGCCATGTATGACAACCCAACATTGCAGTGCTACTTCTTGTATATTAGTTACATAGGTTTAGTTGTAATTCGTCCTTACCACTTTTTCCCGATGAAAGGTTCTAGTTTGAACTTTGAAAACTTTTCCACAATGATATCTCCTGATGTTATTTTCTTGATAAAATTAGCATAATAACACAATGATTTACATAACATATCTACTGTCTTCAAGAGTAAGACTTGTACATTGCAGCTTATGGATGCGGTGGAAGATTTTTTTATTTTATGTTGTTATTTTGTATGTTGCAGTTTATATTGTGTTTGTTATTTCTAAGAACTATGTTGTAGGCAGCAAGAAGAGGCTCCCGTGGCACATCAGAAGGTTACTTCCTGGCTGGTAGAACCATGAGCTGGTACTTGGTAAGTGAACTATAAGTTGGTTCTTGGTAAGTAAACCATGATATACATGTGCATGTACATGTATATCAGGACTATGCTGGCCATGTAGTTACACTGGTTCATGTCATTTCAGATCTAAAGTCAGTTCTCTAGAACTCAAATTCGGATAAAATTTCTGCAAACGATGTGACAGTATACATGTATAACACAAAAAGACCTGTATATTGTTTATATGGACTTTTGGGCTCTAATTACATGTACCTGCTGTTATTGACAAAGCTTTTTTGATTGACAACATGCACAATATTATTATTAGTGTTTAACTTCCACACAGGTTGGTGCCTCTTTGTTTGTGAGTAACATTGGCAGCAGTTCATTCATGGGTATAGGAGGTGCAGCAGCGGCCAATGGGATTGCTGTCGTCTGCTACGAGTTTACGGTCAGTGTCTCAAGTAGACATCATCATTATTAACTTTATGTCAAGTGAAGCATGTTTTTCCCTCAATCTCAGTCATAGTTTAGCCGGTGTTCCCACAAAATATCTCTGTATTTTCCAATCTAAAGAGGTAGATATTTCGTTTTCAGACTATGCAAAACCCTAAGTTTGCAATAATTTTACGATGTGTGCAGCAATAATATACATGTTCTGAGAATTCAGCATAATAGTAGGGCTAGACCGGTTTTAAGCTTTGAATCAGAGAAGATTAAATCCAGGAACTAGACTTAATTATTGTGAGATCTGTTCCCATTGATGTATCAATCTCTTGAAAGGATGCATCTCAAATCCTGTCAGATATTTCAATGCACAACAACCATACTGTTGTAAATCTCTAGTGTCCTAACTGGGGTTGATTCTATTTTAGGGTCTGTTTATAATTCAACTGTTGGGGTTTGTGTTCATGCCTGTGTATATCTCCTCGGGTGTGTACACGACCCCCGAATATATCCGTAAGCGATTTGGAGGGAGAAGGTGCAATGTCTATCTTGCTGTGCAGAACTTGATCATGTTTATCCTCACCAAGCTCTCTGTAAGTACAGCATGTGGTGCAAAACGTAGTAATTTGCTAATGGTTCACAATTGGGAGTTGTGTTTTCCTCACTAAGAAAGGACAACTTCCAAATATAATGTTTGCTGCTCAGCATGACATTGTAAACATAGAAGTAAGGGTAGGTTTGGGGTTGGAGAATATAGATAACACATTAAAGTTTAACACAAGACCATTGTAGAAAAAGCATTCACAATACTGTTCTTTGGTAAAAGCATACATATATACATGTGTAATGTATCAAAACTTGACTATTGACTATGACTAAAAACACTTATATGATGAGTTATCTTCTCATGCGAAAGTCAATATTGTAGTTGTGCCTACGACATACATTGTACCATATGATATAGCATAGATTCTGCTACTACTACTGTACAATACTGTGTACTGTAGACAGAAATATACGGAGGAGCACTAATCATACAGTACACCCTGGGATGGAACAGGTACTTGTCGGTACTTCTACTGTTGGCCTTTACAACACTCTATACTGTTGTTGGTGGCCTAGCAAGTGTCATCTACACAGATGCCTTACAAACAGTTGTTATCTTGATAGGCGGGACCATCCTGTCCGTGATGAGTAAGTGAATTCAGCTTGAACTACTGCAGTATGCAGCTCACACTAATATCAGCCGCTTTATTTAGCAGTGGATGCTCTGCCACCCCTTAAAATATTGATAGTTATAAAAGCTCACACTAATATTTGGCGTATAGCCAGTCGACATCAATGTGCATTGATCACTAAGTTGAGACATCCCATAATTCAGCTGGGTTTAAACTGCACTGAGTTTGAACCAGTGAAGCCCACAGTATAAGACTAGGACAGATAACCAGTACTATACATATAATTATGTACAATACATATATTTACCCGAGTCAGAATTTGCCAATTTTAGTCTGGTTGTAAAACATAGTTAATATGCTCAACAAGAGAAAAACTACCAATTTATACATTATTTCATTTTATTTTCGTTGTAGGTTTGGTAAAAGTTGGTGGTTATGAAGCAATGATGCAGAAATATTTAGTTGCAGTATCTTCACCAGAAATATTGCTCAGTAATGATACGTGTGGTGCAGCTCCCAGTAACTTTGATCATATATTTAGAGATGCTTCAGATCCTAACTATCCCTGGCCAGGAGTTCTGATTGGTGCACACATTCTTAGCTTCTGGTATTTCTGCACAGACCAGGTGAGTGAGGAGATCGATTTTGTTTCTTAATTTTGAAAAATACTTCCTTCCTCAGTCGCTTATACAGTCATGTACATGTTTATTCTGTGATGTGGCGTAATATGACGTAATATGACGTAATATAACGTAATATAACGTAATATAACGTAATATTGTTGTTATGTAATTTAATACCGAACGCAAAAATACAATATTAATATGAGCTGCACTCCTCTCTAAATCTCCTCATTTGTGTCTTAAAACTTGATGATTTTCTAGAAGGTTCTTCATTTTTGTCTATGTCCATCAAACAGTTGGAAACACTAGATATTGTTACAAACTTTGTCTTCAGCTAAGTAAATGTTTCAGGTGCTAGTTCAGAGACTTCTGTCGGCCAAGAACACGTTACACGCTAAAGGAGGAAGTATCATGACTGGGTACATGAAGATATTACCGATGTTCCTCATGGTGTGGCCGGGCATAATCTCACGAGTTCTCGTTCCAGGTGAGAATCACACAGACATACTTACCAGAGTACAGTACTTTGCAGGCTTATTCTCTGTTTTGATTTTGGGTTGTTATATCAACATTTATTACTATGAAATCTCGTGTCAATCAATCCATGCATCTTGAGTTAGCTGAAATGTGCCAACCAGAAGTGATAAGAGTTGAGAGGTTTGTCTCACTGGTACCAAATGAAACCATAACTTACCAATTTTACTTCCCACTATAATTCCCAGATAAGAAAGCAAGGATCTAAAGAGAACTGCATTTTTTTCTAATTTGGGGTGGAGAAGGCACTTCACCAATGGCAAAGTATTATATGAGGCACAGGAGCAATTGTGGCTGGATGCTCTTCCTAACACCACAAATGACCCTTATGGGAATTGAACCTGGGACTCCCATATGGAAGTCCAGAGCCCTTACCACTAGGCCACGGCTGCTCTGAGACCATAGAATGGTTATTACCCATAATTCTTGTGCACAGGTGTAAACCCCACATATAGTATGATATCTAGATGTAGATGTGATACTAAAATGCTCTGTTTACTGTCCTAGCCTATAGCGGGACGGATTGTACCCACCTTATCAACTCTGCTATGTAACTCATGCACTTCATACTTGCAGATATTGTAGCCTGTGGAACAGCAGAGGAATGTAAAACCGCATGCGGGATAGAGCAGGGGTGCTCCAACTTTGCATATGTAAGCATGGTCCATAGGATTATGCCTGTAGGTAAGTACATGTTGTAATGTGAACAATCATGACTAGAAAAGTTGGTCATATATTATTTTAATCTGCTGAGTCATGAGTAGCATTTTACTGCTTGAAATTATTACCATAAATTAATCTCTTTTTTTAACCATTGATAAAAATTGAATTGAAATGTAAATAAAAGTTCAGGAATAACTTAGTTTACCAAATAATTATTTAGAATTTGCATTCACATGTATTAGTTATGGTGGTACATTGGAGTTATTTAATTTATTTAGGATTACGTGGCCTTATGTTGGCAGCCATGTTGGCAGCACTGATGAGTTCGCTTACATCCATATTTAATTCTGGGAGTACAGTGTTCACTCTCGACATCTGGAAACTTGCCAGAAAGAATGCATCGGAGAGAGAACTCATGTTGGTTGGAAGGTAAGCACAAATAAGATATATGTTAAGTAGTTCTACCTTCAACTTATATTTTATAAAGCAAGATATCAACCATCTTGACTCATACACATTATTTACACATTATTTTATCATTTCAGACTGTTCACATTAGTGTTTGTGGGAATATCTATACCATGGCTGTCTATGATAGACAGAGGCCAAGGGGGACAACTCTTCAACTACCTACAATCAATTACAGCATATCTTGCACCACCAATCGGTGCCGTGTACCTGATGGGCGTGATGACCACACGAGCTAATGAGAAGGTATGTTTGGGGGAGGGGCTAATATTTACATGGTATATACACAGGAATCAGAGGTATATTCGTTATTGACTATAAAACTCAGGCTAAGAGTGCTTTGTAAAGCTAAGGGATTTTTAGCTTGAATTCTGCAAAAAGTAACAATAATTACATGTATTTTCGTCTGCCCATTCTACTTGTCAATCCTAAAGTTTGGTAGCTAAATTTTATGTTGCTGCACGGCTAATTTATCCAAATAGTTATATAACTTTCAGATATGTTGTGTTTCATACAGGGCGCATTTGCAGCACTCTTAATTGGGTTCATAGTGGGTGTTGCGAGGATGATTGCGGGCTGGGTGTACGCCGCCCCTACTTGTGGTCAACCAGAGACTAGACCATGGATCATATATGCTATTCACTACCTCCACTTTGCCATATTCCTGTTTATTCTCTCCATTATTATAATCTGGGTGGTTAGTATCCTAACCAAACCTCCTTCTGCTAGACAGGTGAGAACCTAAGACTACATATAGCATGATAAAATAGTAGTTTAATGTATATTATGTACTGCACATAAAACCGGAACTTGATTTGGTAGTAAGGTCATGGGGGTGAACAAAATAATAAAATTTGGCAATGGGCAGATTTTTTTGTAATAATTATGAATCTCTACAAAATTTAATTTTGTATGTTGTATTTAGACTGTACCACACGATCAAAGTTGTTAGTGATTTGAAATGGTGAGGGGGTGAGTAAATATTAAAAAAAATTCAGTAGCTGAACTCTCATGGTTTTGGTTAGCCCTCACCCACTCCCAATCTCACCAACACTCATCACAGTTCCTGCAGATTTTCATCAATGAATCAGCATGCAACGGATAAAATACAAGTGAATAAGTGAATAATATGCATGCAGTATATCTTTCTAACTTTTAGCTATACTTGTACCACTATGAGCGGTGTTACCAAATATGGTTTGAATCACATATGCATGTATACTGTGTAACTCCTAAGCCCTGCAGGTATACCGCATTCTATCATTTAGATCTACAGGACAACATGGTGGACGAGGGAGCAGTTTAATGCGAAATGGGAAGAAAATCCTGCAACTGATGAAAATTTAAAGGTATAGCTACTACAACTTTGTCTTTTATCATGTACAGAGTCAGTCTGTATAAGTATGTACGCCTATGTGGATGAAATAGTTTCAGCTCCACTGCTCATTCTTAAGAGCACCAGACTCTACCTGCATGTAATTATTGCAGATTTCTCTAATTTCTCTAGATTTCGTTGTAGATTTCAATGTCTTAATTTGGGTGACAATATTTATTTAGCACAAGTTAATTAATACTGTTGCCCTGATATCTACCATTCACCAATTACCAAGCTACATACAGCTATAACATTAGATAATGCACCAAAACTACAAAAGCTACAAAAGCTACAAAAGCTACAAAAGCACAAAAGCACAAAAGCATTTACGTGTACTTTAGGGGAAAGAAGGTAACATGAGAGAAGAAAATCCATCTGTGGACAATAAAATGGGATCTGCAGATGAAGAGAGCACGCCGAAAAATAGACTAAAAGCTTGCCTTCTTTCCTGGTTCTGTGGGTTAGATCAGAATAAAGTAGGAGCGGTTGAGGAACCACCTCCAACTCCACTGGACACTAAAGAATCTAGAAAAGGAAAACTGCTGGTTCAGATTAATCTGGTAATTGTTTTGGCGTTTGGTTTCTTTATTTGGGCCTTCTTTGCTTAAGATTCATAAAAAAACATTTGTAACAGATCCATAAAGCAGGATTAGAAAAAAAATTGAGTTAGATTGTTAATGTTCTGATTTGATCAGATCAAGATCAGATAGAGCTGTTGATTCAGGAAATATATTGTAATATTATATTACCGATAGAAACACTACAAGTCATATTAGTGACCAAATTGGGCATTTGGATGAATCGTGCTGCTAAGAGTCCTTAATTCTCTATTTTATCAACAAGAATCATTTTTTTTGCATTTAGCATCCTTTCGTCTAGCTATATACAATTATAGTAACTACTAGCTTGGTATATAAGACAGGCTCTTCCTGTCATAAATTACTTGTATTTTATGGCTTCTGATGCTGTTTATCTTTGAGGAAATTCAAAATAAATATATTATACAATGCATGCAATACCTATATATGAAAATTATACATGTATATGTATATAGCATCAACATCATTTTATATTGCGCTATGATCATATGCGGTGAATTGAAAACAGCAAAATTGGAATCACCGTGCTTAGCGAAATAAGTTTCTCATATACAGATAGCATAAGAAAAAACTCTGGTCATGCAGTCTTTTGTATTGGAAAGTTCCAAGGAAAATTCTGTGTTCCAGGCATAGCTATAAATTGCTAATGGGTGTAAATTGTAAAAAATTCAATGATAGAATCAGCACACTTTAGCATTTTCAAGATATAAAATGGCACCGCTGCTCAGTAGTGCGTGTCTATTATACTCTTACGATAAACATCATTAGCTTCTACAGCCATCTAAATGTAGTATTGAGAGATCAATACCCAAAGAATACCAAATCATGTTGTTTAAATACTTCAACGCCAACGCCGATGATGGTTATAACACCTAGCCTGCTATTCCTGGGTAAATTCTACTGCAGGAGTCCAGCAGTCCAACAGCTGCTTCTACTGGTGAATACCAAGACTTGCTTCTAGTGCACACTTGTTTCTAAAAGAACTTTTAGATGGCGCCTTATAGGTTGCGCTATAATGAGGCTGAGAAATCTTACAGACTGATCATATACTGATTAAAAGAAAGACCTGACTTTAGCTCTAAAAATAGTTCAGTACTACGAGAAAGCAGGCTTAATGTGTAAATATTTGTAATAGATTGGAGATTGGGAGTAAAAATCCAGTTAGTTTGTTAATATTCTGCCTCGATCAAATTGAGCTGTGAATTGAACCACTGTACATTATTACCACCAGAGAAGAGTTCCCGGGAACCTAGGGGATTTAGAACTTAACAAGAAGTTCAACTTTGATAATTTCTGTGAAAATCTCATCAAAACGATCCGAATAAGCCAAACTGCTTGCCATTAGAGGCATAATTAACAATAAAATATTTATGTACAATATCAAAACGTTCCAGTGCAAAGTAAGTTAGAATAACATGATATACAAAGAATTTAATTCTAAATGGCTTACCAAGGGATTGCACATATAATTGCACATATAATCATGTATTATTCAAATGATAGATCAATAAAATAGTGAAATCAGTTGCTAACCCTACGTAAATGTGTTCACCACCTATGCAATGTTGTATTTCCACAAGGGTCGGGTACTCACTTGAATGCTCAGTCCCTTACTGAGTGCTCGTGAGCATTTAATGGCCAGTCTTGTGTACACTCAGCCAGCAGAGCTGCTCTAGATGCCCAAAGTGTCTCTAATGAGGGTAAGTCAGCAATATAATATTTCCATACATCTCCAATTGCTAGGTAGGTGATGAAGATAATTTTTTATAATCCAAATAAAGAGTAAATGCAATTGTGAAATCTGCATCCTATCATGCTACTGATTACAGAAAACAGACCAATAAGAAAGTCGATAGTCGAGCTGGAACCAATAAAAAGACGGAGCAAAGAACAAACGGAGGCGTACAGAAAACAGAATGTGATTACAAAAGTTTTTATTGCCCATTAGGTAAGATAAGAACTTTATACTAGTATATGCGATGTTATATACTATCAATCTGTATACAGTGCTACGTATGTTTCAGTGTTTGACACTTCATCAGTGCCACTCAGATATATCTCTATGAGCATACCTTGGCAATACTGTATATTTACAGCAGTGCATATTTAAAAGGTGTAATATACACTGAAGTTTTCAAGCTGCCAAAGACAGTAATATTATTGCTAGAATATTTATCTGAGGTGTCCACCACCAAAACAGATTGATGATATACATTTCAATATTGTACACACTCATACAATGTACTATATATACATTGTATATACGGAAATAATTATATAGTATTGTAATAGTTTTTGGTTTCTGGTATGGTCGTCCTAAGACGACTCCCGACCCAAAATGAAGTGCCTATGAGTGGTGCTA
The DNA here is from genome assembly GCA_935421135.1 of Bugulina stolonifera. Lineage (NCBI taxonomy): Eukaryota > Metazoa > Bryozoa > Gymnolaemata > Cheilostomatida > Bugulidae > Bugulina > Bugulina stolonifera. Next base: position 11,867,602 of record OW285197.1, on the reverse strand, counting down.
GGCCTTCTCATTACATGAAAGATTGATCGGAGTCAGTAGACAAAGAACTACCAAAGACGACCCATGTTATGCTTGTTTACTATACTGAGAAAGAGAGTGATCCGACCTAGTAGGCAGTTCATGTTGCAAGGTCGAGGACCTTAACGACTAGAATGACCTATCTACGAAGTGAAAGTCTCTGTATATAAGTATAGATGTGTCTTTATTGAGATCCAAGCAAGAACTGAGACAACAAATGTAAAAACAATGCCCTTTATATAGTAATAGAACTTCCGGAGGAAGTTCCGGTAAAAAGGCCGACGTAGTGTCGGGAAAAGATGATGTAGGGTCGTCCGAAGATTGCGCAACAATATGGCGGCCGGAAGCCTGATGGCCGACCCAAAATGGGTCGGGTTATTACGAAAGATGCTTAGAATCATCCAAATCATATACAAAATGAATATCAAGTAATTCTGAGAGGTCGGGCCTCTTTACATGGGTATAAAAAGCAGTACAATGACTCGGTAATGCCATATTTGAGTATACAACAATATACATGTATGACTAAGTAGTAGGCAATACAAGCAGATATACATATGAGTACACATTGTAATAAATGTTAGGTGGTTAGAGAAGACTGTGCGTACCATTACAGTACGTACATGTATAATGCACTGTACTACGTTTTATATGGTAATATTAATACATATTATAATACATATACACATTATAATTTAATACGAGTCATCGGGAGCCCAAAAGTGACTTTAGTTCAAATACTATCAAATTTCCACTAACACATGATTGTATAAAATACTAAGCTTGCTGTGGGGGTGTCACTGATGCATGAGTAGACAACTGAAAACTTGCATAATTAGACACAAGCAGCCTACAAGTCATGACGTATATAAATATTATTATCTCCGAGCAACATGGCCTCTCAAGAGAATATAGCGCTTAGTAATTAATTAATATAATCGCTCACTATAATGCATATCTCTGACCGCTTAGTGGTGTACCTAGCCCACTCTTACTTGGTCAGCCATTCCTGACTCCCTCTCCCCACAGTACCATTGTTTGCATACTGTACGGCTGCACCTCAGCAGCTCAGCTGGACACAATGTAATGTAGTTTAATGATATAGGTTAGTCAAGATTTATTGCAGTAAACCTTCAAATTCCCTATTACAGGGATAGGTTCCCAGCTTCACAATGCAACTCAGAAGTTCTTTGGCACCAAAGCAGATGGTGTTCCTTCTTCTGCATGTACTTGTGGAGGTTCAGGGACTGATTCCTGTCAGCCATAATCAGATGTACAGCCTAAAGAAGAATGTGGTAGAGATTTGGACACCAGATGGCGCTACAATCAATGATGCACATGGTAAGATCATTCGAAAGAGCTCTCACTCCCTAATTACTTGGAACATCCTGGGATTCCCAGCTTTAGTAACTCGCTTGCAATTACTCTTCTCAGTAACTGACCAAAATGTCTCTTCAATAGCTACAAATCTTTTCTTATCACAGCTAATACTAAAGACCATAAATCATTGGCAATGTACCAAGATTGGCAAAAGTAAAATTTGTGAAAGCAGAAGGTCAAGGTCATGTGTCAGAAAGTTGATTGGATGCAATATGTTATATAAATGGATGTGGATTTTCTTGCCAGTAGATAGCCAAGTAATTTTGTAGGTGTTAGCACGCTCTGGGCCTGTGCTTTAGGGTGCGCCTCTTCTAAGAACCAATGTTTCTCTGGCGTCTTCAATTCTGAAAATAAAGCATGCAAACTGTACAATGCTACCTTAGAGGTGACTGCTGGCAGAGCCAGTGATTTGGTTTACTTTGAGAAATACGAGGAGATGAAAAGTAAGTCACAGGCAGCTGATAACTACATGTATGGTATGCTATACTCCAGGTGTGACTACAGAAGAGTCTGTGAGTTTAAGCAGGTTGGCCATTTATTTGGATCTATGAATTAGATGTAGCCCCAATCCATCAGTGCTATATTAAATGCTTATTTTGAATAATTTTTATCACTAGACTATTGTATCTGATATTAGCCAATTGTAACAGGGTTGATCTGCACTCCAAATAATGTGCTATTTAGGCTTTGCTAGCTTAAACAGAGCAAACAAGCTAAGGTGTTGTCACACCTTCACATTACCTGTACCAGTTCTGTACCAGTTCTGTACCAGTTCTGTACCAGTTCTGTACCAGTTCTGTACCAGTTCTGTACCAGTTCTGTACCAGTTCTGTACCAGTTCTGTACCAGTTCTGTACCAGTTCTGTACCAGTTCTGTACCAGTTCTGTACCAGTTCTGTACCAGTTCTGTACCAGTTCTGTACCAGTTCTGTACCAGTTCTGTACCAGTTCTGTACCAGTTCTGTACCAGTTCTGTACCAGTTCTGTACCAGTTCTGTACCAGTTCTGTACCAGTTATGCAGTCTCAATAACTGAATTGTAATTAGCATTTCAAACACGATTATTTTTTTAATGAGAAGAAGATTTAGTTGTAAGTTTCTAGAAAGAATCTAGTAGAACAGTTAGTAAGTTCTTCACAGAAATATTAATTGCGACTGCAGCTGACACAACATTGTATTTCCATTTTAGTAGTCATCTTTTAGCAATGCACACCAGTATTGCTATAGTTGGTTCGATTTTAGCTGAGGGAATATCCACATTTAGCACTGACACCTACACACAGCTTCTCGATCCTGATTTCAAAGATATTTCTCCATCACTTAAAAGCTGCAAGTCTGCTTGCTCTGTCAACCAATCATGTGCTGCCGTGTCATACATCAACGTGTGCTATGTCTGGAGAACCAAGTGTGGTGAACTATCCAGAAGATGATGGTAAACAACTGACTATCGTACCGGAAATTACATAACAACATGGTGAAAATACGTCAGCCAGATAGTATGTAATTATGGCCCCAAAAGTATACAGGTAAAAGGACTTAGAGTAATAATCAGGCAAAGAAGTAATTGTAATTGACTTATACAATAATTGCGAAGGCCTGATTGGCTAATAATAATATAATACACATCATACATGCAGTAGTTGATAACAATAATAAGATAATAGGTACAATGTCAAGCATGTATAAGGTAGTAAGTGTAATGTTAAAGTGGGAGTAGCACCAAAGACTGGGTAGTCTTCCTAAGTTGTCCCCTCTTGTATGAGCAGAGAAATATAATTGGAAACCATTTATGCTAAATTTGGTTATTCATTTCTCTTTGGGCGCTAATATTGTTTTACCATAAGTAGTTATGTGTATTTTGGAAAAATACTGAAAAATCGGACACCCACTAACTCTATTCACTCATGGGAGTTTTTAGAAAATATGAAGAAGTTGTCTTATCATTGTAGTATACCCTCAAATAAATGAGAAGTTTCCTTGCTAATTGCACTTCCTTGATGTTTGAAATAAAAAAGACAAGTGAATATAGGTGGCCAAGTATCATGTTATCAAAAGTGTAGAAGGAATTTATAAACTCTTGGTTAATAGAAAAGTTATTGAATAAAAGCCTTTCCATGTGCTTTATAACAAGGTTAACTGGATTACTCAGATGACATAGACTGCCTTTGTTTGAGATCCATTTGTGGTAGATGACATCATCTGCTGTTGCACTGGCAGACCATTTTGAATAGCTCTAGGCAAGTACTATTCAACAAGCTATTCAGCCTTTTGATTGGTTTTGGTCAATTTTGGAAATACTCCCTCTTTAAGCATGTATAGGATTTATGCATAATAATATTGGCACAAGGTATAGTCCATGCTGCTGCAGGCTATGCTGATTCACTACAATATTACCATTTATTTATAATTTTACTAGGTGTATAATTTTAAATTATGGTTTTATGAAGGGAAGAAATTTGCCATGCCATGCTAGCTGATGCAAGACTGATTATATTTTCTTTAGTGGAAATATAACGCTGTATCACAAATAACGAGCATTATTCAAGGTTGGATAGCTTCTAATACAATAAATCCAAACCTTCCCTTCTCCCTGTGTGATGCTGATTATTGTAAAGAATAAGCCTGCCTTTACTGCTGAAGGTATAGTGTGCGCTTTTGAACGTTTCTGACAGGGCATGTGGTAGCCACGATTTGAATAATGCAATAGCACTCAGTGACTGGTAGAGCCTCTCACATTGTTTGAATAGAACATTTTGTTTTGTTCTATCCTAATACCTACAGCCCTAAATTCAGAACCAATACTTTAGACTGATGCATTAATACATAACTGATCACATTATTTTTGCTTCATGAATATTTTGATTACTCAATGTTCAGCTAATAAATTATTTGTTTTGTTTTATTTATGCCACAGGTATTAAGATCGACTAATCAATGTAAGAGTGACAGTTGGTGAAAGTGATGCTAACTTTGATGATCCTCCAGAAGATGAGATCTGTAACTACCTTCCTGGAAGACCACCGATGGATCCATATCTGATGACCTGTCACACCAGAATGTATGGTAGATATGTGAGGATGACAGCTGTTAAAGCTGATGCTGCTCTAAACTTTTATGAGATTGAAGTACATGGCTTGGTTCAGATTTGATGTCAGATTTACCCCAGAACACCACAACATCTCATAACACTTTGATTAATACTACGTGTACATGATGATAAACAATACATCCATTTAGTTACTGTACTGTTTAATGTTGTATCTTGCATGTCAAATATTATCTGAATGAGCAATTATGACGTTCTACTCGGTATACTTTCAAAAACTGATTAAATTGGTACCACCATGTAATCTAACAACCAATAAACCGTTGTCACCATTTTTTACAAATATTGAGATTTTATTTTAAATAGAAAGATAAAAAAAACAAAGACAACAAAAAGCAACAACAACAACAACAACAACCAAAGCAACAACACCACCGAAAGCCTGTTGCATCATGAACTTCAGAAATAGACCAGAATTCAATGTTTTCTGTGGCACTGGCACCAAAATCAATCCTTAGACTGGACAGAACTGATTCATTTATATTTAGAATGTCATAGTTGTGTTAATTTTTAGAAATGAGCTGCCTGGTTGGTATATTCTGTTGAACTAACAATCTGGTACCTCTGTAGCTGTAATAGAGTTGTCTTATCTTATATTATTTGGTAAGCTCATAGGTGAATATCATAGCTACTACAAAGCTTTAGCTCAGCATGCTTCTTTTTTCTTCATTCTCTTTCATAAGCCTAGCCTGTATCAGTCTTGTTTCAACCATAAGTTAGTCAAGTAATAAACACATTTCTCTGCTAACAACTTCCACCATTTTGTATCATTATACAGCTGCACAATGACTGCCAGCTCAACATATTATACGCATGTGCAACTATTATGTAATAGCTTCCTTCTAAATGCACCATTCTAAAGTGTCCAGGTCATAGCTGGCAAATTTACCAGATAGTGATACCCAAATAAGGACCTTGTAGTTAATTTAAAACTTGGAGGCAATAATAACAGATTCTGATGTGTAATTGGCCAATTCAAAGTGAATAAATGTGAGGTGAAGGTCAGTTTAGAAACCATAGTAGCTTTATTGCCTTCAATATTAGCTAATAAACGAAAAAATAACATTGGAGAACTTGAGGTTCTCCAGAAAAGCAGTTCTGGTTTCTCCCATCTCTGCTCCAGTTCAAACCACTACATCTGTGTGGCTCTGAAAATAACAATGTTATAGAATTCTATGTTTGGCCGGTTTTATACAACTTTCGCTCTAACAGGTCATTATTTCCAAACTATTGTAGATCATGGTGCGAGTTACCTTGGGGATATTACACTAGGTCTACAAAGTTTTTTTTAAGAGAAGAGCCAAACATATGATTCTATTTAAAAATTGCTCATGCTTTACTACTACTTAATATTGAATCTGCGATGTTCTACATTTGTATACGAGAATGCACTGATCAACATTGCAGTTTTTTAAGCAAGCCTTGTATATAAGAAATTATTTAATAGTGATGCCAGTTGCCTCAAATTCACCAGCCCGTTGAATAAAGCTGGCAAGATGCTCATTAAGGAATATAAGAGCATATGTGACTATTTCCTGAATTCTGTTTGCATAGAGATCCACTTGTTCTTCTTCATAGAGATCAGTTATTTTATGAGCTTGGTCGGTTGTGAAACCAATTAACTGAAAGATAAAATATAACTGTCCAGAAAATAAATATTTAATACAGCTCTATAATAAAATATGTACATGTATGTTTAGAATTAGAGCAAGTTGCATTTATTAAAACACCAGCCTGCCAAAAATAGTTGTCTTCCTGCTGTGTAGCTTAGTTATTGATAACTACCTGGTATCTTTATATATTGGAGCTCAGGCTATTAAATTTTGTTACAAAATTCATCCATGGTAGAGGTCTTGCGTGGGTGGACAATATAGTACTTCAGTTAAAAAGTATTGTTACCTTCCACTACCATGTACCAAATATACTTCATGCCTATTTACAGTTTCATCGGGTTAAGACGAATCTTAAAAAATAGACAGAAGCAACAAACCAATCTAAAGTGTGATAAATAAAGGGGTGGGTAGGCTTACCAGACCTACTGAAGTCCAATCAATGCTGCTAATAGTAGGCTGCACCAGCATGTGAAGAATGTGATTGAAAGCAATCTTTGCCTCGACAGCCTCACTTTGGGTCTCAGTAACTCTGCGGAGTGCTTGACTGTGGTGCTGAGTTATCTGCTCTCGAGCTACGCTATTATTCTTCAGTGCTGAATGAGCTAAAATTCATTAAATCAGACTTTATTGTACACAGTACTGTAATTAACAAATTAAATAAAAAATAAGTGGGAAAGAAATGTCCACCATTTCATTTTTGATTCATCAATTGCAACAAAAGAAAATAAATAGAGCGAAAACTAAGAGAATTTACTTTGCATTATATTTGTGAACTCTTACCACATAGTTGGATATTGGTCAGCATTGGAGTGTCTTTGAAGTCTGTATTGCTAACAGGAAGTATGTGGGAAATTACATAACAACATGGTGAAAATACGTCAGCCAGATAGTATGTAATTATGGCCCCAAAAGTATACAGGTAAAAGGACTTAGAGTAATAATCAGGCAAAGAAGTAATTGTAATTGACTTATACAATAATTGCGAAGGCCTGATTGGCTAATAATAATATAATACACATCATACATGCAGTAGTTGATAACAATAATAAGATAATAGGTACAATGTCAAGCATGTATAAGGTAGTAAGTGTAATGTTAAAGTGGGAGTAGCACCAAAGACTGGGTAGTCTTCCTAAGTTGTCCCCTCTTGTATGAGCAGAGAAATATAATTGGAAACCATTTATGCTAAATTTGGTTATTCATTTCTCTTTGGGCGCTAATATTGTTTTACCATAAGTAGTTATGTGTATTTTGGAAAAATACTGAAAAATCGGACACCCACTAACTCTATTCACTCATGGGAGTTTTTAGAAAATATGAAGAAGTTGTCTTATCATTGTAGTATACCCTCAAATAAATGAGAAGTTTCCTTGCTAATTGCACTTCCTTGATGTTTGAAATAAAAAAGACAAGTGAATATAGGTGGCCAAGTATCATGTTATCAAAAGTGTAGAAGGAATTTATAAACTCTTGGTTAATAGAAAAGTTATTGAATAAAAGCCTTTCCATGTGCTTTATAACAAGGTTAACTGGATTACTCAGATGACATAGACTGCCTTTGTTTGAGATCCATTTGTGGTAGATGACATCATCTGCTGTTGCACTGGCAGACCATTTTGAATAGCTCTAGGCAAGTACTATTCAACAAGCTATTCAGCCTTTTGATTGGTTTTGGTCAATTTTGGAAATACTCCCTCTTTAAGCATGTATAGGATTTATGCATAATAATATTGGCACAAGGTATAGTCCATGCTGCTGCAGGCTATGCTGATTCACTACAATATTACTATTTATTTATAATTTTACTAGGTGTATAATTTTAAATTATGGTTTTATGAAGGGAAGAAATTTGCCATGCCATGCTAGCTGATGCAAGACTGATTATATTTTCTTTAGTGGAAATATAACGCTGTATCACAAATAACGAGCATTATTCAAGGTTGGATAGCTTCTAATACAATAAATCCAAACCTTCCCTTCTCCCTGTGTGATGCTGATTATTGTAAAGAATAAGCCTGCCTTTACTGCTGAAGGTATAGTGTGCGCTTTTGAACGTTTCTGACAGGGCATGTGGTAGCCACGATTTGAATAATGCAATAGCACTCAGTGACTGGTAGAGCCTCTCACATTGTTTGAATAGAACATTTTGTTTTGTTCTATCCTAATACCTACAGCCCTAAATTCAGAACCAATACTTTAGACTGATGCATTAATACATAACTGATCACATTATTTTTGCTTCATGAATATTTTGATTACTCAATGTTCAGCTAATAAATTATTTGTTTTGTTTTATTTATGCCACAGATATTAAGATCGACTAATCAATGTAAGAGTGACAGTTGGTGAAAGTGATGCTAACTTTGATGATCCTCCAGAAGATGAGATCTGTAACTACCTTCCTGGAAGACCACCGATGGATCCATATCTGATGACCTGTCACACCAGAATGTATGGTAGATATGTGAGGATGACAGCTGTTAAAGCTGATGCTGCTCTAAACTTTTATGAGATTGAAGTACATGGCTTGGTTCAGATTTGATGTCAGATTTACCCCAGAACACCACAACATCTCATAACACTTTGATTAATACTACGTGTACATGATGATAAACAATGCATCCATTTAGTTACTGTACTGTTTAATGTTGTATCTTGCATGTCAAATATTATCTGAATGAGCAATTATGACGTTCTACTCGGTATACTTTCAAAAACTGATTAAATTGGTACCACCATGTAATCTAACAACCAATAAACCGTTGTCACCATTTTTTACAAATATTGAGATTTTATTTTAAATAGAAAGATAAAAAAAACAAAGACAACAAAAAGCAACAACAACAACAACAACAACCAAAGCAACAACACCACCGAAAGCCTGTTGCATCATGAACTTCAGAAATAGACCAGAATTCAATGTTTTCTGTGGCACTGGCACCAAAATCAATCCTTAGACTGGACAGAACTGATTCATTTATATTTAGAATGTCATAGTTGTGTTAATTTTTAGAAATGAGCTGCCTGGTTGGTATATTCTGTTGAACTAACAATCTGGTACCTCTGTAGCTGTAATAGAGTTGTCTTATCTTATATTATTTGGTAAGCTCATAGGTGAATATCATAGCTACTACAAAGCTTTAGCTCAGCATGCTTCTTTTTTCTTCATTCTCTTTCATAAGCCTAGCCTGTATCAGTCTTGTTTCAACCATAAGTTAGTCAAGTAATAAACACATTTCTCTGCTAACAACTTCCACCATTTTGTATCATTATACAGCTGCACAATGACTGCCAGCTCAACATATTATACGCATGTGCAACTATTATGTAATAGCTTCCTTCTAAATGCACCATTCTAAAGTGTCCAGGTCATAGCTGGCAAATTTACCAGATAGTGATACCCAAATAAGGACCTTGTAGTTAATTTAAAACTTGGAGGCAATAATAACAGATTCTGATGTGTAATTGGCCAATTCAAAGTGAATAAATGTGAGGTGAAGGTCAGTTTAGAAACCATAGTAGCTTTATTGTCTTCAATATTAGCTAATAAACGAAAAAATAACATTGGAGAACTTGAGGTTCTCCAGAAAAGCAGTTCTGGTTTCTCCCATCTCTGCTCCAGTTCAAACCACTACATCTGTGTGGCTCTGAAAATAACAATGTTATAGAATTCTATGTTTGGCCGGTTTTATACAACTTTCGCTCTAACAGGTCATTATTTCCAAACTATTGTAGATCATGGTGCGAGTTACCTTGGGGATATTACACTAGGTCTACAAAGTTTTTTTTAAGAGAAGAGCCAAACATATGATTCTATTTAAAAATTGCTCATGCTTTACTACTACTTAATATTGAATCTGCGATGTTCTACATTTGTATACGAGAATGCACTGATCAACATTGCAGTTTTTTAAGCAAGCCTTGTATATAAGAAATTATTTAATAGTGATGCCAGTTGCCTCAAATTCACCAGCCCGTTGAATAAAGCTGGCAAGATGCTCATTAAGGAATATAAGAGCATATGTGACTATTTCCTGAATTCTGTTTGCATAGAGATCCACTTGTTCTTCTTCATAGAGATCAGTTATTTTATGAGCTTGGTCGGTTGTGAAACCAATTAACTGAAAGATAAAATATAACTGTCCAGGAAATAAATATTTAATACAGCTCTATAATAAAATATGTACATGTATGTTTAGAATTAGAGCAAGTTGCATTTATTAAAACACCAGCCTGCCAAAAATAGTTGTCTTCCTGCTGTGTAGCTTAGTTATTGATAACTACCTGGTATCTTTATATATTGGAGCTCAGGCTATTAAATTTTGTTACAAAATTCATCCATGGTAGAGGTCTTGCGTGGGTAGACAATATAGTACTTCAGTTAAAAAGTATTGTTACCTTCCACTACCATGTACCAAATATACTTCATGCCTATTTACAGTTTCATCGGGTTAAGACGAATCTTAAAAAATAGACAGAAGCAACAAACCAATCTAAAGTGTGATAAATAAAGGGGTGGGTAGGCTTACCAGACCTACTGAAGTCCAATCAATGCTGCTAATAGTAGGCTGCACCAGCATGTGAAGAATGTGATTGAAAGCAATCTTTGCCTCGACAGCCTCACTTTGGGTCTCAGTAACTCTGCGGAGTGCTTGACTGTGGTGCTGAGTTATCTGCTCTCGAGCTACGCTATTATTCTTCAGTGCTGAATGAGCTAAAATTCATTAAATCAGACTTTATTGTACACAGTACTGTAATTAACAAATTAAATAAAAAATAAGTGGGAAAGAAATGTCCACCATTTCATTTTTGATTCATCAATTGCAACAAAAGAAAATAAATAGAGCGAAAACTAAGAGAATTTACTTTGCATTATATTTGTGAACTCTTACCACATAGTTGGATATTGGTCAGCATTGGAGTGTCTTTGAAGTCTGTATTGCTAACAGGAAGTATGTGGGATATCACGGGCTCATGTGGTTTACCTTCGTAACTAAAATTGAACAAAAATAAACTATATTGTCTACTTGCCCATGTAAATATTTAAGACTGCTATTGGATAGGACTCTAAAAATTGTGGGCGGAGTCCAGGAAACTTTTCATCTGCCATTTGACTATAGAAACTTTTAAAAAGCAGTAGAAAGTAGAAAACTCACTTAAACAATAAAAAAGAATATCGAATTTCATCTTTTGGGAATTTTTTAATATTAGTATAATATTATACACGTAGCATTCCAACCTCTGTCGAATATGCGATGTCACAACGTCATAGTATGGTAAGCTCATCAGGTAAACTTTGCAGGCTAAATCCATCTTCTAAGGCTCTCTCTACGAAGGAATGGTTATACCATGTTATATACCAACTGTAGCTAGTTGTTAGTAGTTATTGGTACTAGCTACTAGTACCAATAACTACTATAACTAATAGTATACAATTCATGTACTTATTGAAAATTCCAAGAATAATTTTACAGTGAAATTGAAATCTAGTTTACTGTAAACTATGCCTAGTGCTGCAGTCCCTGCTCATTAATATCATTTCGTAGCACGTTAATATATCAGCCAATGCGAAATAGAAATTAATTGTGGGCTATCTTATGGATCCTTATGTTAGAGATCAATAATAGTCTGAGTTCTTCTATTCTTTCTCTGCTCACTATCAAGTCTATTGCTATGAACTGTAATCTACTGCACTGTCTACCAGTCTATTTATACGCATATATGTATACATACTGATACACCTTACCATCTCTCAGCTCCAACCCTGCCAGTTCCTTGTTTAAACCAAATACAAAATGTCCATACAGGTAGGATGACTGAGCAAAAAGCTGGCGGTGAACGCTAAGCTGAGCTATCAACACCCACAGAAAGCTATCCATGCTTAATAAAGCTATCCATGCTTAATAAAGCTATCGCCTATCTTATATTCTATTGATTCACACACACACTGTTGCCTAGCAACAACCTGCAACTTGTATCTCACCGAACTTAATGGAGTGATTTTAGTTATTTAGTAAAATCATATTGATATCCTTCTGTTGAAAGTCTTACGGTGCTAATCCTGATGCTAAGATGATACATGGTGCTAATACCTAAATGCACTAGCCTGATATAATTAGAATTAGAATCATATAGTTTGGAAATCAATCGTTGTTACTAGTTGGGGTAGTTTGATTCAAACTATAAAATAGGTCAAGCTGTCATGAGCTTCTTCCTTAGAAAGAGTGACAGTCAAATTGTTGGAAAGGAGGATAGTATTAATATTTTTAATGTCCACAGGCGCAATAGTCGTATTATATTATTAGGATTTATTAGTACCATTTCAACACTACCATAGCCATGTGTAATAATAGATGTAGTACAACAGGTGGTTCAGCAAATTTGTCCAATGATTGAAAACATAATTTAGAATTAGAATTGCTATGCTAATCAATTCAGCTCTTTCAAATTCACCATTTCCCGTGGCTAGACTGACTTCTTTGATTACTGCTTAATTCTTGCACCCTCTAAGTTCATAGAGCTGTTGTTGGTTGCCAGCTACCGGTCCTCTAGTGTAACCTAAGTCTACATTATTTCCAGCAATGATTTGGCCAAATTTTTGGTCACCAGCAAACACCGCGTCACAGTTTACATCTTCTCCAGTGTAGCCAGGGAGGTATTCCTCGCAACAGAACTGTGGATTCTCCTGTGCAAATTTCTGCATAGCAATTAGATCCTCTTTCTGCCGCATCAAATTTTCTCGATCATAAAGTTTCTTGTCTTGTTTATTCATCTCATTTTGCCGTAGTTTCTTTAAACCTGGGACCAAGATTGGATCAGTACAGCACCCATCTTTTGGTGGATTACGAAAGAGATGCTCTCTCCGCATAACTTTATACTCATTGGTCATGGGCTGTGGTACAAGTACTCTCTGGTCTGGGTACTGTTTCAATGATGCTGGATCCTGCATCTTGGCAACAGCTGTAGCTGGGATATTATTAACCTTGGTACAGGTGAGATAATTTTTGCGATCCACCAACTTAGCCTGAAATACAAGTAGTATATCAGAGCCTGGTCTATTATCAGTCAACCTTCTTTTTGATATTTTGCCAACAACATTATAAAAACATGATGATATGACGTTGGCTGCATAAACTGCACACCTACACGTACTATTTGCATCTCTTTGCAGCAATATGAAACTGGGTTGTGGTTTGCCAAGTTGATAGTTATTGTATTTACTGTCTTCTGAAAAAGGGCAGATTCCTATTAAGTCTTGATGCAGTTTGTCCACACTGGCCCATTCAGCCTTGTCAACGAAAATTTCAACTTAAAAAGGAAGACAAATCTAATGTGTAGATTCTTTATCACGAAATTCAGCATTGCTAAAGACTAGCAGTTCATCAAATCACATTTTTACACTAGCATAGCCTTAGCACCAAGGGAGATACTCACCCAGCCCCCTTGTGATTGGATCCATCTGTGAAAGTAGTTATTAACAAATTCTGTAGCTATGTGAACCAAATCATAGATTCTTCTTAACTGGACCTCTTGACTAGCACCCTTCCTCTTAGCAACACTGTACACAAGATCTGAGGTGAACTCTATTACCTGTGAAATGCAATGTTTTATTAGTTAACATTGCACATGAATAACAGTCTATCACATTGAGAGAATATAAATCTAATGCTTCAAAGAATGCAAATTTTAACTCAGTCACCAAAGAAAAATAATTGTATTAGGATAGGAAGAATACTAAGTTATTTTGTCTTCTCTTCGCGATGTTTAACATTTGCATCAAAAATAATCATGATTTAAGCATTTCAATGGAATTGTAATTTTTTTGACCGCATTGTGTTAAACGAGAATATATTTGCTGTAGCGCAAAGTTCAAGAGAGACCATCAATTAGAATGTGTTATTTGGGAAGAACTTGGAGGTTGACAAAGTACGGATATTCAGAGAAACCGGAGATTGAATTATTCACCCACCATAATGACTCTATCCCAGGTAGGTGTAGCGTTGTCTTGCACAAGCCATGAGAACATCATTATATCGAAACTTTTCCACACCAAGTGTTTGGCTACACACAGATCTCTCATTATTCGGATCTGTTCATTCCAACAAGCGGTCACTGAATGGTACTTGTGAGCCACACATGGCATAAGCCATCTAGCTATTCAAACAAAAGTCTTAAATCAGTCTATGTAGAGATACTTTTGTGATGGGCACGCTACGTGTCTCAGCCTCTGTTCCAGGTTTTCCAACAGTTTAAAAACCATTTGCAGCAATTTCCCCCATCCCCCCAACCTATTTTAAAAGAGCTTAGTGCGCATTTTAAATTGTCACAGCCATGTCTTAACCTATTTTTCTTTGCAACTCGGCTACTGATGGTTTAGTTACCATCCAACCCTAACTTGAGCCTGCCAATTTATGCACATGCTTACATATACCTATTGAGGATATGGAATAAATATAAATATATAAATATAGACGCTGTAAATTGTTGATAGGGAAGCAACTCAAAACAGAGAAAATAGTCGCGATATTTTTACATAAAACTCTACATTCAACTTCACAAAGTCTGTGTACACGTATATATTATCTAAAGCAACTGTTCACATTTCTTACCAACATCTACCATGGCTACAATGATCTCCGACTGAGCGTATTCAGTTTCTTGAGCTCTCAAGATGGTTAGAATTTGGGGCAAGATGTATCCAACTTTATCTTCAATTTCGTTACGAGCTGCTAAACTATGATAAAAGAATTTTTTCAGTTACATCAGCTATATATTACACCTTTAAAAAGTTGCTAAATTGCGAACAAACTAACCTAACATTTGACATAACATTAAATAGTGCATTGATCAAACCAATTGGAAGGCAGTTAACTCCCTGTTCAATGACTGACCAAATAGGAATAATTGAAATTGATAGCATGTCTGTTTGGTTATCTCTATAGTCTCTATCCTCCAGTGACTAACCAAAATCTTATTTAGAAGGCAGCCATTTTAAAACTAAAAACCCGTTAGCTCCTGAAGCTAAGCTACAATGTACATTAGGTGCTAAATATCCAGATGTGAACTATCATTTGCAAACTGCCCACTAATACCCATGCTGCCAGTTATCTCTCTACTTTTACTTACTTTTCTCGTACATAAGCTGATATAAGATCATAGTTGACATGTGACGAGTCCAGTTTCTCCTTCTGCTCGGCCAACAGCGTGTTCTGCTGCACCTCTGCTTTATTTACATAAACAGTGCCCCCTGGCGACCTCTCCACGTCCTCAATCCTTAATGCTGTGTTTGGAATGTCAAACACTTGCTGTTTCATTATGTTATCGCTTACCAATAAGAAACCCGACTACAATAACTATAGATTATGACAGAAAACCGATACGATTCTGGTGTCAGTTGTTATTCACAGGTCATAACATTGACATTTTTAACTAGACTCTGCAGTTTTAAGGTAAGTGTTGGCTAGAGTTATTGCTTGGCCTTCAACAAACTTGGCATACTAAGATAAGGCAGGCAAACATGGGTAGTCTTTGAAGAGGCATTTGTATGCCCGTTGCTAGTTTTATAAACTGTTGTTATGCACCCACTTACCCATCCACCTGCAGTGTTAATAAAGGAAGCCATAAAGTAGTCGAGGAAGTCAGCACAGAGTCCCACCAGCAAGAGAATTCTATTTATAGATTTCTTCTTGTGTTGAATAATGTTCTGTTCAATCATAGACATGGTGAACGCTAAAACCTGCAAATAATAACAGGAAGTGACATCATATTCACAAAAATATTCTCAAAAATAAAACTGTTCAATTTGAGTTAAACTCATGCATATACGAGTATAATGCAAGATGAATAACAAGAATAAAGGGTTAAGTAATAATGTCCTCACATTGCGGTTGGACCAAAATTTACTTTCATAGGGCGGCACTTCCTGTGAACTGACTCAGTTATTGGTGTAGATACTATTGATAGGTCTATAATTGGACAGATTGGTGAACGGCTCGCCGACTCTACCATGTGACATATATCACAAAATGACATACTATTTGACATACTCGTGTACCATGTGACGTATATCATGTGACATATATATCATGTGGCATTTCAATGTCATGCTTACCATGAGCACTCTCTCCCAACACATGACGTGCTGATCGTCGAGTAGCCACGCCCTCAGTGTGTCGTTAAACACACTGATAACTATCGGATCTTTTGACTCCAAGTCAGTAATGTAGAAAATTTGTTCAATCTTTTCTGCCGTAACTTTCTCCACGTCACTTGTAGATTTATGGATTAAAAGGTGAACTAGAATGAGGGTATATGTTGCAAAGTTATATATCGTATTACTTTGGTTGTAAGGGACATGTTCACACATGTATGGCTTTAGCATGCTCTAGGTTAGGTTAAGCGCATTCCATTATTAGTTATGGTATTTTCTAAGAATGACACGATAACACATAAAAATTAAAGATCAGGTCGAGTGAGGTCGTAGTCAAGTATTATTCCTGCACATTCGATCTGCAAGTTTTTAATTGTTTCATTTAAGGACCATGATTTTTATGGTCAAAGCTGAAACGGAGAGCTGTGTTATGTTATAAATAAATACATGTATATTAACATGCTGCTATGGCTACATTAGTTTTTGTGATATTACGGTAAGCAAAAATTTTGATAGACATTGACAACAGAAGGGCAAGTTTCATCATTGTCTTTAAAGTTTTACTTATTTTGGCTGAGGACACAGTAATAACCAGACAGGTTCCCATCACTTGCAGTCACTACTAAACTGTAGTTACTTGTTTTACAGTGAACACTCCATCATTTTTATTTATGTGAGCTCCAATTTTAGGAGCTAAATCTACTGACATGCAAATTTCGAAGCAATGGTAGCTAACACCAATGTTATCATGGTTCAGGATCAAGACATGACTCACCCACTTGGGCTAGGGTGTTTTGAAGTTGACTACTTTCATAGTCAGGTTGTGTCTGGGGAAACAGTCTGTCTAGATCATCTCCAGGCACCATCCCACTACATCTTAAGCTAAATAAAGTATCTTATAGTATAGTTATAGGAGAATGGACCACTTAATATAATGCAATTCAATCACAGCCTCTTTACTCTGAACAAATAATTTGACGATTTTTAAAAAGAAACTCTGTTATCTAATGTGCTTATTAGTTTCTGCACCATCAGTGTTTAGTTTCTGTTGTCATTTATACTAAACAGCTAAGAGTAGTAGAAATAGTAGCTAGCTACGTGCTGGTTCCCATGGGTGCCAATTATAACAATATTCAGCCATTCATTAACGCCTCATAAATCGCCAGGCACTAGTTGACGGATATGGTAACAGAAAACGAATCTAGAGGGAAATAATAAAGTTGAACCGCAAGACCAACTGTGCCTAATCTTGGATGTCTAACTATCGGTGAATTCAAAACTTTATTTGGTGACAGTTTCTCCTGCATCAAGTATTTGACATAATGTTATGCTGTCTAACAAAGACGATCATGAAACGAAAAAAGTACGTACTTTTTTTTAACATAGCCAGCCACCAGGTGATATGAGCCACATGGTTCTGGTCCAAAACCTTCCTCTTCACTCATTTTAACTGATAGGAAGTAGTAGCATGTGATTTACTGAGACCCTGCTCTCTTCTTTACGTTATTATGTAAGGGATATGTGTGAAGCCATCAGTTTTACTAATACTAGCAAATTTCACAAAATGCTAATAATATTGGCAGCAAAAACGTGAAATAAGTTCAATGAAACTGAGGCAAAAAATTATAAAATTGGTAAAGTATTAGTAGGGTCAATATTTCGTTGAAAATGTTGTGTAACTTTCGGGATCAGCTGTTAGAGTGCTTACGGGCAGTTTATTAGGAATAAAGGTTTTGACTGCGATTATTTGTTAAAAATGATGAAATTGAAACATTTGGATTAAGTGTGAGGTAGATTTAGTTTGATGATTTGTAACCATGCTGTTTTATCTACGTAGTCATTATGGTTAAACCAGATCTTTCTGGAAAACTTGAATGCTCAAGTTTTGTAAGTACTAATCGTACAGTTGAGAAAACATTAAACATCACGTAGAAAATGTAACCGATTAACATATTAAAGCATATTCAGGAATTTTACTCGTTTATATGACTTGTGGCTGTATTTAATGGCCGAATGCAATGTAAGTGTCCAGGAGTGACTAACACTTGTTCTGAAGGGGACTCCCTTTGTTAACAATAAATATTATTACTAGTCTTCTTTATTATAATGAAATATATTATTCTGACCTAGCTGAGTGTGATAGGGAGTTGTATATTACCGAACGAAAATAATTTTTGTTTCTGCACGTTACTAAATTTATCTAGCATGCACATGCAATATCCAGACATGTCTATTAATGGAAATGCTAATTTCACTCCTGTCAAAAATGTAATTTATAGTATGCATAGAGAAATAACAGTACGTTTCAACATAGAGTGTCCTTTATTAGCATGCTAATGAAATAACATCATTTGCTATACGTTATATTATATGTTTAAGTAATGAGCTAAGTTTTGGGATAAAACTTTCATTTGAATAGATTCACAAGTAGGCTTGAGGAAAAAATTTTTTTGATGACTTTTTATATCAACTGAAAGCGTTTGCTCTACAAAGCATTTTAAGGCGGAGGGCAACATCTCCACAGTTTCCGACTCCAGTGACTACCACGAGTAGCTTAAACTGTAAACAATAGCACCGCTTATTTGTACTTTCCTTTACGTGAGAATTTTTATTTATTTAAATAGAGCGATTTTAAATAACCGGAAATATTATTTCAACTTGCATTTGTTTGACTATGTTTCTTGTATTATAACTTTTATATCAATGTTTCCTGTGGGCGTGGTTTGGACTAACACCCAGAGCATGGGCCACCACCGGCACCTGCTGGAACACTGCCATCTGTTAAACGAAATCCTGCAGCTTCACAATTGGTATCCTCTTCTGGGTCTTCATCTTCTGGCCCTCTGTAAGCTCCAAGACGCTTTTGATCTCTTTTATGTGGAGCAGTAAACGTCTGGAACCGAGGGTCTATCCCATGGGCTTGGGTTGCTAATGCGTTCTTCAAAAAATTTTTCTTAATTTGGGATATTTCGCTATCAGTACCAAACGCATCATCAAGGTTAGCCTCTGCACCAGTGTAGTCTGGCATATACTCATGCTTCCACAGATCGGGGTTGTCTGGGTTTGGTGTCACTCTTTGTTTTTCCATCAATTGGTGGTGAGATTTAAAACATTTGTCCCGTAGCATCAATTTCATATATCGGTCAGTGATTTCTTGTTGTTTCGTGTGTTCAAAATCGTCATCAAGAGGTGGGTCTGGGACATAATCCCTCTCTTTACGGTGTGCAAGAAAGTGTTCTCTTTGCACCATATAAAATTCTTTGATTGCGGCATCTTCATCAAAGTAAAGTTGATCAGGATTTTCATGTAAGTCAACATCATCTCCTGGTGGTTTAAAGATAGCCATTGCTGGAATGTTATAACACTTAGTTCTCTGAAGATAGGGTTTCAAACTTACAACTTTTTCCTGAAAGACGTGAAAACAAGCAGGGAGTTACACTTAATTCTACTTCTCGTTTAATCGCAATACAACATGCATATTACACGAGCAAGTGAGTGCCTTGGCACTCTTTTAAACTGCGTGTGATTTTTCTAGAAGACAGCAATAAATTGTGTTATTTGCTAGAGAGCGGCACTGAATAACCACCGCTTGAAATTATTATAAGTTTTTTCACCAGGCTTGCAGTAGAAAATCCTACAGGCAATTCTGTTTCACATAATATTATTAATAATATAGTACTAAATCAAATGCTATAGTCACTTCGAAAATGGTTTGCAATCAATAAAATATTGTGACAATGTTATACTGCCTCGACTTACCCAGCCGCCTTGCGCGTAGATCCACTTATGGAAGTAAGTGTTTATAAACTCCGTGGCTATGTGAACCAAATCATAAACTCTCCTCATGCTAACTGGAATGTCGACGCCTTGTAGTTTTGCTACACTGTACACCAAGTCCGAGGTGAACTCCAGCAGCTATGTTAAAGAAAATATAAATAAACTTAAATTTCAGTAAACTAATAAAATACGCTCATAATTACTGGCATATTGGAACTATCAAATAGCGTCCTCAAAGATTCTCCCAGTCTTATCCACTGGGGAGCCTCAGAAAGCATGGCAATTGCCGTAATAAGTGCAGTAACAGCTGCAATAGTTTGTGTAATAGTAGTAGCCACAGTAAAAACATTAACAGCCACAATGTACGTGTAAGTGATGGAAAATCCACAATAAGTACAGTGACAACCGTGACTAAAATTATAGCAACTAAAATACATAAATTAATACTTTAATTAATGAAATCATATGACTTCTTCTTACATGTAAATTACATTGAAAGAGAAACACTTCAGCAATTGACCAATTTTATGATCAATTTGCTTTAAATTCAATAAAATATTTTAACGAAGTTACCTAATTATTACAAACATGCTAAGATTTTTCTAGAATGCTTTGATCTCACATAACCTTGCCATTAATATTCACTGACTTGATCCTCTTATGAAAATGTTCACAAACTCGAGATGAAGTTATCAAGAAAAGGCATGTGGACCATTACCATAATTATTCTATCCCAGCTGGGAGTTGCTTCATCCTGAACAAGCCATGAAAACATCATAATGTTATACTCTGTCCACACTGCGTACTTAGGTGTATTCAAGTCTTTCATGTGACATATCTCTCCCGCGTATGACTTGGTAACTGCATCGTATTTCTGGTAAACATTGTGCACCAGAACTTTTGCTGTTGGAGAAAAAACACAAATATTATCTTATATTCTTGTGAATGGATTTAATTTACTACTAGCTAAAGAACTCCTAAAACTGTTACAGTACTATGCTAACACCCCATAATATACATCTACTTATTAACCGTATAAGCCTACCGACATCTGCCAAAGCATTCACCACGTCAGATTTGGAGTAGTCTACCTCCTCTTCTCTCAAAGTCTTCATAATATCAGGGAGGATCTTTTCTATGTTGTGTTCAATAGAATTTCTGGATCTCAGGCTAGAAACAAATCAATTCCGTGAAAGTTTAGCCGCACAAAATACCAAACTGACTAAAACTTTCTGCGCAAAATCTGAATTTCTCTTTCACCAGTAAATTAGTAGCCGAGTCTAAATAAATTTTCCTCAAACCATTTCTAAATATTCTCTACTTCTACACTTGCTAGAACAATAGCTGCTCTATTTTATGCCAGTATATATAAGTATATTATATAATATATAATATACAAAATGAAGTAAACCCCAATATAAACTGACAATAATATTAAGATTTGCAGCTAAAGAAGAACTTACTTATCTCTGACATAAGCGGATATAATATCAAAGTTTATGTATGAACAGTCAAACTTCTCAGCTTTCTCTGTCAAAAGGGTTTTCTGAATGACAGCCTCTCCATCTACATAAACAGTACCTCCAATCGAACGGACAATATTTTCTGTCTTCTTAGCTGTGCAAGGAATATCAAACTCCTGCTGTCTGAGCATTCTGTTGCAACACCCCATGAGCCCTGCCTACAAAAAGTAAGTGCTTAAAAAAAATTCACATAATTTTGTAATTAATAATTACTAATAAAAGGACAAAAGTATTGTAATGACTCTATTTAATCCACTAATTTGGTAAACAGTGACTTTTGGAGGAAATGATCATCGAGCTCAGGTTCAAACTATATGTTTGTGACACTGCTAGTGTGGAAAATTTATTTGTTTAAAAATATTTTGAGAATTAAAAGGGTTTTAATTATATTGGTAACATTTCTTATATTTCTGCAATGATCCTGTTATTATTATGAGTGGAGGGTCTGGAATTCCATGACAGTGATACATCTCTTTAGGGTAGGAGCTCGGCATAAGAGAGGGAGAGTTGCAGCTAACCTCTGATTTTAGCCATTTAACACAGTTTTGTGCTTTCTGTACTAACAATATATTTTTTTAATATCCAGATAATTCTGACAGATTTACACCGTGCAATTAAGTCAAGTAAGACAGTCATGCACTTACCCAACCACCTTGCAGCTCTATAAAGACAGACAGGAAGTTATCTATGAAATCAGCACACAATCCAACCAATAGGAGCACCCTCGATCTCGCCTTTTCCTTGTGTAGTGTGATATTTTGGTTTATCATGGACATTGTAAACGCAAACGCCTGTTAGCAAACAATAGACAACTACTCACTGGATTTTCAACATAGTTCGCCAATGGAGGTGATATGCATGCATCTCTCTAATAAACCCTTACTATAATATAGAGGTATGTCTGTTTTTATTTATGTTGCAATTGACAACGATTTTTGACCAAGTTAGTGTGTAAAATGCATTGTAGATTAGCAAAATGGTGAAAGTGCAATCACAATATAGTATTTTTGTGGTTCTGTCCCAGATGACCAAAGGTCTGTACACAAGCTACCAACAACTTATTTAGCAATGTAGTGATTGGCTACCTAGCCTCAGCAGTCCATGCGCCTTAACGGCCTCAAGCTTGTAGTTTTGTCCTGACTAAGTATAGTGCACCAGCATAACTCCGTAAATGTAAGTATAAGTATGAGTGCATTGAATGAACTTAACAGCTTGAAAGTACATAAGAGACTGCACTGTATAACAATATTCTGATTCCTTTTATAGGCAAAGAGAACAAAGAAGGACGTTCAGTTACTTCCAGCAGGCTCCGGACTACGATATATAGCGCATTAAAGAAATGGACGACCCATGCTAAAAGCTGTCCTATAAGACATTACTACATGTATATAATTATATAAACAACATTACGGTAAGGGCTCATGGGTGTACAATAAAGATGTTACTAATATAAAACAGCCTTCTAACGTGATAAAGTAGGCAACGATCTTAAGGGTCGTCGAGCAAGCAGACGGACCGGGGGTTGTCCATTACAGTATTTACGTAGTGTTGCCGATTTGAGCTATAGAATTTTTCATTTGAGAGCCTTCTCAGTGTATAGTTTTGAGCTTATACTAGTAATTAGGCGTATTCGGATATTGCACCGTGCAAGCTTTATAGATAGCAATCTGCAGCAATAACAATTTATTTTATTCAATAATATAGCGCTAGCTATTAATAAAGCTAGGCTAGGCATGCCTTCTAATAATATTTACTGTTAACAAGGGGAAGCCCCTTCAAATCAAGCATTAGTCACGCCTGAACGCTAAAGCTGTGTTCGGATATTAAAAGCAGTCATATGAACCAGTAGTTTCCGAAAACGCCTATTATTTGGCAACATATTTTTTATTCTTCACTTCAGATCTTACCATGAGCACCCTTTCCCAAGACATGGTGTGATTGTCGTCGAGTAGCCATGTCCTTAGAGTATCATTAAATACAGATATAATAATGGCGTCTTTAGAAGAATGGTCGGTGAGAAAGAGAATCTGCTCTGTTTTCTCTACTGTCAGTTTCTCCATGTTCTTGCTGCTCCTTATCTTGACCGTTTGAACTGTCAGAAAAAAAATAGCTTGTGAAGTAAACGCCTAAAGATTGTCTAAGTAGTTGATGTCTGTCTGGTAACAAGAATTTACTCATTCGCTGAAAAGTAATTTAAATATCAAGGTCAAAGGTCAAGTAGTTGATTGCGGTTGGAATTTTCCATCGACTGATTTCTATGTATCTTCTTTGATTGGTGCTTGTGTTTTAGCCTTTGGTGATTGGCTTAAAACCCGGAAAAACCAGAATCCCAACGGCAAACATTAACCCTCCAAACATTTAGATCTCAAGAAATCTGTGGGTAGACATTCTCATAGATCTCGTCATTACTTACTTATCTGACACAACGTAACTTGGAACTCGTCTCCCTCGTAGTCCACAGAAGTTGGCGGGAACATTCTCTCAAGCTCATCATCTGGTATTGTCTTACTGCATCTCAAACTAGAGTAAAAGTACTGATATTTGTGATACTGTAACTATGGGTAGTCTAATTCTTAATTTGTGTGTTATATGTGCATGTAGCAGTTTAAAGGCAACCAAAATGGTTTCTATGCATATCAGCTTTATTAAATTGGCACCAAACTTTTTTAATTAAACAGGGCATTTTTTTATGAGCTAGCAGTTTCCGGCAGTCAAATAGCAATTTGAATAGTTAGTTTTTTCTAATCTACATTTTAAATGTGGTGTGCACAGTCCTGATATAGGGTTGTTTGACTCTAAGCCTAATATTATCTTAGATCAAACAAGTTCGCTAATAAGATGGTTAATGCGCAACACCGTAGTACCGCAGCACCGCAGCACTGGAGCACCGCAGCACCGCAGCACCGCAGCACTAGAGCACCGCAGCACCGCAGCACTGGAGCATTGCAACACTGTTTCGCCGCAGTAAGAACATGTAGGTAAGTCTGACTCCAACTACAAAGTAAATTCGTATTCATCCAATGGTTTTATTATTCTATAACCATCAGGACTGCAACTACATCTGCACTTACTTTTGAAACCAATTTGGTACATTCTTTGCTGAGATGACTGCATGACCTCTGGTAAAATTTCTACCCAGTTCTACACTCCAATAAACTCTTTTTGCACTGGATATTATTCCATTCAACATACATATGTGACTGAGTACATTAATAGCCTGTGCTCCACATATACACTGTAACTATCTAACTCTTGCTTAATTTCAGCAAAGTAAGAGGTGCACTGGAGTACACCAACTACTAACATATATATTGTGTAATTTTATATAAGAAACGTTTATATACGCATCACTCACTTTCTCTTAACATAGCCAGCTACGATGTAATATGTATTACAGAGAGGCTGGGGAGGCCCTCTTATTTTGCCATCTGAGTTGGCCATTATTCAAACCTACTAAACTTTAAAGTATTCCTTTTCGAAAAGAATGCAAAAATCTCCCAAATATGCGAAGCCAGAAAAGATTTCATGAAAATTAAATCAGTCAACTAATTAAATATAATGATATAAAATACAAGAACAGAGTAAAATACGTTATTCATCATATTGTGGCTATAAATTATATTTATACTAAAATTGTGGCTGACTTAAACTACAGCTACTTGTCTGACTCTTTCAGCTGCTCTAAGAAGTTTAGTTTTTTCAATATAGACATTCGCTCAGTGGATAAAAAATATTGACAATCTTATAATGTGAGATATTTCTACTGCAGCTACATTATTTTCTTTTGAACTATTTCAAAAATTTTCTAGCTTTTTATCGACAATCTTTTGAAGGTTCTCTCTAGTAGTTCGTAATTAAGCTGAGCTTTTAAACACTACATGAGCTTGAAATGTATGTGATAAACTAGCTATAAACTATGTCTGGGTTGGATAGTAGACAACATCCAGGTGCTGTTGGGGCTCCTGACCACATTAATACAGATTCCGTCGTAAAGTATCTGGTGAGGTGTGGTGTACAGAGACTTGGAAAAGAGTAAGTAAGCTACATTAATAACGGTTTCCTCTGGGTCAAGCAAACTTTTCAATTTGAAAATAATGCTCACGAGTTGCAAAAATTGTACCGTACTTTATGTAATTGAAGAGTTGAAAAAAATCAATTTCTATTTTTAACACCTTCATGCATGTATAAATTTTGCACATGTGTACATACAGTAATTATGTACATGTATATAAACTTCATGTGCATGCAACATTAGAATTTCTGCAAGGGATTGTTCAATATGGCATCTACGTCTACCGTTCAGAGACTCAATTTCACATTTATGAAAAAGCTATCCCTGGCAGAGCTTTGAAACCCAGCACCTAGCACAGCAAGCAGAGCACATTACCACTACACCAGCTCAGTAACCTTAGAAAAAAAGCTTCGTCAGTGAGCAAATGATGTGAACTGAACCATGAGATACACTTCATATTATGGCCACAGCTTGCTATACGTGAGGTGTTAGGAGGTGCGGTCATTTTTTCATAATATATCTACATGTAATTCATGAATACATTAGTATTTTACTCTAGAATCATTTTTCAGTGTAAAAACTGCGGGAAAGCCTGGCAGTGACATGATTCCAGATGTGACCAGGAAATTGAAACTGGAAGTGAAAGATGAGAAGAATTTGAAAGAACTAGTTGACTATCGTAAGCATCTCTCTTTCACTGATTCAATGTACATGTAATTATACTTTGCGAAATCTAACTCATATTTATATATGATGTATTTTTAGCAAGCAATTTATTTTTGAGCAGTCAGAGACTTGTTTCAAATCCATGAAAATACCACTCCCTAACTGGGTTTTTAACCCGCACTGGTATTTTCATGAATTTAAAACAAATCTCTGACTGCTCAAAAATAAATTCCTTGCTAGAAATACATCATATATATAAAAAAATGGCCAAACCCCTTAACTGGTATTTAGCAGAGCTGGGTCCAAGTCATAGATTTGACTTGACTTGCCAAGTCAAGTCAAGTCACAAGTCGACTTGACTTGGACTTGCCAACCTGATGACTTGACTTGACTTTGACATCAATGTGACTTGACTTGACTTGACTGGGACACATGAATGACTTGTGATTTTGACTTGGGTTCTGCCAAGTCAATCTGGCAAATAAAAATTTTGTACAGTGTTTAGCCAACATGGAAAAAAGGTCTCAATTGTCTACCTATTTATCATTTGTACTAGGTCAGTGCTACTAGCAGCACTCAGAGTATATCAATGTTAGCTATGAGGATACACAATTCAGGCAATATCTAGGCTGTGTGTACGTAAGACTACACAACGACAATGCATAGTCACAAGTACACACAGTGCCAGTAGTGTAAGTGTAGCCTAGGTGTGGTGTCAGCAGTGAATACAATGCACAGTGCAATAATTACTAGAGTTAAATTGCAGGACTGGCCAGTGGACACTCTGTGCTGTACCATGTGCTGTTTATATGCTATGTAACACTGTATTACCATTACTATATACAGTATATAATACTATATGACCAGTCTCAACCGTAGTGCCAATAATACTACTTATATAGACTAGTTCTTTACCCTGATTGCATAACATACATGTACATGCCCTGCTACACCTTGGCATAGGTTTTTAATGGATTGGAATGCCTACTAAACGTAAAATATGTTTTGGAAAATGTAAAATTTTTTGAAGTTGTCTTCCACTTGACTTGCATTTCGACTTGACTTGACTTTGACTTGACTTGACTTGTGACTTGCATGACAGCTGACTTGACTTGACTTGACTTGGGACATCACTGACTTGACTTCGACTTGACTTGCCTTCAAAATTTTAGAAATGACTTGACTTGTTGACTTGCAAGTCGACTTGGACCCAACTCTGGTATTTAGTTTGAGTTTGTGAGACAAAATCAAACATGGTGTAGGCCTACATGTAAACCATATTGCAATAAGCAAGTACTTGAATACACAAAACACAAGTACCCGCTTTGTGGCTGTAACTGAGTGTTTACGCAAGATGTAGCACTATAATGATGATGTCTAAAGTCGTTGGTCAGCATTGTTGTTGTCCAGCAACACCTCACATTAGAATTGTCCGTTCCTTCATAACACAGACGTATTATATTACAATTGACACAATTATTTAGCCAAGATTTTAAAATTTTACCGCTAATATTAGAAAGCAAAAGAAAGATACATGTATAATGCTGGATTTGACCTCTACAACGTTTACAGAGATAGTGGTGAGGAGGTTGATGAACACGGAGGTGATTAGACGAGTTGTGTCCAGAGTTCTGCCCTCCATGGAGAAGAAGAAAGCTGAGAGTCTTTACCTCGGGGAACTCGATGCTATTTTCCAAGCAATTCCAGATAGATGGGTGGAGATTATGCAGGTAGGATAGGATAACTCCAGACCTGAGTCCATCTAGTGGTATGCCAGCTTTTGCGGACTGAATCAAATTCTCTATTTACTAGTTAAAAGTCTTCTAGTTTTTAAATGCATGCATAAAGTTCTTGAATCATGAATGAAGGAAATAGAAATAATTAGAACTAACTGAAATGAGCGCTGAACCCTAAAGTTACTTTTGTCTTGGGAGTTGTCTGAACATAATAACTTGCATTCTCCATTCCTTCTGATAGTTACTTACTTGGCTTAACATTTCACTCTGCTAATGCAGGTAATCTGTATTGCCGTGGAGCTCACTCGATTTGCTGCGATCCGTTCATCCATTACTAGAGTAACAGAGATATGTGATTGGACAGCCAAGTACATTAATGGCCACCATGGTCACTGGATCAAACAATCCGGAACCTGGGTATGGTATTCTCTACGCTAATCAGTAAATTTGTAATTAAAGCGCTGTTTTATGTATTATAGTATTTATAAAGGTTATGCATTGTTTATTAGTTAATTTATGCATGTCGTAAGATAGTGCTAACTTACTGGTACTCTAAGCAGTCTATTGTACAATGTACCTTCACAATTTAAAAGGGCAAAAATGTTTCATTTTGTTCAAAGTTTAACTGATTTCAGCGCTGATGAACCGTCGCAAAGCCTCAATTCTATTATTATTACCCTCAACTAGCAGCTACTAACTACATAAATATAGTCAATACAATTCAAGTATTTCATTTGCTACAATAATTAGTACTGTATTATAATTACTAATGATTAACATGCAGGGTAGTTTGGTAAGGGAGATAACTCTAGAGAAAGCGGGAACCTATGCAGAGTCTACTGTTATCTCATCTCCAGTAAAGAAAGCCTGTGATCCAGATGCCGGAGCTTGGTATATCTACAAGGGTCCAAGGAAAATCACCACATACTATGCTACACATAGATTTATACAAGAGTGGTAAGTACTCCAAATCTTGTCTAGATCTACAATGTACAACTGTACTCTATCTTGATATTAGAGCGACAAGTATATAATTGCATGTATGTCTATCAAGTATTGCATTTGTCTGGTTGCTATTTAAAACTGCCAACTAAAGGTTAGTAATTAATGAATATACATGCATCAGAGCGCAAAATGAGAGAAGAAAAAGATGCCGACTACAAAACCTTAGACTTGCATAAAGGACATTGAAGCCCGCATAGTTATCTGTTTTTGAATGTTTATTTATTAAATAAGAAAGTGACAATAGACTAATGCACATAAATTTTAGTTATATTGATAATTCAGACTTTTTATTGCTTCTAGATAGTAAATCTCCAAACTGCCATATTCATGTTTACTAAACTCGTTCCGTTAGACTACATCTCCGTCTGTCACATTTAGGATAATCCTACGGAGTTCTACCGATAAAGATTACCTTCTGTACAGAAAGAAAAGAACGGCAAGAAGTGCATACAAAGACAACGAGTTCCTCAATGTACTGATGAAATATGGTATGATATATTATGCAGTTCTTTTTCTTTTATATTCATTGATGGAGCTGAGTAACTTGAAGGTTTTTTTTTACTAGCTTGTGACAACCAAAGATGATGATATTGCATCTCTCGTTGGGTGATAATAGACGATTCGCTCAAACTCACTTACAGTACTTTACAGATCTTAAAATTTACTATTTAAGTCATTTGCACATAATATTATATACAGTGTTCGTATTGTATATATTATAGTGTCCAATATATAAAACCTTTCCACGATCCTGAAATAACCCTAAACAGTAGATAGCGCTTTACTTCATTATAGAGAATTGCATCCTGTATTCAACTCTTCGAATGACTAAATGACGGGCCAAATAGTTTTAAAATTAGATTAAGATTTCAATTTACCAGTATAAAACATGAATATCAGCATTTTACAGTGTATATAGGCCTACATGTACTTGCGTACGTATATCAAATACTTGTCTATAATGAGCAGCGCTAACTATGTCCGAAAACGGTTCCTTCACCAAACTGTGGCCAGTTTTCAAGTCAGTGAAAGACAAGCCATTAGAGCATCATGCAAGACTAGTTGAGGTACTGAGTACAATCTTCAATCAACCAAAGGTGCAACACTTGGACTCTATTGTTATGGTGAGTAGAAAACTCCAAAATGTGATACTTTGATCATGGGTAGTCGGAAGGTGACAATTTTGTATAAACCTTTAATTTAATGAATTGTGTGGTGCTCTGGCCGTTTAACCTTGTGAATATAATGTCCATGTTCCAATATGATGGAAACATTTATAATTATAAAATGCAACCAGTAGCTAGTATTTTCTCTACATTATTTGCATACAGATAATGCTGATAGTTGGTGAACTAGCTGTGGAGCTTCGAGAGAATAAAATCAAATTAAAACAAATGGTTGTTATCGGAGCTCAGGCAATAAAGAATTCAAGTGCCAATCAATTCATCGATTCTCTTGGTGGCTGGGAGGCATTGGCTGTGAATGGAACAGTACTCGTAAAAGAAAAGAAACGCCCCACTTACAGGCTGACACAGTTAAATGAAAAATTAAAAAAATTGCTTGAAAAACAATCCAAAGACAAAACTAAATTGTGCGTCGATGGTGGTGCAAACGCTTCATCGTCTAGAGGTGATGGTCTTAGGAATAGCACATTGGATGCTCAGAATGCTGCTGAACGTAGTCCTCCAAGCAAATCTAAGAGATTGCTCAGTTCTCCAAGCTCTCCAAAGCACAAGTGTGCAAAGACATCAGAGAAGAGTGACACAAACTCGAGTTTGTCCTCTCCCTCATCCAAAAGAGGAGTAGACAGAAATAACGCTGTCTCAGATAAAGAAGATGTTTCATCAAATGAGAGCTCAGCAAAACTTGGAACGTCTCCAGAAGATGTGGAATCTGCACCGTCTTCAAAATCAGGCAGTGACTCAGACTCAAACAGTGACTCAGACTCGGGCAGTGACTCAGACGCGGGCAGTGACTCAGACTTGGGTAGTGACTCAGACTCGGGCAGTGACTCAGACTCGGGGGGTGATTCTGATTCAAACGGACAAAGCAGTGCAGTTCAAGGCACCTATACAAATATTAAAACTGCCCCAAAACCTCCTTCTAGTGGAGCAATGAAGGTTCCACGTATGTCCTTATCACCAGAATCAGACAGTGACTCAGAATCGGAAGATGACTCTAAATCAGACAAAAAAGGTAGTCCATCGCAAGGCACCTCTGGAAATAGTAGAAATACTCCTAAAACTGTCATTCCCTTCAAACCACATGGAGCAATGCAAGTAGCGAGCATGACTACGTCAAAGGGTTCCAATGCAGCCTCACAATCAACAAATAAAAAGTCCGCAAAAGCTTTTATTGCATTCAAACCTACTTCAGTTCCTTCAGCTGCATCTGCTTCAACATCAGCTCCGCCATCTCAAAAGCCTAAACCTAAACAGACTGTAAAGAAGAATTTGAGAACATATGGCCGGCATACGCGAAGAAAAGAGAAAAGCAGTCCTGTTCAGAGTAGTGGCTCTGACAGTGACTCAGATCCTGAGCTGAAAGACAATGCAGACACACAAGATATTATATGCTTCCTCATTCAGCAGAAGTAAGTTAGATAGCAGGGCAGCGACCCGGACTAATTTTGAAGTTAAAATAATCAAAACAGTTTATTTGTAATTTGGCCCAGATGAGAAGTTCCCCCACCAATCTGCAAATTTCTAGATTAAAATTTTGGGAGCATTGTAGCAATTATCATCAATGAATCAATTGCAATTCTATCTGTGCAATTTCCTACAAAAAGACACAGCCTTCTTTAGATTATGACTTGATTATCTTAGGATGTAGTTGATTGCCAGTTTTAAATATTGCATAACTTTGTATTAATTTCATTGCAATCATGTGAATTTATATAATTAATCGTTTGTTCACAATTTGTTAAACAGGAGTATTTTGAATACTCAAAATCGGATAAAATAAAAAGATGAATTGCGCAATAAAATGTC
Organism: Bugulina stolonifera; assembly: GCA_935421135.1. NCBI lineage: Eukaryota > Metazoa > Bryozoa > Gymnolaemata > Cheilostomatida > Bugulidae > Bugulina > Bugulina stolonifera. The sequence goes on along the minus strand of OW285197.1, from coordinate 11,835,627 downwards.
TATATTGTAGGATGCTAGCACAAGTTTCTATGCTTGGAACAACAAAAGACTTTGTCAAACAGAAGCTGTTGCAAACTCATTTGACAAAAGCATCTCAGCTTGCTCAAGTTGTTCAAGATTTTAGTGAGTGACTTCTTAAAGATTATTTTAAGAGTAAAATTATAAACTAACTTTCGGTGGTTTATGGTAAAATATTGACGTGCATTGCATGAATGCATTATTTATTGTATAATGTTTTTATTTGGTACAGAGATTTTAGTCCGCTTAATAGCCGAGGGCCACCACGGCTCTTAGAGCTGGATATTATTTTTGGTACAGAGGAAGAACCTTCTTCGGGGCGAAAACCTCCAGGTCTTTGACGGAAATCTTGGTGAATTAACCAGACATGGATGAGCTAATACGGCCACAAATCACAAGCTATTTTCAGGAGAACGAATTTTAATCTACACTCAGGCTATCGACTAGGCTACAACTGCACGCAACAACTTATGTTTTGTTTTCCAGTAAGACGTATTCAGAAAAGTGAAAAACTAGCGAACAAAAGCTCAATTCAAGGCTGGCAGAGTGAACTCTTTCGTCTAACAATGCCATCTATACAATGCAAAGATGCGGAAAAAAGCTTTAAAAAATTAATGGCTAAAAGATATTTACGACACGCCGCTCACAACTGGGATCAGATATTCTCGGTGAGTAAGTGTGAAATGTAGCCTTTATGCCAAAATATAGATTTCATTTACCAACACTACAAAATCAGAGACTGAATTTCAGACTAGATACTTTGTTTATTTGGTCTAAAAACGAATAATGAGGACGATTTTTCCGAACCTATTACTGTTGCTATTCAATTCCCTTTAACCAATCAACGCAAGTTTAGAATTATCCTTCCGACTAAAACTATTGTTTACTGTTACAGTTTGTCCAGTCAGTAGTCGAGTTATGTAACACGTTGATGTTAAACTGTGCTTCAACTTGCCTGACAAGACTTTCATTTATAGTCGTCTGGGCTGTACAATTTATCAACAAACACTTTCATGAATTCATTAGCCGATCTGACAAGCGATGGGTGAGTGCTTTCAAAGAGTATTAAGAGTTTAATCAATTTTTACTAACAAGTATTCAATTTGACATGTTTTAACTGAATTGCGTCTAAAATACACAGCATTTGCAGGTATATTATTTGCTATTTTCTAAAATGACATGGTGCTAATTGTAGGTATTGTAATTTTTTATGATTATTCTAGAAATATTTCTACTGCTTTCTCTGTAGTATTTTACTATTAGACATGATGTGGTAAACTTTTGATGAAGCTTATGCATAACTTTATGATCACAGGAAGCCGTCGTAGATATAAAGGACACTCTACTGGCAAAAGGTCGCGAAATAGAGATTGTCCTCCCACCGTCATCTGAGAACGTACCTCTTGTAGCAGCTAAACCAGACTCAACAAAAACAAGAGATGAAATTACCGAAAATATGGTTAAGAAATACATCAGAAAGAGGTAAGATTTTGAGCTTATCCAATAAACTATGCCCAGAGTCCTTGGCAGAGGTACAATGCGTTTATGTCAATGTTTTTAGTTATTGTTTATATATTATACTATAATTGTTTATTAATTAAAATAGCTTTTAAACCTACGTGTACATGCTATACCTTTAGTAAAACTGTTATGATGTACGTATATGATGAAATGAAGCATAAAATTGTCTTATCTCGCCTATCAAAGCTCAACAAAATGCATGTTAACTTTATTTACAATACTGTGCACATGTCCAAGTGCTATGTAGCAGTTAAGCAACACAACATTTAATTTGCTACTTCATAACACATAATACAAATGTAGGGCTGCAAAATGCATGAACAAGAATCATCGGCGTCCAGAGAAGCTGAAGGTCAATCTGAAAACGCCTTTAGACAGGAGTGGTCTCCGCCAGACAGTAATGGCTGAAGGTAAAGTATTCCTGTTCAGTCGGTGCACTTGTTAGTAAAATAACTGATGGCGGTCATTCAACTGACCAACTAGTAACTAAGCCTCCTCGTGATTAGTTAATAAACTGACTGAATGACCAGCCAACTGACCGACCAACTGACCGACCAACTGACCGACCGACAAACTGACTAACCGGTCGACTGCCTGACTGTGATCCAACTAATGAAAGGTCAGCTGACTATTCGGCTGCATCGGAGAGTAACTTCCCAGACTTCAGCTTTTCTCTGACACTAATAGCGCCTAATCAACTTCACAATAATCTTTAGAGTGAGATTTTTCTCTCGCTTGAGTCACGGAATCTGTATCTGTGAGTTCACTGTTAATCCACAAGTAAAATACTAACCTACCAATTTAAAGTGTAGATACTAGAGTGAGTGACATGAATAATTTGATTGCAGTTGAACGAGTTCGGCGTTACTTAAACTCCTATCGCGAGGCAAAATGTGAATCAAGATGGATTGAAACAAAACTGTATCCTGACGTATGTCTCACAGTTTCTACTAGGAATGCTGAAACTAACTACTTCAACAGAATGAGTGATCGGCTAGCGTCTAATGATGGTGGTATTGCTTGGGAACATGTACTGGCTGTAAGTGATGATGATCAATCACTTGATTGTAAGCGTACTGATCTCCATATCCCTTAAAATAATTTATCATACTGTTGCTTTTACTTGCACGAAGAAATAACCGTTTTATTTCATTGTTAATGAGCTATTTGACTTTGATCTTTAATGACTTCTTCTTAGGCAGTAGGAATTACCGAGTGTGTAATTGAAGAACTCATTGAGCAGACCAATTCAACGAATGATCCAACAGAGAGGATACTGGAATTAGTTGATTGGTGCATACAATTCATAATGATGAACTACAACAATTTCATTGACCAATCAGGTGGATGGGTATGTACTAGAATAGAAAACATTGTTTAATATTATTTTATAATTCATTATAGGAGATGTAGCAAAAGTAATCAAACAAATAAATACTGTATTTTTGTTGGTACTTTATTTCACTGAGTGCTCATAGGAATTTTGTTGGTGTGTGTTGATGGAGCAACAGGCAGTGTCTACAATGTATACTGTATCTACATGTATGTGTAGAAAAACTATACTGTACAGTCACAATGTTATTAAGGAGCTGCTATAAAATCTACATGTAGCTTCGTTCAGAAATTTAGCCTGTGTAGAATACGTAGCATAGACTCCAAGCTGGAGATAGCGGTAACCTAATATAGACATAGACATAGCCATGTTACGAGTTAATAGGTTTATAACATCTTCAGTAACAGATCATAACCATGTCTTTCTCGCACTTCAGGTGAAAGTTAGTCTACCAAAGTGTCTGGACATACCAAGCGTTATGCTTCTGGAGGACATGCAAGAGTGTCCAGAGGAACAGCTTGCATATACAGGACAGATATTAAGAAGAGCCATTAGGGTCATGTGAGTTGACAGACATTGTCATGTTCAATCATGTGTTGCTACATGAGAAAGTTCTAGATTCTCCCTCATCAACAATGAATCATCCAAGATGACAAAATTTGACCTCTAAGTGGCATGACGGCACAATTTGACCTCTATAATAGATTTGACTTGAATCCAAAATAATATAAATTGCACATGTGACACAGATATCACTTTTATTCATTATTATTGAAATAAAGCACCAGAAAAACTTTGGTACAGAATTGCGAGAACCTATGAGAATGTGCATGTTTATCAAAACTTCCCGGTTTTATAGATTTTATGCATTCAGTTTCGTGTAGATTTATTACTGCTGACTAGACGTCTAGAATCAAAATAGTTTCTTTTTTAATATTGACTCTGTTTACTTCCAGCATGATTCACCACCCTTGGGATGATCCTCAAGACAAATCTAGACTTAAACGGCTTTTGGTGATAGAAGACAATAAAGAGTACGATGAAGTATTTGATAAAATACATGATAAATGTGAGTATCTACATTTCCATACATGGTATAAACTAGGATAATGTGGTCTACATTTCCATACATGGTATAAACTAGGATAATGTGGTCTACATTTCCATAATATATGGTATAAACTAGGATAATGTGGTCTACATTTCCATATATGGTATAAACTAGGATAATGTGGCATACAATACGATACTCTGAAGTATTTTAGTGTCGATTTGGTCAAATCACGGGCATGTTTAGTTAGCACATGTGACTGTTTCATTCTGGAAAGAAATACTGTATATGTAAAGTGAACAATGTTATAGTATGCAATGTATATTTAGTTTTTGAATTTGTCTATTGAGCAGTCAGTCAGGGATTTGATTTTCTATCCATGAAAATGCCGATCCCTGACTGGAGTTTAAACTCCAAGCCTCTACGGCACCAAATTATCTAAGGATTAGCTACTGTAATCGGTGCCATATCTCTATTCTTATCAAATCTGTTCATTGCAGTGAGGTTGGTACAAAAGAGCATAGTCGCAATGTCTGAGGCCCACGAACAATGGTTCGACTGCTTGTATCAGGTCATAACGCAACCAGACAGTCATGTGACTAAAGAGAAGGTCAATGAGCTGATTCTGAACAGGTGGATGGCAGGTGACCTTAACGACTGGGACCGAGTTCTTGCTGTAAGATAGAGCAAATAGCTAATATTCTATTATAGCATTGTATATAATCAGATCAGTTTACACCTATGTTGACATTATCAACCTTGAATAATGGTCTTTACCCGCTTTTTATACCTCAGATAGACTTTCTAATGAAGTATGATGTCCACTGTTTCAAACTACAATATAACATTGCATACACTGCAGTGATTTATTTAATTTACTGCACACATGTTGGTATACATTGTGATGTACAGTTTATGACGGGTGACTGCAGTAATGATTTTGCATTCGACGTATAGCTTATATAATTATGTACAACATTTAGGTTATCGAAATGTGCTGCCGGCTAGTTTTCACACTATGGGAACCAAAATATGACCGTGATATTTGCTTTGTTGAGAAGAGGTTTGCGGAACTACTTGATTGGTTCACTGAGATGATTAACGAGAAAGCCAACTACTTGATACAGACAAAGGAGTGGGTAAGTTCCCATTTAAGTTTGCACTAGTAGCATATAGATTCACACTTTACAATATTTAAATAAACTGAAATCCATATTTGAAATTGGAATAATTGTGTGAGTGAGGTTGACAAAAAAGTGAATAAAGCAGATGTGTTTTCCTGCATAATTTTCACAGCATAATTTAGAGCTCAATGCTATGCTACATTTACTCCTCCGCTTTATTTAAATTCATTATACAACATATAAATGTGGTTTCAATATTATATACATTTACATGTTAGAACAATCATGGTTTAGGAACTAAACAACACTAGATATCTAGACAATGGTTTTAACTGCAAAACGTCATGTGTAATCCGCAAAGGTTTAATACTCCTTTCGAGTTTTTACATTTTTAACACAGTCAAGTTTGATTGGCATAGCTCATGTAGTAAGTAGCAAATGTAATATATTATATTCCCATGTACATGGCAGTATTTCTATGCAATTGTCCGTCAATAAACTCTAAAAACACAACGTAGGCTAAATATTATTTTGTTTGAGTTCATCCAATATTTTATTGGTGAGATGAAATTTGCAAAGAGACCTTATGTTACATGTTTATATTAGGGAGCCAGTAGTCAGAGTAATGGCTGGAGATCTAATGAAAGTACAATATTGTTCATAACTTGAAAACAATTTACCGATACAAGAAGTATTGCATATCTTATTATGGTATATATGAGGTATTGGAGCCTGTTTAATTATGTAGTATTGCACAGATTATAATATGCTATTACATACGAATAGTTCTCTAATAGGTATTTAACTGTTACAATTATGATAAACATTGTCAACCAACTTTTTAGTAAATGAACATAATTATGTAGTATGAATAACCCCACCTGTCCTCTACTACTAGAAGCTAAACTCATCCCAATATTTGCAAGCGTCCTCATTCAACTGACAGTTCTCCATATTTTAGCCAGACATCATAGCAAATATAGACCTCCTAACACTTCCTGACATACCAGAGGTAGGTGCTCCTCTAGAGAAATGCCTCCCGCCAGAGGGCCTGAGAGAGGACTGCATACTAGAACATGTGAGCGAGAGCGACCTTGAAAAGGAAGTCTTCAACTTCCTACAGTACTTCCTGTCTACGTGGTAAAATATTTTATGCCATCTACATAGGAAGGTATTACATATTGAATACATTTAGATATTTACCTGCAGCCTGTAAGTAGTATTGCACAGAATACCAGATGGACAACCTGCTAGCCCGGAAGTCTATCATTTTGCTAAGCTAATATTACCATAGCAGTTTTAAAAGATGATGGTTGACATCACATTTTGTCATTATTTTAATTGCAGTAGCCCCCTAAAGGATAAGTACCAAAATATCATCGACAAGGAGGTCAAAGCTGAAGGTAGCGATTCCGTCATATTTCAAGTTCTAGATGCAAATGGTAAACTTTTAGTATCCCTTCCCTACAGTGCATAACTTGATGAGTATAATTCAATGACGTTGCTCTATATTTTGTATCATGTATTGGCAAACAATGTAATTGCTACTCAAAGAACAAGCAACAACTATCTATATAAAACAACTCTCTAGTAAATGGAAGTTTAGGGCTAAAATTTCTCTCAACTACGTCTTGTAATGCTGAATAATATAAATTGTCAATTATATTATTTTATTGTCTACTGCTGAGATGACAAATTTGTGTTGAATTAGTTGCCTGGCTAATTCTCTTCACAGCGTTTCAGCTAGACTCTATATTATGGTCTTTACAGTGTTTTCCACGTACTGCCATTATCAGAACGAGAGAGCCGAAAATGAGGACAAGTGGCTTTCTTACCTCATACAGACCATATTGACTGCCAGTACCGAGGATATGATTGATACTTATGGTAGGATGATGGAGAGTAGATTCCCGACATATCAATACCACACTTGGGACACTATCTTACTGGTTAGTGGTGCATTCTATCACATGGATAATAAAGCAAGTTGTGGAGTGGAAAAATCTTTTAACTTTGGCTACTTGATTGTTAACTACTTAGCAAAATTCTATTTATTGGGCATTTTATATCTACAGTAAGTGCTTTAGCATCAAGATTTCTACACTGGGTTAAAGTTTAAGAATTCAACTTTTATACTGGGATCTGTCAGTATTTCAGTAACAAGGAGTAACTATGCTATCTCGATGTTGCGTGATTTTTTTGGACTAAACATAATATTGTTCAAATTTCCAATGCTGGGATCACAAACTATTAATAAGCTCCGAAAGTTTGTTGACAAAAGAAAGACAATTTATAACGTTATGTTATGACAATAGGCCATGGCAATCAACGCGGCTCTTATTCAGCAACTGTGGGAGAGCCGGCCACCCACCCTATCTAGAAAATCTCTAGCGACAAGGATTGCGCAGCTAATTCTGAGGGGCGCTTCGTTTATCTTTACAAATATGGCTGACTCAATAACTCTCAATGGTGGTTGGGTAAGTACTAACAAGAGAATTCTGGGGCTTTTGTTTACTTGACATCAGTCTGCTCAGCACTTTTCCAGCAAAGGCTTCAAGAATTCTTTACTTAACTTGTTGCTTTCTTTCTCCATTCATACACGTGCACACTCTATGTAGTGTACATGTACTTTTTCTCATTCAGTAGTAGTACTATAACATTAATATTTACTTTGGTTTTAGAGAGCATTGGTAGATCACCTAGATATTCATGGAGGTAGGGTAGACTACTGCTTCACTGACAATCGTGAATGGACACAGAAAGATGAGGGTACAGAAAAACAGGTCAAACAACTCCAAATTAATTCCGGTGCCGCAATGTCACCTCAAACTTTAGATAAGACATTAAAACAAATTGGCGCCACATCTCCAAGTAAACTTAAAGCAAACAACTTTGATTCAGATGCCTTTATGCAAAGTATCCAAGACAATGATGGCTTGAATATCTCGGACTCACAAGGACAAACGTTGAAGAAGGATAGAGATTCTAATAAAGAGAGTAAATCATGTCAGCAAAGTATAAACGAAAACGAATTCATGTGTCAGTCACATCAAATTGCTGCTCAGAATGATGGCAAGGCTAACAAAGAAAGCGACAGAGAGAGTGTCACAGGGAGTGAAGGAGATGAAGCCGACAGTCAACAGGATACCGCTGCTTCTCTGTCGGAGGGTGACTCACCAGATTCTACAGAATCTCAGTCTGATTAGATTGTGTAAGTTGGCAAGGCAGCTGCAAGAAACAGTTTGTCTGATCGAAAAGTTATTTAATACAGTTTTCCCACGCATGGCTGCAGATTACACAATTATATCGGTTTCCAACTCTACTATTTATGTTTTTGTCCAAAGATTTACAGCGTGATTTTACCCATACAAGCATAGATGAATACAATTCCCTGCCTCAATGTACTATTTGATTTTCGCTTTACAGGAAGTGTATCAACTAGCTATTTATTTATGTGTAAGTACATGTATATTGTCTAGTTGTTTTTCAATTGTTACCAAGTAAAAAGTTAATATCAATAAACTGTTAAAGCTCATTACAGGTACAATCATAATACTCGTAGCAATAAAATTCAGACTATTTTTTTATTAGAATCGTATTTTTTTAGCTACTTGCAAAACAAAGCAGAATTAATGAAATCATATTTTACTAATTTCGTAACCTTTTACAGCGCAAGTTTAGCAAGTCAAAGTTTTAGCACGGTTGGTCTGTTTTACAAGTTCAAACTCAGCATCTGGGTCCAATTTTGAAATTTCTCTTTATCTACTACATTGTCTGCAACTTCTGGACATAGACTTCGGCTGAGATCTTACATGAAATAATGTGTATTTAAGATAAAACATGTGGGTGCAGAAATACATACGTGTCATCATAAAAAATTCCTAAAAGAGAAGAGAATACATTTTTCATGCTTAAGGTTGAATGAGGCAACCATCTTGGAAAAATGGACCTACCTACTAGGTAATTTACAGGCTACCTTGTACCGACATAGACGCTGCCTATGACATGTGGATAGCGTACAGTCTGCATTAGATTCTATAGGTTGCATTGCCAACAGATAGTTGACTCAGTAGACTAATGTACAACATGAAAAACTACAATGCTGCTTTGCTTCGAACAGATATCCTAAGTAAAGCTCTTCCAGGTGGTCATTCATAATCTCTTTTGAATAACTGAATTATTTAAAGGTGTTCCTTTGTCTTCACGTTGTTAATTCTAAAAACGAAAATCAACAGGCAACCGTGCCAATACAACATTTATTCCAATGAAGCTGTACAGTTTATAGAAGTACAAAATTGGCTTAAATTGACGTTGAAAAATTGAACTTCAATTAGAATTTTTGGCTCCTCTGTTCTCAGTCTCATCGTTCCCACAATCAATTGAGCATTCTTCAGGAACATTTCTATTATGATATTACATATTACAAGTAATAGTATCACATGTTTCTGAACCCCCTAGACAATATAAAAAGGTATTTTTGTGCTAGGTTAACACAAGCATTTGAACTTGGCAAAAATAATCAACAACAGAAATGAAAAAAAAATATTTTTTTTTGAAGTTTCCAGTGGTGCAAATGCACCACTTGCACCACCCCTGGATCCGCCCCTGCATGTACGTAATAGTGTACTACATGTACATGTATACTAACAGTATACTACATGTACAGTTACATGTAGCATACTGTTAGTATACGTCATGTACATGTAGTATACTCTTAGTATACATGTACATGTAGCATACTGTTAGTATACATGTACATGTAGTATACTATTCATATACTACATGTACATGTAGTATACTATATGTACATGTATACTAATAGTATACTACATGTACATGTAGTAATACTACATGTACATGTAGTATACTATATGTACATGTAGTATACTATTAGTTGTAACATGATGAAGATTGAAGCAGTGAACGTCTAGCTGTCTGTATCACAGTCACTGGTGGGGGGTTGGGGATTACCAATCGCATCAACATTATTTTTATTAAAGCTAGGAAGAGGTGATGCAAAATACATGTAAGGGTGAATTTATCTCCGTATCTCTGTATTTTTATATCTCTGTATCTCTGTATTTACATTTTGTTCTTGTTAATATCGCAGCTACACATGGATGCGTTAGATATTTAAAAATGCCATAGCTGTTGCTAAGTGAGGTATTAAACTCAAAAGGAGCCGAGACTTGACAGCGGTGATTCTTACCTGTATGATAACTACTATTTACCAGCTGACTCCTTGAGGAAGGCCGGGTAGTCAAAAAACTTAGTTAGCATTTTTCATAAAGTGATTATGTCATCAACATGGACGAAAAATTCTTCAAATGCTTTAGTCATAAATATGACTGTAAGCATTCTAATGCAGGCATTACTTCGACCTTGATTATTTAAATATTAGCGTGTTTGAATATTGATTATTCACAGCGAGCGGGTCTCGCTACCACGCTCAAAGATGGCCGCTGACCAAAGTCCTTGCTCAACAGCAAGAAGAGAAGAGCTCGTAAAATATCTAAAATATAGGTGAGTAGAACTATTGGATCAGAAATGTAACATGAGTAATAATTTCCGTGATGCCTATTACTTGCCTTTATATAATGTTTCATTATTAAATGGGTAAATGTTGAAAATTGGTTGTTTGGTTTATTGATCACTAACACATGTTGTGAGATTCAGTGTTAGCAAAAAATATTGCTATGGAAAACAATAGTAGTAGGCTTGGAAAATGCTGACTGTTATAAAAGTATTACTTAAAAAATTAGTTTATATGAAGTATCATGGAGTGTATAATATAACCTTGGCTTCACATTTCAATAGCTTGGTATTAAATAAGAATATACATGTAAAGTTATTTCAGTGTAGTACAAAGGCTCACCTATGCGAGAGGTCGCTCGTTCTAGGGCAAAATAGCAGTTTGGTTTTAACTTACCAAAAACTAACATAACAGTGTTTTTTCAGCCACACTCTTCCCCACACACAACAACGTACCCAATATATAATCAAATATAGTACAGCTCATGTAGAGATGCTGAGATGTTGAACATGACGTAGTCAATACAGACAATAGAGACAATCAGCAATCATAAACTCTATTAGTCTATTATCATTAACTAAAGCACTGGGAGTTTGTCAACCTGACGACACTTGCCGTTAAAATGTCATCATGATATTTTTTCACCTTTGTATCTTGTAACTTAGCTGTTGGAAATAACACGGGATATAAATAGATTGTGATATACAATGTATTTTAGAATGAATGATTATTTTAAAAATGGAGTTCAGGAAGAGAAGTCGATCGACGATGACACAAAAGGAAAAATTGAAGTATTATTTTCAGAAACATTTCCGAAACTACATGAAGGCTCGGTGATATCCCATGCTATACTCGCACTAGGTGAGTTATATTCAAATGCCAATTGGCTACATAACTAACCAATCGAATTATTGACTGCACAATTACTCGTTCAACTGGAACTTTATAAAACCTACAACCAATGTTATATTCGTATCATACATGTGGTTATTACATACATGTAGTTATCAAAATATCTTTGCATGATGGTACCTTAGCCATTTGCTGCTTATTCCTCCTTGCTTCGTCTAGAGTATCATTGGTAGATATTTCTCCAATGCAGATTTTTGATATAGCATTGAGTGAACAATAATGCACATGTTATTGGTTTGCAAGACTTTAGCTAATTCTGCTCTTTGTTGCAGTCCAGCACTCTCTGGCTGCTAATGATACCGCTATTCAGGAGATGAGAAGCAGCTGGAGCGATGACATCACCAACATGTTTGATGAGAACAGACCTAGGTCTGAGAGGCAGCAGATTTATAACAGAATGATGACCCTCTGGCTTATGGCAAAACAGCCTGTCGGCTTTGAGCACGTCATTCTGGTAATAATCTGAATATGATCTTAGCATAGCATTAGCACTGTAGTTTCCGATGTTCCAAACAGGAAGTTGAATCCAATAACTGATCTTGCTCTGTGTAAAAACCTCATCGCATTCATCTCATTCATCTAAATGTAGCTCTGATTTGCAGCCGCCAACACAATGGATCGGAGTGTTGAATATTATACATTGTATAAATATGTTTGACAGTAAATACCCCTACCCACTGAGAAATAATAAAATAATAACTCAAGATTTATGGTTGATTAATACACCAGAATTATAGCAATTGAGTTCTGTGTTTCAACTTATAAAAACTTTGTAAAAAATCATTTGATAACATTTGACCAGTTCAACTATTTTTAAAAGCCTATTTGATGAAGATTGTGACACTGAGGTCTACATCTATTACATAGTCAATAAACACCAACTACTATTAGTGTTTTCGTGAATTCTTGGACAGATCTGGGCCACAAATAAAAATCTAAAGATGGCCGTTTGGCTTAATGATTGTTGGCCTGAGATTTTGCTTGCCTGGAGAAAACGGCCTCTAGCTCATCGGCAGAGCTGGGCTTTTTGCACAGATTGAGAATTTTGCTTTTCTTCCAGGCCGTTGTGTTCACAACTCCGGAAATTTCTTTAAAAAATTGGCCTGTGGATGAAATTTTGATCGCAAAGACACTGTTTGAATAATTAGCAGCTCTCATTGTTTGTGGGTCATGCCTCTAGTAAAATAAATCTATTCAAATACATAGTGCATACCTATAAAACACATATAATATTCTGAATTAAATCTTGATTCTGAATGCAGTGTTTGGCGTTCGCTGAGATACTCATGATAGAGAGGGAGGATTTACTGGCAGGTGATCGCAGGGTGCATCTAGACTTTACCTTAGACCTCTGTCAATGGTGTGTCAACTTCATTGAGGAAAATATGGGAGAGTTCCTCGACGCCAATTCACTGGTGAGTCATCTTCGGCAATCTAGGTTTGACTTTTTGAATTAGTCAGTTTAGAGACGCATCTCACATGAAAAAGCATTGGCAGTGGACCGTGATTATGGTAGTGCCACCTACACATCCTCGTTTCAACTAAAAACACTGAATACTATGCTTGGAAAAATCATCAAACATTTTACCAGAATTTTGGAAAAAATGTGTAATATTTATGATGTCAACACTGTAGTCATGTAGAATACTGTGGTAGTAAAAAAATATTTGCAATCGATTAATCGACAAAGTATCAACTAAAGAACAATGCAAAAGAGGTTTTGAAAAAGCTGATTACTTCATGCAAGAAACTCTTTCTAGTAATAGTTTAAACAGCCCGATAATACGCATGTTATTAGTGCTGCATGAGAAATGTGAGAAAAATACGATAAAAATACAAGATTTGTATCCATCAAAAGAATGGCACAATTTAGCGCTGTGTCACTATGTATTGGCGTTCTCATAGATAATGATGGTGGAACGCATTGGTGACGTCAAACACAGTATTAGCAGCAACAAGATTGACTATGTCCCAATCTACAACTCGCCACCCTTAGCTTCTGAAACTCACGACGAACTAGTCAGGAAATATGCTGATGTTGGCTTGGTACCAGATAGTGTAGTTAAACTTATAAGACTCGAGAAGAAAAAACTTAGTAGGCAACTCGCTTCAGCCAATGAAATGAAAGCGTGTAGAGAAAGGATAATCGCAGCCTTTGATAAAATTAAAAGTGAGTCCGTCAATGACGATGTAACATACCAGGTAGCTGAACATAAACTTGCAAGAAAGTCTGATGACTTGAGAGACAAAAACTGCTTGAAGTTCACCCTAATGGTCAAACAAGTAGTCCACTCTCCATTCGCTGCAGATTTCCACCAGCCACTTCCTCTTCCAGTCACTCCTGAGAGGAAACTTAGACACCCACCGATTGGTACCAAGTCTGTTCGAGCTATCCCTGTAGTAGATCTACCTTCAGTATCGTCATCAAACTTATTTTCTACAAACAAACAAAATACTGTTTATGGGCATCAGTTCCTACAGCCAATTCCTTATCAAATGCGTCAACTACAGCTACAACAACTCTGGATGCAGCAGCTACAGCTTCCTGCCTATTTGAAAACTGCCGCACCGATATGTACGATGATTCCAACTGTGCCTGCGCAAACAATATCTCGATTGCAAAATATGGCTACTGTATCTTCCCCGGGGTTATATAGCTATATATACCCATATTACTTTTACCTCTAGCGGGTATAGTTACAAGGAATGTATAAAATACTATGTGAATCGTCGGTTGTGCGGGCATAACTGTTAGCGTAGTACTGTTGCTGTTCAATGTTCAACATGTGCATAATAATTATATATAATACCGATGCTATTCATTCATTTACAAAAGAGTCGTACTAAAATAAAGATTCACATATTCCAAAATCTACTAACTGTCGGGCCATATTCAATAATAATACTGGAAATCACCTTCTCCTAGTTAACAGGGGTAAACAAATAGATAGAAGACAACCTCACTTTATAAAAGTTGCCTAACAAACTATTCTCCCATGACTATAATCATAGTCAAATTCTATCGCAAGTATAATAATAAATGTACATGGACACACATATAATATGTTATAATGTCATAATGTGTATCATATATGTGCAGCTTTTCTTACTGTATCTACACATAGTTTCACTCTATTTGAAAAATTTGGATCAAGATAAACAATTATTCTGTAATATGTAATGTAAATATATAATGTAGTAAAGTATTACAATTTTGCTGGTGAGCTACATGTACATGTGACATACGAGCATACAACGTACTAGCTGTCTTGTGCACTTCAATACCACTGTGAAAGTTATCCTCTTTCTCTTACCGATCTCTAGTAGCTTTCTACGCCCAACAATAACATAATACCAGTTGATCTTCTGCCGCCATATATCCTCCAACAGAAGCTAGAATTTATGATTATTTTCTAATTTTACGAATTCGCACACTACGAGTATCTAATGTTAATATTGTAACCGTAGTTGAATCATCAAATAATATATTTATTCCAGGGAAGTTGGACAGCTGAGCCAGAGTTTGTTGGAGTAATTAAATCAAAGCTATTTGACGCTGCAAAGGTGGAGGTAGGAATATACTAATGAAATTCTCATGCTTATAGGAACAGGGAGTTTGGTAAAGATGGCCTCCCAGATATTACATGACTTGTACTTTCTATAGTAATCCAAATAATTATGTTCACTTGTTATCTATCACCTTAAACCGTGTAGCCTGTGATCTTTGAATGTACAATTCATGTACCTTATAAATTACTGACGATGAAGTGCAGATGTCCTCTCCCAGTCTAAGTTCAGTTTGCTGAGTTTTCTAACAGAAAAACGAAAGAAAAGACAAAATTGGGAGTCAACGGCCATTAATAATACAATAACTTAGTAGAGCTTTCAATTTGATCGTCAACTTGAATTTCTGAAAACTGTGGCTTCTTCACTTTCTGATTCCGCTGAAGCTATTACAAGCTGTTCTTTGCCATAATGAAGTTGGATTGAATTATTGAAAGAGGAATGAATACAAGTCATGTGTCCAAATGGCTCTCTCAGTGCAATCTCGTACAATATTATTTATCCAAACCTGCACTAGTCATGTACAATGTACCTACGCATGCAATTGGTGAACAGTCTTCAGGTTATAGGGTTGCTCTGTAATACAATATACATGCACTAACAATATAAACAGGACTGAGTAAAAATGGTATACATGTGCATGGTATATGTACTATTTTCACTCAGTCTTGTTTATACCATTAGTAATGTACATATACATGTATATGTACAATGTATATAATATATATATATTATGTACATGACTGTATGAAATATGGGCAGCTAGTTACCTTTTTAGTATAAAACCCTGGCCTCAGGTGTATGAGACTTTGGTAAGATATAAATTAGCCTGTCTTCTAGCATCGATCACATGATGCTGTGTTCTTCTTGCAGTTATCAAAGAATATAGATATAAACATTACTGCCAAAGAGAATAACGACTATGACAGTGATCAGCCAATACCTGGCATTAATATAACAAGAGATGAACTCAGAAGAGGTGCTCGGTTGCCGACGACTGGCATTGGACGCAATGTCGTAGAAAGTCTGAAAAATTCTGGACTCGAAGCATTGAACATGATGAAGGATCAGCTGAAGGAGCAGCTTAAACAGGATGTTGATGTCACTGAGGATGCTTACAGGCGTGCGGAGCTGCTCTCGTCATACTTCGCCAGACTAAATGAACTTGATATAAACTATGAAGCAAAATCTTTGAGAACTGAATTGGGACAGATGATAGTCAAGGACATAGAATCAAAGCTACCATCTTGGAGCAATGAGAAACGCAAGTTAGATGCCACGTATCAAGTGCAGCAACTCAATCAGGGAGTTTCGCCCTCTTGTGGAATTCTACCACCACCACAACCTTTTGCTGACCAGGAACAACATATAGATGTACAACCTCATCCTCAACCAGATGCCGCACAAGGACAACCAATACCTATACAGGCTCCGTATTCCCCATTCTATGTTGGTCAAGTACAACCAGTAGTGGTACAGACACCACAATCCCAGCTCTATATTCCACCGGCACAACCGACTCTTGCACAACTTCCTCTACAAAATCTTCTTCTGCCGGTCAACCAATCGGGTCAACAGAATTTACGCCAAATATATAATCAAGACCCTGGTGCACTCCTGCCACCACCAACTAGATACGATCTACCTGGAGCTGCAACCAACTATAGCGTACAGAGAAACATGCCTAGAAATTTCCCAAATGCAGGGAACCAGCAGGTATTTCAAGCTGTTTATTCACAACAACCAATGGGAGCACCTAACCAAGGTAGAGTAGGAGCACAATCACCAATGGGAGGAGCAGCGGGTGGAAATTAGGCTGCCGCTGGAAGCGAAGGCACCCAACAGCAAGGGCTCAATGCTGATCAGCATCAACAGCATAGGCAGTGCCATCGATGGCACTGCCTATGCTGTTGATCCTAGATGCAACACTAACTAGGTTGCTATCCCAGTGTCAATCAGTAATAATTGGTAAAGCATGTTTTAGGGTCTTAACTATTTTTTTTAAAGAGAATGAAGTCAAATAACATGCATTTTACCTACTCTTAACTTATAGAAATTGTTTCAAATCTGCATAATAAAATACTCAATAACCAACATCCAATGGTTGGTTGTCGGATAGGTATGGGTGGTTATCCTGTATCAAAGGCTAACTTTTATGACCCACAGCTTTTGCAGAGCTACCATCTAAAAGTTTGGTCTATGACCATATTTCTTAGAACTCGGATACCAGCGCTTACAAATAGTACTCAGTTATTTGCCGTACTCTATGCTACATTGGTAGACTGAGATCCATGTTTACCGTAGAGGTTGATGAACTTAGCTTTTACACAGAAGCACAAAAAAACAATCTTCGTCCCTTCCTCAACAAAGAACAAAAGCTCTCCCCTACATCCCTGCATTTCCTAGATACACTCAATTATGGCTACATTATTTGGCAGATAAAAAATATTAATATACAGCAGGTAAAACCAAAGTAAATATTCACCATTTTGTTTAAAAAGAAGACATTTTATTGCATGTTTAGCCTGTGTTACTTAAAGTGTAGTTATGCAGGCTATGTAGAGTGTGAAGCCATAGAGTGAGGTCATCAAATCTTGTGCAACACTGGAAACTTTTGAACTGAAATTAAAATTAGAATTAAAATTTTAATAAAAAATGGATATGGAAACACCTGTAGCTACATCGACCAGTAGACTTAAAACTAGAGATGTTATTGTGGGCTATGCATGGCACAGGTACTTAGTCTAAACATTACTAGCACAATTATTTTATAGTTACATAATACGAATAAGAAGGATCACTGGTCGTCTGAATACTTTGTATTTTTGAAACAATTTTTTAGATGTAATTCTTTACATCAATACATGTATCTTGGTACAGTATTAAGCACAGTAGTAAGTACATGTACTACCTAATATCATATGATACAATAATATAATGTTAATAACATATTGTACTATAATATAAATGTAGTGCAATGAGATTTGATGTAATGTTATGTGATGCAATGTGGTGCGATACGATGAGATGTGATACGGCATAAAATAATAATAAATATAATAAAATAATAATAAATATAATAAAATAATAATAAATACAATAAAATAATAACAATAATAATCATTATACCCAAAACCATAGAAACAATTGTCAACAACATTGAAGGTGAATAAACTTAAACTTGAAATTAAACTTAAATTCATTTATTTACATGCATTGGCAGGCTAGACAGGGTCGGTTACAACACTATTGGAATCTGTGAGTTCAAAGATTTACTGATAGCTGTGAATACATCTGACTCATGCTTGAAGAATGTCTTATCAAGTATTGATGAGATAGGTGAGAACACCTCACTTCAATTTTCAAGGGACTCGTAAAACTCAGCTAAATTATTCGTACTTAAAGTTAGTTCACAATGTAATCTTAACCTGACCTTGACCCGACTTGTAGCTACTCTAGTTTTGATTGTTCTACCTCACGATATATTATGCGTTATTCACTACAGTTTTACCCCTATTTGACTTTATCTAGAAGTTTAATTCAAAGTATAAAATAGAAATTAATTTCAAAAGTTATGTTTTCTAATTCATTAACCATATTATGATTCTCACTCTCCTGCCTTCAGGTAACCAAATAATGCAGCAACTGGAAGCAGCCAAAGAAATTCTTGACGCTGCCGAGCTGTGTGAGCAAGCCATTAAAAGGAATGCTTGCCCTAAAAATACGTTCAATGAACAAATGGATCAGTTCTTTCAACATGGCATCAATTGGAAGCATATATCAGTGGTGGGTGCTATATCTACAGTGTCTACATTACTCTAAACCATGATGTACATATTATATACCAATCATCTATCAATGAATATTGAAAAAAATCATATATATCAAGAATTCTCTCTCTCAGGCTATATTGTTCACTGTGGGACTAATGCAAATCTTACTGCAACACTCCAATGCGGGTGGTGCTGCTATAGCCCTTGGATGGTGCGTGGAGTACCTGAGCCAACAGCATTTTGCAAACTGGATTGTGGTCCGAGGCGGATGGGTGAGTTATTATTTTTGTTAGCCTTATATGCAATAGTACAATACGACATGTAGATTAAATATGTCATCCCAAACATGGAATGCTAGCTTCAGATCCCAACAAAGCAAAGCTTAGTTAGAGTTGTTATTCCCTCACTTCCTTTTGATAACATACATTGGGTGGACAACTTCAATTTCTTCAAACAAATCTAGATGCACCAAAAGCTGCTACAACACATCTGAATTGAGTCCATCACTGAATTCCAATGTAACAAATAACGAATGTTTTGAAACACATACATGTATAACTTCAATAGTTAGATTTTAAATATTCTTATATTGTGAGTAGAAGATGGACAGCGATGAAAAATGTTTTTATTCTGGTGGTGAGCATTTATAATACAATTAATTACTTACATTACAGTGTGGCAAATGCACAGTGTGCTTGCCAATGTCATTTACAAGTAAGGAGCAAGCTCAAGCACGATCCAGCTCAAATGAAAATATAATATACTGTTCTATTTTAGGGAAAGCTGCAAATACCACGACATGATGTGCCCGCCCAAAAGTGTTAGAATTGACGTTCCTACGTTGGCATCCACCAATCACAGTATTGTATATTTATATCTGTAGAATGTCATCTGTAACACGATAGTGTAAACTGCCTGCGTCTACTGTAGTGTGAATAAATTGTTGAAACTAAAATATCAGCTAATATTAGTTTTAAGCAAACTACATGAATTGTAGGCCTACAGATAAATTAATCAATACAGAACATTGAACATGTATATATTAGCATAGTGTCAATTATACATAAATAAATATACATGTAAGTGCGTAATATACTCCTACATTGGTGTTACGCTCCTGCCAAACAGGCATGACAATCCCACTATAAACTAAGCTACAAGTAGGCCTATGCTTGTACAGAGATTGCCCCTCCATATTGGTAATGTGACAGTGTCTGTATTTTTTTGTAACCAATCATAGAGTGAATCAACAAAACTTGTAAATTAATTAAAATTTTTGATCTTATTGTAAAAACCCAGGAGTTCTGAGGTGACAGATAATCAATTAATTCAAAAATCATTCCCTTTTGATTTGGATAGGAAAGTTTCAAATGCTCACTGGTTACTCCCACTGTCAAGTAAACTGCAGTGTAAGACAGCCTTCCCTTACTCATCCCATAAGTGATGTCTAAACTGTAGCTATGGTATCTATCTTGATCTATTACACAGTCTTACTGAAGATATTTCCCACCAATTCAGGAGCTAAGTCTATTCTCCTAACAGCAGGAGCTGCTTAGATTATATGGCTACAAACATCATTATGAAGTAGCTACCATTTTAAAACATTTTGGGTCGTATTTATTAAAATTTATGTGTAGCTTCACCCTTAAAAACTGTTAGGTAAGCTATTTATTGAGTGAAGCAATAGATAATAACATAAGGAACACAGGCCACGACATCACCTTGATGTACATGTACAAGGCCTACTCTATAGCCTATAATATCATTCTCCTGCATATCTGAGTTATGCACAACCATTCCTAGCAGCTCACAGGGTGCCTGAGGCAACACCCATCCTCTAAATGCACTAGTACACAGGCTACGCTTGATTAAAGCTAGATTCTATCTTATAGAATTGAATTGAAGAAGCTTGTAGGTTAATTATGGTATTAGCATTAAGTTTTATTCATTATTATTGTTTACTTTTAACAAAAGCATAAACCAATTGAAAATACAAAATACTATGAGCTGGCAATGGTTTCACAATAGTTTATTTTGTTAGATTTAATTAGAGCTTCTTGAAGTAAGCTTGTAGTGTTGAGAGTATTTATAGCTAATAACAGAGAAGTAAGTGCAGAGGCAAAATACTAAACTAACTAGAAACCATAACAGTTTCCTCTGAACTGCTATGTACCAGGATATATACAGATTACATCTCACTCTCCAGCTGATATTGCTGGGAACCAAGGCTCTGGATGTCTCGGATACTCTGGCTATCTCAGATGCATGCCTCAATTGTATTGGCAAAGTAAGTAGAAAATAAAATATACATTTAGGAAATAAAGGAATATTGATAATTTTCAGTCACTAAAACTTAATGTAAGGCATACCAGATTAGCTAGGTCTATGATGGGCTGAATTCTGCTCTAGAACTACATGTAAGTCTACGAAGGGCTGTATTCTACATGTGTATACCTTGACATATATATACTTTGACATATATATACCTTGCCATATATACCTTGGCATATATACCTTGACATATATACCTTGAGATATATACCTTGACATATATACCTTGACATATATACCTTGACATATATACCTTGAGATATATACCTTGACATATATACCTTGACATATATACCTTGACATAATATACCTTGACATATATACCTTGACATATATACCTTGGCATATATACCTTGACATATATACCTTGACATATATACCTTGACATAATATACCTTGACATATATACCTTGACATATATACCTTGGCATATATACCTTGACATATATACCTTGACATATATACCTTGAGATATATACCTTGACATATATACCTTGACATATATACCTTGACATATATACCCTGACATACATGTATATACCATGATCTATATTACCACGTCATATATACTGTGGCGTGGCGATGTAGACTATGTGTTACTCTATAATGTCTTCACCAAATTATCAAATTGTTATCTTTATTTTTACATAGGCCATGTTGTATTGCGAGCTGTCTTCTTTAGCACATTTGTCTGGGTCAAAGTATTCAGTATTTCAGTATTCATTAACTCAGTATTCGAGTATTGGCTGTTTCCATCACACTTACCTTACACTCATAATATCTGCATGCAATCTGAAAGCAGCAGTATATGAGCTTCAACATCTTTGAAATGCGCAAGGTCGAACACATCATCTCTCGCATTGTTGTCGGACATTTTGAAACGATATGTTCAATAAATGACTATAATAATTACATACAGTCACTAAGCCTACACAGTCATCAGGTGGAGCTTGAGCCTGAGGCAATAATTATTTCACGGAGTTCATTCTCCCATAGCTGACTACTAACTCTCTAATAGATCTACAACTTGTAGTAGCTAGTATTGTGGCATTTCATACTATGGTCTACTTGACACTGTTGAACTTCAAACTCCTCTGGCAAACACGTAACTTTGCATAGAGTTTTACTTCCTGCCTGGCTGAATTTTCTATCAGACTCCATGCTTTTAGTGGTACTAAGGCTACTGGTGATGATCCCTAGTAATGTCAATATTATATTATTATTAATTTGTCTGTCTGCTCAAATGATTTTCTTTTATTATTTGTTGAGTTTGTAAAATTAGTATCATCAGCAACAGTTTTTTTAAAGTTTAGCGATGTGAACATCCATAATTATTGTACCATGCAACCCTGATTTAGATATAATACTACCCAATATAGTTTACTAAACGCTACACTGCTAGCTTTTGAATAGAAATATTTCTACTTCATTCCATCAAAGATGAAATTGGAGACTGCCTAGATGTTTATCTTTTCACATAATAAAATCTAACCATTGTCAGTCTGTGGTTTATTGCTAAAATCTACTCTTTGAAAAAGACTGACAATGACGTTGCGAGCATACATCTACTAATCTAGAGTATCGGTGGAACTGAAGGAAATAGGCAGCAGTAGGAGCAAGGGTGATTATTCTATGCAGCACAAAAACAAACAAACAAAAAACAAGTAAATAAACAAACAAATCCCTGCTGTTTGCATTTCTATATGAATTGGGTTCACTTCATCTGAAATATCGTCATGCCGAACAATCTCTAGACCAATAGGATGATAGCTCTAGATGTCATACACCAATGGCTATTCTCTACTGTTTTACAGGCAATAGGTGGGAGGAAAGACAGATGTGTAGATTTTGAAGACAAATGTGGCATCTTTAAACTGCGAGTAGAGGACTGGAAAGATTATAACCCAAATTTTGATGGTATGTAGTCCCATTTTATATGGCCCATTTCAGTTTTCGAAGTGTGGTTATACGGTGTGCACCCCCCCCCCCCCCCTTAATTTTAGTGGTCATACAAGTAGTATAGTCAGTGCAGATCTGCACAGACACCCGGTCATTTCCGCGTCTTATTAGCCCTAGATCCAAAAACTCCCCGGGCGGACGACCACCCCACCCGTCCTCTCGCCCCCTCCCTTTCCCTAAACCTCACTCTATGTGCAAAGTCCTAGAACCTACCCCCCGATCGCGGGTGGGGTTTCAAAAACCTCATCGGCTGTTCCGTAGAACCCAGTCTAAAGAGCAAACCCCTCGCCCTGTCCCACGGCTCGGGCGAGGGGGCGCGCGTACGCGCGCGCCCCCCGCCCCGCGAACCCCACCCGTCCTCCCTCCACCCGTCCCCGCCCCTCCCCACCCCTCCCCTCCGCCTCGCCCTCCGCCTCGCAGCGGTTCTCGTTTGCGAGTCCAGCCGTGGCCCCACGCCGCCCTCCCCCCGCCCATCCCCCGCCCCTCCCCCGCCCCAACGACCCGTCGCGGCCCTCGCGGGCGGACCGTCGGCTAAAGTAGGGTGAAGCGAAGGAAAATACGGGTTAGAGTAATGATATCCGGCTATGAAAAACGTGAGCGAGGGTAATGGTACACGGATTTGTTTTAAATTTCAATACGTTTGAGAGTAATAGTACGGTGAAGCGAAGAAAAATACGGGTTGGAGTAATGATAGGGTACGCCCGTGCGGAGTGCCCGTGCAGAGTTTACGACGCTGACTATACTACTATAAGAAACTTACCGAGTGGTGGTGGTGGTGCTTCCGGATGATTTCTTCGCCGGGGACTGTTGAGACTGAACTGGTCGGGGTGACACCGCACTCGCGCGCTCCTCCGTTCGAGCGCCCCCGGACCTCCGATGAAAGACTCGCGCCTTAACCCTCGTTTCCCCCGGACCCTCCCCTAGGGAAATCGCCCGTCCCCGTGACGAGCGGCGAGGGAAAGTGAAGGCGGTGGCTCTTTCGCGCTTCAAACCGTAGACTTCACGAGGTGGTTCGCCGGCGACATCCTCGCTCGGAAGGGTAGAAATAGATAAATGGAATAAATGGATGGCTGTCTTCTCATCATCATCATCATCATCATCATCATCATCATCAACATCATCATCATCCTACAAATAGACCCGCCTCCACGATGATGTCGTTGACTCCCCACCAATTTCTTCGACCACCGCGTCCACTTTCCCCCGGGTAGCAAACTCCGATAGGGAGAGAGCGCATCGTGCGCGTGCGATGTCACCCCCCCCACCCCACCTACGAATGAAGACGATAGAAGAAATGTGAACTGATAAGGGGTGAGTA
The DNA here is from genome assembly GCA_935421135.1 of Bugulina stolonifera. Lineage (NCBI taxonomy): Eukaryota > Metazoa > Bryozoa > Gymnolaemata > Cheilostomatida > Bugulidae > Bugulina > Bugulina stolonifera. Next base: position 11,811,190 of record OW285197.1, on the reverse strand, counting down.
TGAGTGGAAGTTGCGCTAGTACCGTCTACCCCTTTGGTTTGGCGAGGTAAATGGTTTTTAATGTATTAGCTAGTGTTTTATTGCTCGGTTTTAAGGTTACAACCGGTAAACCCTCCGTTTTGAGGACGAAGACCCCTTACAATAGAGAGTGAATGTGAAGAAAAATATACGGGTATATGTACAAGGGTTATGTTGCACTGTTCGTTTACTCTCCAATTTATCGAATGAAGTAGTCTCATCTCCGAGAAATCAGTACTAGCATTCTATAGGACTCGTACTCACCCCATCTTCTGCAACCTTCCGCTTACCATAGAGGTAGGTGAGTCCGGTCTTTAGCTGGGTGTAGCTATACGTTTGGTTTCCTCTTCTGATAAATTTTTATCTTTTCGGATGAGCGCATCTATACTACGAGCACTCAGGGCCATGTAAGCGCTATCCGTGTCCATTTCTACGTACTCAAACTCCTCTCTGCTGACGAATCTGTGAAAATAAAATGGACGGGTTGGAGGGTGCTGACACCGAAGAATAAATAGAGAAGGATTTGATAAAATCTTTGTGTAGTCTAGTTCTACTCATCTATCCATATGTGTACACATGTTAAAATACCTTTATATAATAGTTCAAACACAATTGAATGAATAAAAGACACATATCTAAAGGAGTATGTCATAGCTATTATTAGCAAGAAAAGACTGTGTGCATGTGTTAAGTCAGCATACATAATACATTAAATAAGCTTTTCACAATAGTAGCAATAGAATAAATAAAAGGTTGTATGCATGTGTTAAGTCAGCATTATGTAATTCATTAAATAAACTTTTCACAATAGTAGCAATAGAATATATAAAAGGTTGTATGCATGTGTTAAGTCAGCATTATGTAATACATTAAATAAACTTTTTACAATACTAGCAATAGAATGAATAAATGTGTACACATGGTAAAATACCATTATATAATAATTTAAACACAATTGAATGAATAAAAGGCACATATGTAAAGGAGTATGACATACCTATTATTAGCAAGAAAAGGCTGTGTGCATGTGTTAAGTCAGCATATATAATACATTAAATAAACTTTTCACAAAGTCAGCATAAGATATAATACATTAAATAAACTTTTCACAATAGTAGCAATAGAATAAATAAAAGGTTGTGTGCATGTGTTAAGTCAGCATTATGTAATTCATTAAATAAACTTTTCACAATAGTAGCAATAGAATAAATAAAAGATTGTGTACACATGTTAAAATACCTTTATGTGATAATTTAAACACAATTGATAGAATAGGCTGTGTGCATGTGTTAAGTCAGCATATATAATAGATTAAATAAGCTTTTCACATACCTATTATTAGCAAGAAAAGGCTGTGTGCATGTGTTAAGTCAGCATATATAATAGATTAAATAAGCTTTTCACAATAGTAGCAATAGAATAAATAAAAGGTTGTGTGCATGTGTTAAGTCAGCATTATGTAATTCATTAAATAAACTTTTCACAATAGTAGCTATAGAATAAGTAAAAGAGTGTGTACACATGTTAAAATACCTTTATATAATAATTTAAACACAATTGAAAGAATAGACTGTGTGCATGTGTTAAGTCAGCATATATAATAGATTAAATAAGCTTTTCACAATAGTAGCAATAGAATAAATAAAAGGTTGTGTGCATGTGTTAAGTCAGCATTATGTAATTCATTAAATAAACTTTTCACAATAGTAGCAATAGAATAAATAAAAGATTGTGTACACATGTTGAAATACCTTTATATAATAGATTAAATAAGCTTTTCACATACCTATTATTAGCAAGAAAAGGCTGTGTGCATGTGTTAAGTCAGCATATATAATAGATTAAATAAGCTTTTCACAATAGTAGCAATAGAATAAATAAAAGGTTGTGTGCATGTGTTAAGTCAGCATTATGTAATTCATTAAATAAACTTTTCACAATAGTAGCAATAGAATAAATAAAAGATTGTGTACACATGTTAAAATACCTTTATATAATAATTTAAACACAATTGAAAGAATAGGCTGTGTGCATGTGTTAAGTCAGCATATATAATAGATTAAATAAGCTTTTCAATAGTAGGTAGGTGTTACTGTTTTAGTCTCCCTATAATAAATATAAAGTAGCAGGATGTAAGTAATTTTTTAGCTTGATAGCATTATATACAATACACACTTCACAATTGCTGCCAATTACCCTATTTAGCACTAACCTTATGTTCTACTTGTTGAAATCTCTGATCAGGTGCTGACTAGTAGGTAGCTGTCTCTGTTTTAGTCTCACTCTGTTGACTAGAGGCTGATTGTACATACTGCTAGAGTGAGAAACTCATACCTTAAATAGTAGTATTCAGTGGGCGGAGTCTAACCAGTTCCCCACTCTTGGCAATACCACCCCGATACATCCCGATGTGAATCCGAAGCCTCCCGATGCACCCCGATGGGAATCCGAAGCCTCCCGATGCACTCCGATGTGAATCCGAAGCCTCCCGATGCACCCCGATGCGAATCCGAAGCCTCCCGATGCACCCCGATGTGAATCCGAAGCCTCCCGATGCACCCGATGCGAATCCGAAGCCTCCCGATGCACCCCGATGTGAATCCGAAGCCTCCCGATGCACCCCGATGTGAATCCGAAGCCTCCCGATGCACCCCGATGCGAATCCGAAGCCTCCCGATGCACCCCGATGTGAATCCGAAGCTTCCCGATGCACCCCGATGCGAATCCGAAGCCTCCCGATACGTCCCGATGTGAATCCGAAGCCTCCCGGTGCACCCCGATGTGAATCCAAAGCCTCCCGATGTAACCCGATGCACCCCGATGTGATTTCACACATCGGGGCACATCGGGGTGCATCGGGATGCATCGGGAGGCTTCGGATTCACATCGGGGTGCATCGGGAGGCTTCGGATTCACATCGGGGTGCATCGGGAGGCTTCGGATTCACATCGGGGTGCATCGGGAGGCTTCGGATTCACATCGGGGTGCATCGGGAGGCTTCGGATTCGCATCGGGGTGCATCGGGAGGCTTCGGATTCACATCGGGACGCATCGGGTGGTATTGCAAAGGGTGGGGAAATGGTTAGACTCCGCCTACTGAATACTACTATTTAAGGTATGAGTTTCTCACTCTAGCAGTATGTACAATCAGCCTCTAGTCAACAGAGTGAGACTAAAACAGAGACAGCTACCTACTAGTCAGCACTTGATCAGAGATTTCAACAAGTAGAACATAAGGTTAGTGCTAAATAAGGTAATTGGCAGCAATTGTGAAGTGTTTATTGTATATAATGCTATCAAGCTAAAAAATTACTTACACCCTGCTACTTTATATTTATTATAGGGAGACTAAAACAGTGACACCTACCTACTATTGAAAAGCTTATTTAATCTATTATATATGCTGACTTAACACATGCACACAGCCTATTCTTTCAATTGTGTTTAAATTATTATATAAAGGTATTTTAACATGTGTACACAATCTTTTATTTATTCTATTGCTACTATTGTGAAAGCTTATTTAATCTATTATATATGCTGACTTAACACATGCACACAGCCTTTTCTTGCTAATAATAGGTATGTGAAAAGCTTATTCAATGAATTACATAATGCTGACTTAACACATGCACACAACCTTTTATTTATTCTACTGCTACTATTGTGAAAAGCTTATTTAATCTATTATATATGCTGACTTAACACATGCACACAGCCTTTTCTTGCTAATAATAGGTATGTGAAAAGCTTATTTAATCTATTATATAAAGGTATTTCAACATGTGTACACAATCTTTTATTTATTCTATTGCTACTATTGTGAAAAGTTTATTTAATGAATTACATAATGCTGACTTAACACATGCACACAACCTTTTATTTATTCTATTGCTACTATTGTGAAAAGTTTATTAAATGTATTATATATTATGCCGACTTAGTGAAAAGTTTATTTAATGTATTATATATGCCGACTTAACACATGCACACAGCCTTTTCTTGCTAATAATAGGTATGTCATACTCCTTTACATATATGTGGGTTTTATTCATTCAATTGTGTTTAAATTATTATATAATGGTATTTTACCATGTGTACACATTTATTCATTCTATTGCTAGTATTGTAAAAAGTTTATTTAATGTATTACATAATGCTGACTTAACACATGCATACAACCTTTTATATATTCTATTGCTACTATTGTGAAAAGTTTATTTAATGAATTACATAATGCTGACTTAACACATGCATACAACCTTTTATTTATTCTATTGCTACTATTGTGAAAAGCTTATTTAATGTATTATGTATGCTGACTTAACACATGCACACAGTCTTTTCTTGCTAATAATAGCTATGACATACTCCTTTAGATATGTGTCTTTTATTCATTCAATTGTGTTTGAACTATTATATAAAGGTATTTTAACATGTGTACACATATGGATAGATGAGTAGAACTAGACTACACAAAGATTTTATCAAATCCTTCTCTATTTATTCTTCGGTGTCAGCACCCTCCAACCCGTCCATTTTATTTTCACAGATTCGTCAGCAGAGAGGAGTTTGAGTACGTAGAAATGGACACGGATAGCGCTTACATGGCCCTGAGTGCTCGTAGTATAGATGCGCTCATCCGAAAAGATAAAAATTTATCAGAAGAGGAAACCAAACGTATAGCTACACCCAGCTAAAGACCGGACTCACCTACCTCTATGGTAAGCGGAAGGTTGCAGAAGATGGGGTGAGTACGAGTCCTATAGAATGCTAGTACTGATTTCTCGGAGATGAGACTACTTCATTCGATAAATTGGAGAGTAAACGAACAGTGCAACATAACCCTTGTACATATACCCGTATATTTTTCTTCACATTTACTCTCTATTGTAAGGGGTCTCCGTCCTCAAAACGGAGGGTTTACCGGTTGTAACCTTAAAACCGAGCAATAAAACACTAGCTAATACATTAAAAACCATTTACCTCGCCAAACCAAAGGGGTAGACGGTACTAGCGCAACTTCCACTCATACTCACCCCTTATCAGTTCACATTTCTTCTATCGTCTTCATTCGTAGGTGGGGGGGTGACATCGCACGCGCACGATGCGCTCTCTCCCTATCGGAGTTTGCTACCCGGGGGAAAGTGGACGCGGTGGTCGAAGAAATTGGTGGGGAGTCAACGACATCATCGTGGAGGCGGGTCTATTTGTAGGATGATGATGATGTTGATGATGATGATGATGATGATGATGATGAGAAGACAGCCATCCATTTATTCCATTTATCTATTTCTACCCCTCCGAGCGAGGATGTCGCCGGCGAACCACCTCGTGAAGTCTACGGTTTGAAGCGCGAAAGAGCCACCGCCTTCACTTTCCCTCGCCGCTCGTCACGGGGACGGGCGATTTCCCTAAGGGAGGGTCCGGGGGAAACGAGGGTTAAGGCGCGAGTCTTTCATCGGAGGTCCGGGGGCGCTCGAACGGAGGAGCGCGCGAGTGCGGTGTCACCCCGACCAGTTCAGTCTCAACAGTCCCCGGCGAAGAAATCATCCGGAAGCACCACCACCACCACTCGGTAAGTTTCTTATAGTAGTATAGTCAGCGTCGTAAACTCTGCACGGGCACTCCGCACGGGCGTACCCTATCATTACTCCAACCCGTATTTTTCTTCGCTTCACCGTACTATTACTCTCAAACGTATTGAAATTTAAAACAAATTCGTGTACCATTACCCTCGCTCACGCTTTTCATATCCGGATATCATTACTCTAACCCGTATTTTCCTTCGCTTCACCCTACTCCAGCCGACGGTCCGCCCGCGAGGGCCGCGACGGGTCGTTGGGGCGGGAGGGCGGGGGAGGGGCGGGGGATGGGCGGGGGGAGGGCGGCGTGGGGCCACGGCTGGACTCGCAAACGAGAACCGCCGCGAGGCGGAGGGCGAGGCGGAGGGGAGGGGTGGGGAGTGGCGGGGACGGGTGGAGGGAGGACGGGTGGGGTTCGCGGGGCGGGGGGGGCGCGCGCGTACGCGCGCCCCCTCGCCCGAGCCGTGGGACGGGGCGAGGGGTTTGCTCTTTAGACTGGGTTCTACGGAACAGCCGATAAGTTTTTGAAACCCCACCCGCGATCGGGGGGTAGGTTCTAGGGCTTTGCACATAGAGTGAGGTTTAGGGAAAGGGAGGAGGCGAGAGGACGGGTGGGGTGGTCGTCCGCCCGGGGAGTTTTTGGATCTAGGGCTAATAAGACGCGGAAATGACCGGGTGTCTGTGCAGATCTGCACTGACTATACTACTCATACATGTGCCCTCAATTTAATAGCTTTGTTTTCTCCATACACTCACTGTGGACCTGATAGTGTAGTGGTAAAGTGCTTGATTGTCATTCATAGGGTCTTGAGTTTGAATCTCACCAAGGCATAGCTTCTTTCGCTCTAGTATTTCACTAATTTCTTAGCTAATATAAGATTAAGTGGATAGCTATACAATACTAATCTGTAAGATTGCATGTACCGTGTACCCACCTTATTTTGTCCACTTGGAACACTGGCTCATTTATATCTGGTTTCATTTATATGTACCCTCATTTCTAACACTACTTACATCTATCTATGTAGTTCTGCGTCTCTCTGGTAGGGGTTGGTCCTCCCCCCTTCCCCCCCCCCCGGGCATATTTATATTGGTCACTTGACTCTTTAGTCCCTTATTACTAATGAGACAACATTGCTATACATCTTCCCACAGTATGTTATGTTATGTATATATATTACATACGCATGGAACCTGGGTTATTTTCATGACTGAAGCCTTTTGTGCCCCAGCAACACCGAAGTGTAGCATTACTCTACATAACATTTATGAATAACTCAGTCAAAAGCCTTTCACTTGTTTTAACTTGTCGGCTTTTAAAAAAAGATCCTACTTCTCACTCTCACTAATTGAAAACACAATGAGGTGTTATTAGCAAAAAATATTTTACTGCAAAAACGCTAAGATTAGCAACAGGTTTTAACGCTTTTTTAAGGATGTACTAAACAATGGTTCATTCACCATTGAACAAAAGCAGGCGATACTAAACTGAGCATATTTGGTTACAAGTGCAAGTTATGAGATCAGCAATGTCTGTCGGTCAACTATTTTAGTATGTACAAAATGTAGTTAGATACGTTGTGTAGTTGTGAAGTGACTCTTAAATCCAAACAATATAGCAGATTTGCCATTTTCCACACAACGTAGGCTCACTTGTAGTTTTTAGTAATATTTGGCAAAGTGCCAAGTTACACTCTAAGCTCCATATTGTTCTCTCATGAATATGACTTTGTAAGGCTATTATTTAGAACCATGGTGGGTTAATTATAGCAGTAGCACTTGGGCAACTAACTCAGCATAATGTTAAAATCATTGGTGAAGGGACATTTCGAAAAAGACAGTTCGAAACAGGACGTTTCACAACTGGACGGTTCAGAACAGGACAGTTAGAAACTGTGTAGATCACATTTAGAAGAACACAACTTACAGATAATTATTTTTTAGTTAATTAATTCAATTAATTAAGTAAGAAAATAATATTTATAATAAAAATTAGTTGAAATCTGATGGTTGGGGTTTGGCGTTTCGAACTGTCCACTTTCGAAACGTCCTATTTCGAACTGTCTTTTTCAAACAGTCGCATATTCAAAATTATTACATCCACCCTGGTGTGATGATGACCAGGTCAACAAGTCCAGGGGACATTCCACCAGCATGCATGTGTACACTCTGTCGCTATTGATAGCTACAGATATGACAATGTTGCAGATTTTGAACAGTGCTACAAAAGTGATGCTTGCTCCAAGTGGGTGGTAACAGAGTACATATACGACTACGCTTATCCGTGTGTGGAGGAACTTAACAGGGTCAACATATCCTGCTATGAACTTGGTTCCATATATTTTGTACACGGCACTGAGGGATGCATCACTCCGACTGCGCTGTCATTTGCTAGACGTATGGTAAGTTAGTAGAAATTGCTAATAAACTCATCTAACACAAATGTTTGCTGGTGAAGTTAAACACATGATACATGAAGTTAAGGGCATGATACAAGTTACAGACACAACCTGAATATCTGCTTATACTACTTGTAGGTGTACAACGGTCCAAGTACTTTGTACATGTAGGTTAATTCAACATTAAATGTACAAATAAATGTAAACACCTGCACAGTGCACATACATATATGCTCTTAGCTGTTTTCCACTTACTTGCATTTTCACCAGTCTATTCTAGCTAATAACCTAATCAATGAGAAGTTATACCCTCTTTGTAGCATGTTGAGAGAATGCAATTTCTAATTACAGCAATAAATCCGTTTGCATGTAGTTCATGTTATACTGAACACATTATAGCTTTGATTCCTTTGTTTCAGCGCAAGTACTGCCCAGATGAGAGCAAACTTCAAGCCAAGTTTAACGATATAGAATCGTCTCATGATTTGAGTTGGTAAGTGGTCTGGTCAATTCACTCACTAACAACATTCATGATAGTGGTAAAACATGGCTGACAGTAGCTCCAAAGAGCGGAGTAAATTATGTGCTATTGTTGTAGAACTCCATTTTGCTTTCTTGTAGATGATCTCTGCATACACTACACACTTATACCTACTAGTCAGCTTTGGCCAATCCACAAACACATTATGGATATATACCACACAACAAATAACAGTTCACTAAAATACCCCCAGCAGTGTACAGGAATCCTCCAGAAAGGCTTGAATAGTCAACAGGTGCGACATTCATCTAACTGTTTATTTGTGCCACACCGTAATTATTTTTGACCTCTTGCTCTGAAATTACAAAGGCATACTTGCATAATTACAGCTAAGCACAACCCTGTCTCATTATTAAGAAAAGCCATATGAAGGATTCCATTTCTGTAGCACTGACAATATGATAGAAAAAAAATAAAAAGCATGTTATCACACATAAGCTACTGACGCTGTCCTTGCGTGCATTACAAATTTGCTAAAAAGTGGAGTTTTTTTCTCTTAGTTTTGAATGCTTCAAAGATCAGACAACTTCCTACAATGACTTGTCATAATTAAAGTTATGATTCCATCGTAAGAATATCGTTTTACCAATTATTATTTTTGTATTCTATTTTGCTTCTACTGGATAGATCAATCGTTCATGCTTGAAAACTGCTAATAGTTTCATATGCATGTACATGCTAGCAGTAGAACAATTCAAAAGTAATACGTGTTATGCAGCGTATAGGCTGAGAGATGGGTACATACTCCTGCACTCATTTCTAACACTGGCATGCAGTCATGCAGTTTATAACTATATGCAAATATCTACTTTTATTGGGGCATTAACTTTTCAATTCACAGTGAAGTATTTATTACACTTTTGTCCAACCTCAAATAGAATTGGTACTTGGATAGCACATGCCATACCTTCATAAGGTTTTCCTTCTACTGTACAGTGCACAATTTTATATAATTACCTTCATGATCTATTTTTATATATTTTGTTTTTGAATTTAATATTAATATATAAATCTAAACTCATATATTATCAACCTTCTCCTTGGATCACGGCCAAGTTTCTGCTCAGTATCAAATAGTATGAATTCCAAAACTATTTGTGGGTGGGTGGTGTTTGTAGCATGAGCTCCAGTACCAGTTGAGAGAAGGTTTCTGAGCTATCTATAAACTTATTAAACCACTACTGTCGCACCATTTAATATTTTCAAATAATCTTGTTCATCCTTTTTCAGTAAGATTGATGTGTTGTTTGTCTTTGGTAACCTAGCAGCTGCCAAGAAAACTCTATTTTAATATTGGCTGATTTCACCTTCAATCAGCCTATGCTGGGAATTTTGGAAGCTCTCAAGCAGTTAATATAAAACTGTGCTACAGAGATAGCCATAGGACTTGCAATGCATTGCATTGTTTTTTGTGGGCATGACCCTAACTTACTTATTCATCACTGTGCACAAGAGTTATTTATAGAATGACAGTTGGTGTTGGCTCAATAAGATTACTGGGCTATTTGATGTTAGTAGCTTACCTATGTACATAAGTTACAAGTATAGACTTAGAACAGGCATAGCCATAAGAACTTAACAGGTCTCAATGCTGAATGGAGGTCATAATAGCCAATATTCAAATGAGTTTATCTTGGCTGCCACTAGGTTTACAAAGACAAGCAGCACATCAATCTTCATGAAATAAGATGACCAGTATTATTTGCAAATATTGAATGGTGAGACAGTAGTGGTTTAAATACAAAAGCTTTATACATGTGCACAACAAAGGTTATAGTGATCTAGCCCTGTATTAAGAAATTTTAATTTGACGCCCCAAGCTAAATAGATTAAAAAAATTCTGGCATGTCCGTTAGAGTTGGCAGAACGGAGGCATGGGACAATCATAAGAATAATAGCGATACCAGTGGTGCCAAACACAATTTTCTAATGTGGCTGCCCAATAGCTACATGTAGATATTATTGTAGTCCAATATGGCGCAGAGGAAACACTCGCGTCCTTGCAAGACCACCAACACCATTCCATGTTACATGTACATGTATATGTACATGTACATGTACATGCACATGTATATATGCATATGTTATGATTGTGTAGAGCGATATACAGGTAGTTGCTGTACATTCTTCCAAAAGAGTTAGTTTATCCATGCAGAAGCCTCATATTCTGAAGTTGTCCGCTCTGGTAGAATAAGACATAATCAAAATTAGGAGATGGCAACTCCTGGTTATGATGATTGGCTACTGCTGAGTCAGAGTGCTCATCTATAAAAGTGACCTTGAGGTTAAAACAATACCGTTGACCAACAAAAACATTTTTATCACAATACAATCAATATCACTGGATATTATCAGAACAAGCTTTTGTTTGGGAAAACAATCACTTCATTTTTTGTAAAGAAATGATGGGTTACATCAGTAAGAAGATTATTGTTTACTATCCCTTGACAATGGTTAGCCAGTAAAGAATTCTGTAGGCCTAAATACACGTATGTACATGTTTAGCAGGTGCTTGTACATCTTGACTCTATATTTTGTTGTAATCTTTGACCTGGACAATTGGATTTAAAAGGTGCTAAGGTAAGTAAATGCCAACATTAATAATTAATTATTGTAATATACATTGTATGTACATGATTGCATACTGTAAAATGTCATCAAAATAATGTGTGGAGGTCCAACTATAGTAAAGCATAACATAACCCGATACTTCATGCCATTCCAATGACGTGCTGTAGACATTTACAGCCTCTAAGACCAACTTTGTATTACAGATTCCATTTAAGAAATAAAAGTTGCGGTGAAATGCATACTCAGGTAAAGGCTTAATCTACATACTTGTATTACCTATTAAGCTGCGTCCAGACTACAACGATCTTATGGACGATTCTTGGATTTGATGAAATCGTTGTAGTCTGGACTCAGCTTAACATAACATTTCTGCTTCAAACTTGGGTCATGCACTTTCTGTTATGCTCTCTATATTATCTCTCACAGAAATGCTATTATCTCAGCACACCCATATAAATGGCTTGCAGTTTGGCGGTTTTACCCCACAAACGGAAATTGCTTGCAGGTGTTCAAAGATGATGAACGTGATCTAAATTGCTAGCAATTCCTATGTGTACAAATGTGAAAATATTTGTAATCTTGGTTGAAATACGCATACAATGAGTATGAGTATTTCAACCAAAACGAATGAAGTAGTAAAATAAATAGTGAGAGATGCATGGACTCACAGCTGTGGTCAAGAGTTGCTAATATTGTATTACTCAAGTATATGAAATAGTGAATGACCTGAGCAGTTAATATACGACTCAAGAGAACAGATTGTTTTTACATGTAATTCAAAAATATGACACATGCATATGTAAGCATGCAATGCAACAAAGGTAACTGTATTATCATACATGTGCTTCTGCTATTTTGTAGTTATTAACTAATGGTATACTCCGTATTGCATGTGCTGCCATACTGGTTTATGTCGTCAGCGTACATCTTGTCTCTTTGGAGTGGAGAACGGTCAGAAGTGATGTAAATGAAAATGAAATTAAATTATTCAAAGGTTGGTATGGCAACTTAGGAACACACTCTTTAATAGAACAGTATACGTACAAGGAATGTAGCTTACAAGATATGAATATTTAGAGTATACTACAAGCTATAATGTGAGTCAAATATTGCATCCATCTTTTAGGGCAATCACAGAGAAGTCTGCAAAGTCACCAGTCTTCAGTCATTACAAGTGCTAAAGATATAAATATTTTTAAAAAAGTCCATGGAAAAACGATATATGCGTTTGACGATATAGAGCAGCGATTCAAAATTGCGACCAATAGACTCAAAGGGTTATCCAAAGAACATCGAGAACGGATGTCTCATCCAGGGCTTGAAGCACATCGACAAAGCTGGAACTTTTCTATAACAGTTCCAAGCTGCAGTAAGGAAGTGGCAAACCTCATCATTGCTGTTCTTTCATCACCAGGAAACTATGAAAGCAGGATGGCTGTTCGCTCTACCTGGGGTAATATTACGGTATTAAATGATGGGAATTCCCGGATCATATTCATCGTCGGTCTGACAGAGAACAAAACTCACCAAGCGAATATCCTTTTGGAATCGGTGAAGTATGGGGACATTCTACAGTTGGATATATTGGATGCATACCACATTTTGACACTGAAAACCTTAGCAATGTTCTCGTGGATTGCCCAGCACTGTAAAACGGCAAGATACGTCGCAAAGATTGATGACGACGTTCTTATTAATATACAAAACGTATTAAAAACCCTGGATGACAACCATAGGTGGTATGAACAATTTATCACTGGAAGATATAGGAGTGAGATTCCACACGCAAAACATGGCAAATGGTCTGATCCTGTCTACAGACGAGTATATCGCGCAGGTAAAATTTACCCTCCGTTTCTCAGTGGGCCAGCTTATTTTTTAACTAACAACTTTCTCGATCGGCTGATAGCAAAATGCAACGAGTTACCACTCATTGGTCTGGAAGACGTGTTTGTCACGGGAATATGTGCGAAACAAGTTAAGGAAGTTTACTTATTAAAACTACGCAGAACATATCCAGCAGTAATCGATGGCTGTAATTTCTTGTTACCAAATGTAACATGGGCACATGGATACAGTGCAAGTGTCTTGCGAAGTGCATGGGAGAAGTGGCACAGCAATGAGTGTTTGCCTATAGTTTGAGTGACTTCTATAGTGCATTGAATTACATGCATGTATTTTTGCAAATAAAATAATTAAAGCATGATTTTACTTTAATAATATTTAGAACCAACTTAGTTGTACCGTGATGCTGATCCCTCACCAATGAGGCAATGATGCTGTGGGCAGGGTCTAGATGTACGCTCGTCACATCATAACATGAGGTGACAACTCCTCTCTTATTACATCATAACACAAGGGGATAACCCCTCTCTCCCCACATCATAACACAAGGGGGATAACACCTCTCTTAGTCCGCATGCCTATAACGCAGTTCCTCCATGTGATTTACTACAAATCTTTATATAACACTGTCTTTGAGCAGTCAATTTGACATATAAACAGTTGTATAACACACATGCATATGCACAGACAGATGAGGCCACAGTGCTACTATATTCAGATGGTGAAGCTGCCTGGTGAAGCAGCAGGCAGCATCATTGCACCATTTTACGAAAAGCAATGACATAAGATTAAAATTGACCAATTTATTTTATTTTGTTTTTTCAGTTAAATCAGGCTCAGATTGAGTATAATTAATAATTTATAAGTACATTATTGTACAGTTGTTCTACCTCAGATTTACAACAATCACAATTACAATGAAAGATTCTATGATGCCTTGACATGTGTCAATCCTGTGAGTTAATACTGCCATTCATTTGTTTCATGCTTTGTTTATTTGTATTGGGAACCACTCACATGATCATTAGCTATTGATTATAATTAGAATAAGGAAGGACAACTTCAAATTACGTGTAATATGATCAATAGTTTATGAGTGTCCATGGTATACCATGTACAGTGGTGTGCGAAATAAACTGGACCCCTTTGTTTAATGCATGCGTTTTACATGTTTTTGTTTCCTACTAAATTCTCAGCATTCTATGTGAATAACAGGTACAATTTACATATCATTAGAATGGAAATCTTCTCAGGATTCTGAATCTGTTTTCAAATATTGCATTCACTTAACCAAAATTAAATTGCAATCCATTTACTCATCCAAACCCATGTCGGAAAATTGGCTGCAAAATGTACTATTTTCGGTAGGGCTTATCTGGGCAATAATTTGTGTTTGGACACATATTGCCTAGACTCAAATCATGATAGGACTCTGCAGATGTTGTGTTTGGTGTAGTGTGATACACAAAAGTTAACTTTTGGTATCCTAAAATGCCCAACTACTCAGTTCTCGGTAGTCTGTTTTAATCATTGCTCGACTCAGTTGACAGCAACAAAGTGTAATAGTACACCTGCACAACCAAGGAAAGTCTAACTTTGCAATAGCTAAAGAGGTTAAATGGTCAATACTACTATTGCTTCAACTTTGAACCAATATGAAGAGACAGAATGCTGCCTGCTGCCAAACGTAAAGATTCCCACTTCAGTAACGATTTGGGGATGCAAATCCGCAAAAAGTGTCGGACGCTTGACGGTGGCCGATGAACGGAGACAAATACATTAATGCGCTAGAGCATGAGCTACTGCCATGTGCCAGGGAACTTTAGATGTATGAGTGGTTGATTCAGGATGACAATGTGCCATGTCATGGTGCTACAAAGTCAGGAAATGCATCAATAACAGCGTTGCTAGAATGTTCGAGTGGCCGGCTCAAAGTCCTGATCTAAATCTAACTGCAAATCTGTGGCAAAGAGTTGATGTGCAATTCAGCAGAGACAACACAACACCAATAGAAGGGATTATTAATGCCTGGCACTACATTATCACTCCAGAACCTGGTTACCAGTATGCCCAGAAGAAGCAAAGGCTGGCCAACCAAGTACTGCGTCTGCAATATCTTTGAAATAACACCCAATGGCACCTTTCAGGACCACCCAATGTTTTTTCTAAGAGTTGTTCCAACAAAACATGCAACTCAGCAAATTAAGGTACTCGGAATGCAGTAATTCATTACAAAGAATATTTCGTCAATAAAAAAAAATGGGAGGTAGTAAGGTTTAGAGCTAATAAAGTGTTATTAAAACACTTTTTACAAACTCATACTTTACATATTTGAGTTCAGAAGCTGTTGGGGATTACAATGATATATGGTTTGTCTATATTTGATGCAAATGCATGACTCCAGAAGGCTTTAAGCAGCAAATATGCCATGCCAACAAAGGGGTCCAGTTTATTTCGCACACCACTGTACATGTATAAACAATTGCATACTTTAAATGTCATCTAGATAGTAGTAAGTCACAAGTAGTGATAGTTGTAGTAGTAATTTTGAACAATGGCTATAATATTTAGCCTCCTCTGGACATAATTTTGGTAAAAAAATGTATATTTTAATATATTTTAGGTAAATAATAATATTATTTATAACAGCAATGAGACCAATGTTGAGAAGAGGCTGTGTCTGTTTATCAAGAATTGCTAGAAGCATTCATTATAGCTAATGCTTATATGACTACTTGTATAGATAAATCATAGACCCCTACATTCCAATAAATGGTCAATTAAATTAAATTAAATTAAACTAAATTATATTAAAATTCTGCAGAATAAAATCCTCTTTCCTATCTTGTTATCCTATGCCATGCACAAAGTATACCATATCTACTGAATGCCACATGTACAATGTACATGTAGAACATCAATATTATTCATTGCTTCCGCAAAATTAAATATTAGCTTGAGGCTATTTGGCCCATCTGGCTTAACAGTTGGGGACGTATAGAGCAAGTATTCCAATCGTAGCCATAGCCAGAAATATTGCACATTTGCTACACATTTTCTGTGTTAATACTGCTTTAGCACATCTCCCATGGTAACAGAATGCTGATCTTCTATTGCAGTGCCTATAGAATAAGTAAGACAGCTTTTTTACTTTGAGTATTGGACACCAAAAACAGAGAAAATACATCTTTTGCATTATAAACAGCATTAACTTTGACTAAGTGATTTTGCGAACACATGTTATAATTATGCTATATGTATGAGTTTACAAGCATTGGTCTGCATTGGTTCATAGGAGAATATCATTTCCATGCAATTGTTTGTAATATTTCATAACTGGTTTAACATCAAGAGAAAATTCCGATTTTTATCTGTTGTAGAGTTGTTTCCCCTTTGTTTATTCATAATTGGCTAAGAAAAATAGCTCATCTCTGGGCTAAAGAGTCCCTTCACTTTCTCTGCCTCATTAAAGCATGAGAAACACATAAGCCAAAGGCTAAGAATTCATCAGAAAGTGAATTTAAGACTGTGATCCTGTTAATGTATGTACTTACTGGTTGTGTGTACAGAGAGTACCACCCGCAGTTCTCGGTGCAATAGCCAATGCCTCATATGTGAGAAGAAGCAGCAAAACACAGAGTAATGGTGATGGCCGCCGATACCTCATCGCTCACAGCTCTCGTTAAAGGAAGTGTACCTTTGGTCGGTGTGGTGTAGAGAACAAACTCTACATGAGTTAGTCTCAAAGAGAGATAATGATATCTATAAGTCCTGTAATTACTAGTTACAATGACACGGTAGGGAGTTTATCATCCGCAATGTTACCGTTATGATGGGCAAGCAAACATCAACCACGCTATCCATAGTTTACAAGCTTTTGGTAAATTATCATCATATTTCAAACTGAGAAAAGTTCAATGAAATTATGGAGGTACTTGAACTATGGTAATACACAATTATTAGCTATATTGTAATGCGAAGTTATCTGTTCTCATTTAAATTTATAGGTATGGAAATCATGCAGGATATATTATACAGTTGAAGTGATAGCTGATATAATTTACAGCTTACATGGAAACTTAAGGCTCGAATACACAAAAGGCCGATTGTTACTTTTTGGACAACGGAGCCTCCCTCCTTCTAGATCAAATCGGCCTGCCGTTTGTTCACCTAGGCAAAGACCAACACGTCGATGTTTTCAGTCCGCAGCGTCCCGAAGCACTAGTGTGATTGGTTATTGGCTGAATATCATTCATTAAATCTACTGGTGGACTGATACTACACATTGGCTATAGAGCCGTGCCAATGAACAACGACGTTGCTACGCAGAGGCTGAGCCTTTAGAGTGGGCTCCTATCCACATTGTAAGCTTATTAAGACATCTAACATATCCATTTCAAGTACTGAGAACTAAGGCTACACGAAAACAATGTTGAGATCGCTTGTGATTCTAGCATATATTGTTTAAAAATACGTATATTATTTCACAAAGTTTTTAATGCTTGAAATTTGTTTCAACACAATAAATGCATGCTTTATCGAGATGTCAATAGAGCAAGTTGTGCTAAATACAAGTAAAAATTTGCAATTGGCATTTGTTTTTGTGCAAGTTCACTACATTACACATAAATAAAAATACTACAGCTACACATACATGTACATACACATACATTAGTAACATTACATACATGTACATGATTATAATGTACATGTATAATGCGTGGTGCTATCAATAAACTGACCGGAGTTGTCCTTTCTCCGAGCACGATAGAGCAAGAAAATGTTGACTGAATACCCGCATCTTGACTCACTAACGAATGATGGCTTAGATAAACAAAGATCTAAAACAGTATTGGTCATACGCAACGCGCGTTTGGGAGCATTTGGTTTATCACGTGTTGTGCGAAAAAGTCCAAAAACAGTTGTAATCTATCTTTTTCTTCTAGTAATTAATAAATAATACTGTTTTAGTTGAAATTTCAATGGAAATTCCTCTTGTCAATTATTGTAATAGACCAAGACACTGGGTAATTCAAATATGTCATTGCCTTTGAGTTTGATTATTTAAATATATTGATATTCAATTAAAAATTAAATTTACTCATTTTTTTAAAAATAAAATAAAAATAATTTAAATTTCAACTAACTTCTATTCTACTTGAATTTCTATTTGAACTAGCTAACTTTTCCTTGTGTTTATTTTAATTTTTTTTTTGACAATGATTAATAATATTTTTTGTACAATAATACAGCACCAGTTACAGTATTAGTTATAGTAAATAGTAGGCCTATGATTACATTAGCATTATTTATTACAAACAAAATAAGTAAATTTTTTTAATACTATACTTATACCAATATAGCAGGTATAAACCTATAATAGGTTTATACCTGCTATATTGGTATAAGTATAGTATTAAAAAAATTTACTTATTTTGTTTGTAATAAATAATGCTAATGTAATCATCAGATCATCATCATCATGATCATACAAGCTTGTGTAGGCCAATTGTTGAGTATCTCAGTATACTGCCTCTGTTTGGGATGCCTCATTGGAGTATCTGATAAATGACATTGAGATGGTGCAACACGAAGCTATAAGATTCATAGCATTCAAGGGGAGGGAGAGTGTAACGGCGGCCTGTGAGAAACTGAAACTAGAAACACTGGCTGCCAGACGGACAAAAATAAGATATTCGCTCTTACTCCGCCTTTTGTCCAATGAGAAAAATCATGAATCGCCTACATCATCTTATGATGAACTCATGAATGATAGACCTGATAATGTTGCAGTCACTAGAGCAGCTTCTCGGGTCAATCCCTCACAATATATGTGAAGACATCAATCTATTGTAACAGCTTCCTACCTAAGACAGTTCGTGAATTTAAACCGAAGCTCAGGTCACTGTGATGACCAGGACATGATACTACCACTATGCAAAATAGTCGCAATGCGGCAACTCTGGATAACATACTGGTTAAGGGTTGAAGTTTATTGAGGCGTATCGCTTACTCTATGTTTTAGTACGTGCTAAAGAAGAAGAGGTAAAAGAGGTATCTCATGATGTTGATTTGATTGGTATGCTCACTATTTGCTGAACGTTGAGTTACGAAGTGGTACCAAAACCAATAAATGGAAATGAATCTTCAGACGATGTTATGAAATGTGTAAAATAATATCCTCATAATTAACCTATGATAATAGGCCCTAGGCCTATAAGTTAAACAATTTACAAATTTATTTATAATATAACCAAATCATACAATGTTAAATGAGTGAATTAGTTTTACGGATTGATTGTTATGTAATACAAAACTTAGGTCTCTTTCTCGGTTGAATACTTTAAACTGATTATTGGTATTAAATAGGACCATGACCAATGCTCATGCCGACATAACAGTCATTGACGATACCTGTTGCTTTTAATGTTCCTCTAGTGTGTATATTCATGCGGTATTGGGGTTGTAACAAGTCCCTTCCTTGTGTGTTGGAAGGTAAAGACCCTTCTTCATCTCCAATCGGTTTGTTTGGAAACACTTTAACCTGCAGGTACCATGTGTATGTGCTATAAATGGGTAATCTAGGGCCCTTGATACGTGATATGC
The DNA here is from genome assembly GCA_935421135.1 of Bugulina stolonifera. NCBI lineage: Eukaryota > Metazoa > Bryozoa > Gymnolaemata > Cheilostomatida > Bugulidae > Bugulina > Bugulina stolonifera. The sequence continues at coordinate 11,791,625 of OW285197.1, read as the reverse complement.
CTATAGTAGGCCCTAGTAGCAATGGGACCTAACGCTAGACTGCAATCTTGGCACAAGTTCTACTCTCATCTTAGAAGTTACACTATTTACTGCCACTTGCTGCTTTATCAATCATAATAGTTTTGATTCTCTGCAACTGCCTCTTCGTATTTTGAGAATTTGGTGATGCACAAGGTGTGTGTTTGCGAAGCTCAAAAACATTTTAAGCCTGGGCTCCAACCGATTGTAAGAGTCAACTGGTCATGCAAGGCTCTCTCCTGATACCCCCAAAAATGTGGGAACTGGTAAATCATTGGTATCGGATGCTGAAACTTGCGAACCCGATCACGACTATCACAACAAAAATGGCTAACCTGATTGCACGACATTGTGGGCACCAGATCACTGCAATACCATCTTAGTGTCGCCACTTTCCAAACTAGGTGGCATCTGAATGACTTGAAAGCAAAATATTCAGAAAGCCAAAAATAACTTTACACTATTCAGAAGAACAATAGCTAGGTAATCTCTTTAGCGTTTAGTCTAGCCTTGGGCATAGGCTCAAACAATGCAAATCTTTATGGCATTTCTATACATTAGTGTTCGTGCAGTTGAATGTAGTAAACATTTGTTTACAAGCTATTATTATTGAAAATACATGAATTTTTAGCAACATTCCCAAGTTTTAAAATTCAGATGAATAGGCTACTGGATAAACTATCAGCAACCTTTTTATATTTCAGGTTGTCTCCTTCAACATGACCTCCCAGTGAACTTCAACATGTCCGACAACTTTTACACAAATTTTGGTGAGTAGCAGTCATATGGTTCAGATGGGCCTGTTAGTTAGCTGATTGTGTAGACCTATTAATCAGGAAGTGGTTGTAGTTCTTTAGTTGTTCATAATAAAGTCACATTGCAATCTCCAACTCCTACTTTAACCAAATTTTCAAACATACGACATTTTCCTTTCGAGCAACACATAATGTCAAATAGATCAATTTAGTTGCCAATTCGTTCTACTTTTTTCGAAGGTTGTTCAATCAATACAAAACACGGTTGTATTTACAGATAGCTAGTAAGACACGAGTCTGTTCAGTCAAAATCACATACAGCATTTACATTATAATGTTTGCTTGTCAACAAGTAATTCAACTGTAAATCCTACCCTCAGCTTTGTAACTTTATACCAGTGTAAATCAGCTAAACATCTGCCTATGTATAGCCTGTGTTCTTACACTGTAGAAGTGCTCTGTGGTTATGGGTTGTTTGTATAGATTCCCTGTTTGATGTTTTATAGAGAGCAAAGCTCAATTAATCTTGGCTTGAGGCACACTTTGTTTACTAATTGAATTAATTATAATGAAGGGAGTTTATTATGGTGGACCACAATCAAACCTGTGTAGTAAATGGACCAATGAATTGGCATATACTTTATTGTTTACAAAACATAAATGTTTTCTGTTCCAACTTCCTGAGAGCTATTCGTAAACTTTAGTTCGTAAACTCTAGTTCGCAACCTGTTGCATTTAAAATAATTATGATGTCCAAATGTACAGTTTCACACTTTGGCTTCTGAATGGCAATGGGAGACTTACAGAGAGCAGGGTAGGGCAGGTGCTCTTTTAGTAGCTAGATGAGTGTAACAGTAGGGATACCAGGTTAGAATAACTGGACTCATCTCTTTAGGTCAGTTCTTGGCTTAGTAACAAAAGTTATCTATTTGGGGAGGTCCTAGATAGCGTTAGAGAAGGTAAATGTGACTGGGGCTTTCAGCCCTCTACTCACTGAGTCTTATTTCCTGACGGGATTTCTCTGCAATGTAACAGCTGCTGATACACCTTGAACTCAGTGAGTGTCAATGCATGCAGCGAGTAGGTCTACAACTGTCTGGAGCCAGTCATACTATTCAATAGAAACAGTTTGAATCCAGATAACATCTTCTGATTTTCCAGATTACATTCAATGAGTGGTTTGTATCAGAGAAGAGTTTATGACATTTCATATGCAGTGAGTTGCTAGTAGTGCTAGATGTCAGTTCCTCTGTTGTTGGATTTGTTATTTGTTTGTTGTTAGTTGGTACTATGCATGCTGGGCTTGTTGATCTCAAATAATGGCATTATTTTCTTTTATTTCACAGAAATTTTATATTTGACCTAAGTTTTTGTTTTCATTTGTTAAGATTTTCACAAAGGTGGTGTTTGTAAAAGGAATTCCCAAGAAACAAAATATTTCCAGAAAATAGGTTGTATACCTCCTTATCTATTGAACTGTCCTTGGACATAGTCTCTGTGGCCTTCACATTGCATACCTCAAATCTGAGCAAGGCCGAAAAATTTGAGATTGTAGACTGAGAGATACTTGACGTAGATGGGTGTATTTGGTAACCTCCAACATTTGCTCTTGAAATCTCTATCAATGCTAAGATATCTGGCCACTGCACCTGCTCCATGAATCTGCTGTTATAACAGATATTTATACCAATATTTAGGTATAGGCTATAATATGGTACTATTTACAAGTACATGTAGTATAATGTGTACTTACTTAGAGAGAATAATTATACTGTTACGGTATTACTAGATTATTGTTATATAAATTTCAACTACCTGCCCACTGAATAACTATATCTAGATGTGTCTTGAGACTAGGGCTAAATACACCTGTTACCTGTGTACTATTGTATTATAGTTCAGGTAGTAGTTAGCTATTGTCTCCACCTGTTATTATCTTTGTTTTACTCCTCTTTGCATCTGTCCTAATAACCAGCTTCTATACTTTCACATGCTACTTGTTGATGTATAATTGAGGTCATAGTAGCAATGGTTACACTACCATTATTTCCTAATGTTACTTTCTGACTTAATTTGTTTAGAATTGCTCTATTTTTAGACTGTCACTTTTGGAGTTGTAATCCCATTCATTAAATTGATAGCACTATTTGTAAATAGTTGCCTGTAGTATCTTGTTGACAAGCCATTGGTGTACTCATCACTCAGGAATTAACAGTTACTAAATGTGTACTAAGAAATGTCTATATATATGTTGAGGGTGCAAAATGAAGAGAAGACGACTCTTGTTTTTTCTAAAGATTCGCTGAGTACTAGCTACATTATAACATATGCAAAGTCTATTATTACGTATTTAGTGATTGTTAATGCTCCAGTCACTAGTCATTCCATCTTAGTCAGGTTGGCTAACCCCCTTTGGGAGAGTTATTGTAAAAATTCGATGAGAAACCCATTGGATGAGTACCATTGACATAATAAGCTGTAATTTTCATTCATTCATTGATGCAATCATGCTGTGCCCTTGTATTTTATTGTATTATATAATGGCACTTGCAATCATTGTCAGATGTTATGGCAAAGGAATCAGCCAATGAAAGTAAAGGGTGGGAATTTAAAATGACTATTGTTTCTCATGTGTCAAATCGATGAGCATCATGCTATTGACATGATTACAAGGTGCTAGCTAGTGCATTCATTATTCTCTTGTGACAGATGACAAGCATCAGCTTGTGTTTGCTAGTGCTTGTCTGTTCTTACTAAACTTCATAGTTGCGTGTAGCAAGGATTTATTTTGCTTTGGATGGTCTCTCTTTCGATATATATATTATACGCTAAACCAATGTAGTCTGCGTGTTATCATGCTATCTGGATCACAAGGTGGGTGCAGCTAAGCAGTTTACGGAAATCAGACAAGTTGGATCCTGCATGCCGAGTCTTAGACATAACAATTAGGTGTTTTTTAAATGTTTTGCATGAAATTTTTCCTCACCGTTATACAGATTTAGCCACTTTGTTTCTGGAAAATCTAGGCTGTGGTTTTTGGCTCTGAAGACTGATATATACTTCACCCAATCCACAGTGTTGGGCCACTCTACGTACCGACATCATTTCTAATTTGAAGCATAATATAGTTATGGAGACATGTTTGAATCCTTTTTTATGTCTATCTATCAAGATGGATTCTTAGGTAGGCACATGCCGTGATGTTATAGAATTCCTGGGTGTTGTAAAGTGGTAAGGGGAAATATTTTTTTAGAAATTTATGAAATTCAATCGCTGGTAAGCCCGGTTTATGAATAAATATAGATGTATGTCGTAGGCAAGTAAGCCTGTACAAATCCACATAGTAATATTATTACTATATTATATCTATTTGGTGTTCCCGACAGGTCAAATCCAGCTGTCAGTGAGGGCAAACAATGAGACAACCGTCTCAGTGCATGGTAAGTATGTAGAGTAGAGAGCGATGTATCAAAGTATGGACACACTAGAGTATGTAATGTATATTTGGCTTTAGGCATAGACACACCTCAGTGTTGTGGGTGAATAGAGCTCTAGAGTTCCTCCACACCCACTTGTAGTTTTAGCTGCGCTGCACAATTTTCATCAGCAGATTTGTTTATGGTTATCGGCTTGATTTGACTTCTCGACTGTAATAGAATATACTAGACTTGCAAGAAAATAAATTACTGTAGTCCATTTTAGGGCTGCATTGTAGTAGGAGACAGGAGGGGGGCTCACAAGTTAGTGACAAATCTTCATCAAGTATTGTATGCACTTGTTTATTCTACAGTACACAGATATGCTACTATCTGTTTAGGTTAACCATTGGCTGTGATAAAATCAGTAATATAATTTTTGACCAAATATTATTATTTCTGTCCCTGATTATAGTTGTTAAAGCCACAAACCTAAGGAGTTGTTTGCCCATGGCTAATGCTACTGTAGCTGCTGGACTTATCCCCATCACCGATGGCTCTAGGAGAAACCCTCACACTAGCACTGTAGCCTGCTCTAATAACCCGTGTTTCAATGAGACACTTACTGTGTGAGTAAGATAGCGTGGGATCCTATCTACCCTTGACATAATGTGTGGGTGGGGGACGAGCTTCACTCATATGGTGATAGGTTTGAATGGTTCACTTTTGGCTGTATGCAACTATTCGTTTCCAAAGTTATATTGATTTTGTTCAAAACTGTCTTTCCAAATTTTCGGCATTGACAGCGGATTTCCATGTTCTAAATCAAGCTCACCTGGAACATGGAAACAGCATAGCATTACATTCATGTTTCTTCTTGCAGGGACATTGGAATGAGGACACATCGAAGTCGGCTGTTTGTCGCCGTTTGGTCTAAATATCCAGACAGGAAGTGAGTTTATACGTGATAAGTGATATACACTGTATATATGTGTGTGTGAGAGTGAGGTGAATTATTAGTTCATAGCTGGTCTATAAACTGTATCTTTAAATTCAGATAGTTTTGGATTTGGTGTGGTAGCCGATGAAAGGATATGAGGTGTTTCCTAAACAGTTGATCGTTTTCTCTCTTCCGCTGCTGATAATTTTACTGGCTAGAAATGGTGCCTTTTCATCATGATTATTGTGACTGGCTATGTACTACCAGATTCATGTAACCTGTTAATTTATTCAAAATATGATTTGAAAATTAACATCTGTTTTTGGAAACTGACTAATTACTCTACACCCAGCAGATTTCATCAGAAATGGGAACAGGGATGACAATAATACCTAAAGTCATGTTATTATTTCTAATACAATCAATTAGACTGCTATGCCTTTCACAAACCAATATAGTTTCCTATAGTATAATGAAAACAGTTATAAAGTCAACAAATTACCCTTTATTGTCTGTTGACTGAATATAGTTGTTTGTTTAGATTTGACATCAATAATACTTGATTAATTGTCCATAGGAAGTCTTTGGGATTAGTTTCAGGGCCATTGACTTCCAAGTGCTCTTTGGTGTGTCTGTTAGTGGCTATAATAGTAGAATATTATACAGTCTTTGACACATGCATTCCCTGAGAATATCTCAAGTAGTGTCGTACTGTCATTGTGTTTGTGTAACTGTGTATTATAATATGGCTGCTGTTTCCATTTGGAATTACTGAACTAGACTTAAATTGTAACTGACAAAGCATAATCTATGGTTTCCCAGCTTCCATCTGCTCTACCATTATACATGTAGGTTGTTACAATAAACCTAAAACCCCATTTTTTATTTTGTAGAGATTTGTTCTGTATTTTAGAATTTAAATTTTTAATGCCTGTTTGCTTCAACAGACGTACATGCACTCATTAAAATTTTGTTTATGAAGTTTTATTTAAAATTAAATTTGAGGTGATTCTGGGTATGGAAATCAAACGGTCTTTAGGGAAGGGTTTAACTGAAATCTTTCTTATTTTTATGGTTGAGGTTCAACTGTTTAGTGGTACCCCTTTTCTACATTGGTCCGTTCTTGACTGGCTGACCCTCATGTTGGTACACAGTAGTACATGTTGGTCATCCCTTTGATTCCATTCACCTACTGTACAGGTGACTTGATATTAGCCTAATTCACACTCACCTGATAGGAGAGTCTAGTGTAATGGTTATGTAACATCCTACTTAATCCTCATTCTGTCAATCTAATACACACTGAGGGTTAGTTTGATGAAAAGTGTGTGAAATGTTCACCTATTTACTAATTAAATACAGGTAGGCCATTAATGTTTAAAGAGGTGTGAACTAGTACTTGGGTGTCTAGAGTAGGTCTGGGAATAATGGAGGCAGATGGTTTATATAAAACATCAAAGGCAGTGGTTCATTGCAGCATATGCTGAGCACTGGTTATACCTACTCCATGTCTCCACCCAATGGTGTGCTGGTAATACCAGCCTGTTAGGGTGCTGTTTGACAAAATGGCATCTCTAATTATTAGATGTTCGGTGACTGATTTTGTAGCAGTTGACCGAGTTGGACTATTCATCATAGTTGTCTAGAGTATTTGTATGTATGTGTGTTGTAGGTCTATGGAACTGATTGGTGCCATGAGCTTCTCCCTAAAACACTGTCTAACTGAACCTTTCTCAGGTAATACTTCTGCCACAACCTTCACTACTGCTGTTGCTACTACAGCCACTGCTACTTATACTACAGTAATACTGCAACTACTAACACCACCAGTTAATTCAGCTTCTACCACTGTTACCACTAGCATCACTACTGCTATTTTAGCTGCTACTGCGGCTACTACTGGTACTACTACTGGTACTACTGCTGGTACTACTACTGGTACTACTACTGGTACTGCTACTGGTACTGTCACTCTCATAGCCACTTCTTCCACTACAGGTATAAGTGTTGGTAGTGCTGGTATTACTATGCAGTCCATATACATCGTAAATGCACTATTGCTGTTGATACTGTTCCTCTACAACTACTAACTATAACAGGATGGTACTACCTGCTAGAGGAACAGCTAGGAATGAGTAGATCACTGAGGTGTGACTCACCCCCTGAACCTCCGCAGAGACGGAGAGAGAAGGCGGAGGAGCAGCTCTACCAGAACACAACCGAGACTCACTATAAACAGCCAAGGAGGTTCCCTCTCAGCTCTCTACACACAGACAATGCCAACCACAAGGCAGCATACTCTACTAAGGGTTAGACATCACTGTGAATACATACAATGTGCAATATATGTGAAAAATAAGAGTGCAAGATAGAGTTTTTGTATCATGAAAAATGTAGCCCGAATTGACATTGGCAATGTGTAGGCTAATGCCAGCTAATGCAGGTTTTACTAATAACTGATGTATTGAATCTACAGAACAAGAGCGACCATCTTAGACCATTTTGAAATCTATTTACTATTTGGAAGTTGTCTCCACCTTTCTCCTAGCAATTGTATTCATTTCAACTATAGATTTATGTTACAGATAAAGAGTACAGTAGAAGTAAAGTAAGAAGAATATCCAGTACCAGAACTCCAGCACCACAGAACAGACCTCCTCCAGTTCCAGAGGAGATGCCTACGGTGGCTGGTTGTAGCCAACCTCACACTGGGCTATATATCGATCAGAGAGGAGGGGCTTTCAGAAGTAGTGAAGAAGCCATATATGATACAACGCGTAACTATGGTAACCAGGGCATCCGTGGTAACCATGGTATCGGTGGTAAGCTCATTCGATGATGAATATACAGCCTTGCACTGTTTTGATGGCATATGGGAAGTTAGACATATTTTAGAATAGTACATTCTAAGGCTGTATATGTTTATAGAACCTCTTTTATAGATTTTAAGCAATTACAGACCTTATTGATAGACAGTTTCTATCTATATATAGATACTGAATTTGCAAATAGTACCTACACGTGTTCTCAGGCAGTTTTTTACGTTGTTGGGATTGTCTCCCCTATACCCTCTATTTATATACAAGGTGTATTTCTACCAGCAGGTAGGTGTATCTATTTTTAGACAGGAGGCAGGAATCTTCGGCACACATCTACAAGGTGCCCTCGCACTCCCTGTACAAGAGACCCGCACAGAGGAATGGTAACCCAGTGCCTGTTGCTAGAGTAGAGGAGAACTTCTATATGAATATGCAGGAGCTAGCCAGGTTCGACAAGCCCATAGATACGGGAGGATCTTGTGACTCGAGCAGTTCATCTAGCCAGATGTCTAGTCTGGTCAGCTCTGCTGAGGAGATGAAGTCTGCACAGGGGAGCTGTAGAAGTGGCAGCAGTAGAAGGAGTAGTCTGAGCAGTAGACACACACACAAAGCGTCGGCATTCTATAAGGTAAACCTATTTAATTATGTGCCAACTGTGTATAAGGTGGGTAGACCAAGGTCGAAATTACTAAAGTGGTCAAGTTTGGAGTTCTACATCCAATTATCAACATACCCTTCCTACCCATGATTTTGATGGTTGTGGAACCCAAGCTATTACTACATGTCACGCACTGTGTATGTAATACAGCACACCAAATCTATTTCGCAGTCATCACTTATAACCGCCATAGATTTATTGTAAAGTTGAGATGCTATTTGAGCAGATGTCTGAATTCAGTCTAATTGAAATTATTAGTCTGACAGATGCTTCTAGTTGACTACTTTAGAGGTTGTATAATGTTATACGTTTTCTTTACGTTATACGTTGATCAATATGTCTAGCACGTTGTCACGTACCAAAGCAATATCTAACGTACTTGATAGGGTCATTATTTGCAGACTGAAGGAGTAGAAGGTGTAATGTGTAGGAGTGAAGACTTAGGTGGATGTGATTTAACTCCGTGTTTAAAGATCGTTTGATTTTCTATTGGTTTGCAATTTATTCATGAAAATATAAGATAAGCTAGCGTACCCTGTATGTTATATAGTGCTTGGGCACAATGCCAACCAACTAATTGCTTGTGATATACAAGGATATTGTTTTACACAGAAAGTATATATCTGAATTTAAATTGTAAAAGTTATGATAATATTATGTTGCACTTGAATCTTTGCAGAAGACGTCATCCGGGTTAGTCAAACAGGCCAAACACAGATCACTGCGTAGAGTGAAGAAGCATCTAGAATCCAATTTAATCATGTCACCTGATTCCAGCCAATCAAGTTCAGACTCACAGGCAGCCTGGGCTCGTTTAAATAGTGGGGGAAGGAGGTATACGTCTATCGTGGTGAGTGAGTGGCCTTCTTGTAGTGTAAGGACCTAAGACTAGACTTAGCATGGTGTTGATGTCAGTTGACAAGGTTTTTATTTGCTTTCCATTGAGATTAAAACCTGTAATGTCCATAATGCAATGTTTTTGCAGTTTTCTCTCTTGAACCTGGCTGTGTTATTCATGTTTCCCGTAATAAGACTGATCGTAATTTTCTTTCAGCTAAAAATATTGAGAGGACCGTCAGGATTTGGGTTCTCACTAGCAGAAGAGACACCTGTGAGCGTGTATCAGGTAGAGGAGGGGTCAACTGCTGACAGGGCGGGGCTTAAAGAGGGTGATAAGATAGTTCAGGTGGAGAAGGAAGACGTTACCAATGCAAACTCTACTCAACTGGCAGCCATTATACGGTAGGTGTGGCTTTGTTTAGACATGTGGCAGTACACCGCTAAATTAGTATTATCAGATCAAAAAACTTATACAGTGTTGACTCGGTGTGAAACTAAGTAGTAGGCTTAGCATGTACACAGCCATCCTCTTACTGTAAACAAGCCTGAGCTCACTTTCCACGACAGCTATGTCGTGACCGTGTAGACTGTAGACTGTTCTACCGTATGCTGCACATTAACGTAAGCATGATTGGTCTTAGCAGGCATCAGCAGAAGTCCATGGAGTTAGTCGTCTGGAGAGAGACGGGCACGACAAGGTTTCAAAGATCTGAGAGTGTAAGGAGTAACTGGGCGTCCAGTACGCAGCATGGCACTCCTGTGAAGAGGTCCGGCAGTAGACTGTCCGCTCTCGGGTCAGCGAGGAAGAAACACAAACAGCAGAGTAAAGAGAAGAAAGGGAAAGTTAAAAGAGATCCGGTGGTTGATGGAGTGAGCAGGATTGAGCCGGTATGTATACTCTGTTGTGATTAGGTAGTTTCTTGAGAGTCCGTCTGTGATTGGCTTGTCTCATGGGGTAGTTTATTTCTTAGAAAGGTAGTCTTTGATCAAATTATTCAGCAATATGGATTTCAGATGTAGGTTTGTGTTGACGTTGGTTGTCGAGTTATTCAGCATGCAATCTCTGTTATCAATACGAGTAGCATTGCATTGAATGTTGATTGCCAACAGTATTGGTCATGACACGTTTTGATATAGCTTGACAGAACGCGGTCAGATAAAGCCCTTGAGATGGTGAAGTACCTATACGAGATAGAGGCTGAGTTCTGTGATGTCATGAGGAAGAGTCATTGTTACTACGTCACCGAGGTGCAGATCTCTGGAAAGTTAAATGAGCATGACGCATACGCTCTCTTTCAGGATATAGATGGGGTGAGTTAACGATTGATTCAGTCATACAGTTGCTTAGCTTGTTAGTCGGCCATTTGTTTTGGCTAGTTGCTTGGTGACAATCGTAACCTGCTTGTCAAAATCCACGATTATAGTGATTAAATTTTCTCTGAGGTTATTTGCCATGCCTACGATCTATCGAACTATTTCAGACTCGCCGAAGGTTATGTTATTCATGTTGGATATGAATTTTTTGTTGTGTAAGAGGGAGTTATATACCCTTATATAGCCGGGTGTATACAGTGTCTGATAGTAGAGATGTCTCTGATTGCAGCTGATATCAACCTCAAGTTATTTTGCCTCTAAACTGAAAATTGTTGTGAGACAAGCAGATAGGAAGATGATAGCCACAGCTCCAGAGATATATGAACCCAAGGTAAGTGAGACACATAGCCTGTGATCCAATGCTACTTCTAGCTAAGTGTTAGGAGGATGATTTGATATAATACTAGCTTTTGTTACAAAACCTGTCACTAACCCCAGTTTAATTTTGATTGGTTGAGCTTTGATGTCTCAAAAGTTTTGATTCCGACAACCTCAAGTAGCTAGTAAATATTAGTTATGTATGCTACTTGGTAGTTACCTGCCCTTGCTTATCCTATACCAAGAGTAGATAACTCTCAAATATATGCATCATAAAACTATGATTATAGTCGGTGAATGTTACAATATATTATAGATAGAAGGGCTGAAGCAGAGCTATATAAAATATGTGGATGAGATAGAGAAGTGTGAAGGTATACAAAAAATTTTAAAGCCACTAGTTTCCCAGGATTCTCCTAAAGAGGTAAGTGAACAGGAAATGCGTTTCCGTCCTCCTTGGTGTCTGCTATGAAGGGAGTCATTAGGGGACAGCTGTTTCTTCGTGGAAAACTATTTTCGTAGTGAAGTTCTGCAATCTGTCACATGCACCTACAGCTGTTTAAATCCTAAAAATTTCGTCTGTTGGCTGTACATTATTTCCCTGAGAAATTATTGTGATAGACTTGTGCATGTAGAAATCATGAAGCTGGTTTTTAGGAAGGAGAAGTCAGCCATTGCCCATATCTTTTCCTGTCAGGTGTGCAATGCAATACAATGCAACGGAGAAGATTGGTTTCTGTATCGGTTCCCTTAGTACTAATAGTTATGTATGTATTTCAGGATCTCTTACCACTGAAGGAGTTCATATACAACCCTCTGCATCACATACAGAAAGTATCGGCAGCGTTCACAGTACTTCTGCAGAACATAGAGAACAGCAATTCCAACTTACCTCATGTACAGAAGATATGTACAGGTAAGTATATAATAACTTACCTCATGTACAGAAGATATGTACAGGTAAGTATATAATAACTTACCTCATGTACAGAAGATATGTACAGGTAAGTATATAGTAACTTACCTCACGTACATAAGATATGTACAGGTAAGTATATAATAACTTACCTCATGTACAGAAGATATGTACAGGTAAGTATATAGTAACTTACCTCACGTACATAAGATATGTACAGGTAAGTATATAATAACTTACCTCATGTACAGAAGATATGTACAGGTAAGTATATAATAACTTACCTCACGTACATAAGATGTGTACAGGTAAGTATATAATAACTTACCTCACGTACATAAGATGTGTACAGGTAAGTATATAATAACTTACCTCACGTACATAAGATGTGTACAGGTAAGTATATAATAACTTACCTCATGTACATAAGATATGTACAGGTAAGTATATAATAACTTACCTCATGTACAGAAGATATGTACAGGTAAGTATATAATAACTTACCTCACGTACAGAAGATATGTACAGGTAAGTATATAGTAACTTACCTCACGTACATAAGATATGTACAGGTAAGTATATAATAACTTACCTCATGTACAGAAGATATGTACAGGTAAGTATATAGTAACTTACCTCACGTACATAAGATATGTACAGGTAAGTATATAATAACTTACCTCATGTACAGAAGATATGTACAGGTAAGTATATAATAACTTACCTCACGTACATAAGATGTGTACAGGTAAGTATATAATAACTTACCTCACGTACATAAGATGTGTACAGGTAAGTATATAATAACTTACCTCACGTACATAAGATGTGTACAGGTAAGTATATAATAACTTACCTCATGTACATAAGATGTGTACAGGTAAGTATATAATAACTTACCTCATGTACAGAAGATATGTACAGGTAAGTATATAATAACTTACCTCATGTACAGAAGATATGTACAGGTAAGTATATAATAACTTACCTCACATACATAAGATGTGTACTGGTAGGTATATGCTAACTATATGCTGACTATAATAATATCCAGCTCTAGGTGGCCCTCGACTAGCTCTGCTATTGGGCACCATGGATAGTATTATTATTATTATTGCTAACTTACCTCATGTACAGAGGATATGTACAGCTAAGTACAAGTATAACATTAATGTATAGACATGTACATGTGTGTACATGTAATTCTATAGCTGTGTGTGTTACACTGTGATGTATATTTATGTAAATTGATGACCCATTATTGTGTTTAAGCTGTATGGAGCTAGTGAAGAGTTGTCCTCTCATTGTACATGTACATGTTGGAGTTATCTCCTCTTATATGGTATATATTGTATGTTAAAGAGCTGCAGGAGTGCTGTGAGCATATAGAACAGGGTACCAGAGTGATGTGGCCTCAGGTCCAGTCTCCTGTGAAGGTCAAGGATGTCCCCATTGACCCTGAGGTTGCCGAGATAGAACAGAGGCTGGAATTTCCTTCACAAGTTGTATGTCCTGCTGTCAACTCATTGTAGCATATTACACTAGTTTAAGTAGCCACCACATCCTTTAAATACTATAGTGTGCTGTTGGTTAGGTACACAGGCTTGGTATAGTGGTTAAGTACACAGGCTTGGTATAGTGGTTAGGTACACAGGCTTGGTATAGTGGTTAAGTACACAGGCTTGGTATAGTGGTTAGGTACACAGGCTTAGTATATTGGTTAGATCACAAACTAAGGTAAAAGCAGAATCCAGCTTACCTGTACATTAGGGGGTTTATTTTAAAGAGTTCAGATTTGGTAGAATTATACCTCGCTTTTCTATAACTGTCAAGTAACAGAGTGTCCTTATAGACAGGTCATAATAGAGTTTATAGTAAGGTGAGATTAGTACACATGCACTTACTTTACTTGTATCTGTATGTCCACGGCTTAGACATCAGTTTGACTTGATCTCTTACAGAACTTTACCTTGCTGGAGCCAAACAGACACAAGATATACTGGAGTGAAGTGAAAGTATCCGGTCTTAAACATAAGGTAAGGTATCCTCTGATGATGTTACTTGGACAAGTAACGGAATATTAGATAATAAATCTATATAAAAAACGCGTCTCGTACTACTATTCATAATTAAAATATTATCCCATGCCAACATTTTTCAATAAGGTAGGTTAGAGTTCATTGTAAGGAATTATTTTACTTTGGAGATACGTGTAATTATAGGGTAGTCAGATACAGTTTCCATGTGCTATACATTCACCTGGTTTCTATGTGCTATACATTCACTTGGTTTCCATGTTATCTAATTGTACGTGTGCCGTATTATAATAATCCAAACTGTTGATAGAATATCTACATGCATGTGTATCGTAACGATTTATTTCTCATATAAATTGTTGTATGTATTTGTCATTGTAGATGGTTGCCTATCTATTCAGTGACCTGATTATGGTTGCTAGGCAACTAGGCGGTAGGGAGGGTAAACTAATGGCCGTTATGAATCCGATACAACTCGATGACATCATAGACATCGACTATGATGGAAGTAACGGTATGGGTGTGGCTTACGCATTGAATTTGTTTCAAATATTTTCCTTTATGCTTCAATAGCGTAATGTGTCACCATCATGGACGTGTTGGAGTAGTACAGTGTAACTGCTTCTAAGCGAATCAAATTTAAGTTACCAATCGTCAGTCAATAGACATGGAGTACAGTAACTTTGAGTTGTCAAGCAACCAGCATGTTTTGTCTTTGGTGCTACTGGGCTGTGTATACATGTGCATTGTTTATTCAAAACTTAGAAGGTGACAGCTGCCAAATTGGTGACAGATCCTCGCCGCTGTTAGTAAAGGAGTCGGGTATGCAATCACAAGTGTAGCAATTGTGGGTGTGATTTCTAGACTGTGAGTTCAAAGTGCACTACATGGCAAAGACAAGCCAGAAGCTACGGGAGTTGATTCTTACCACAACAGACATGGAGACTAGACTAGTGTGGAAAGGTCTTCTGAAGGACAGGCTAAGACTTGTACGAGCAGATGTCCCCACAGAGCTCAGTCTTTCTGATCAGGTGAGAATAACTTTAGATCACATGTATTAATTCCAACTAACATACTCATACTAGCCATTTCTGACCCTCATTTTACAGAGTTGTCGTCTCTTGTTAAACCGGAAGAGGACAACTTCGGTACATCTTCCTTTCCCTTATACTCTCAGACTTTCAATGGGAGTTTTCATGTTTGAATTATAACAATGTTATAATATATCTGTGTGATTTTGTACTTATTCTTAGCGGCCATTTTGGCACAGTACTATGTTGGAACTTGTAAGTGCTTGCTCTAATGAAAATACGATCATTATTGACACGTTGCTGACACCTTTTTGACACTAGTGTGACAACCGGGCTGACACCTGTTTGACACTGGGCTGACACCTGTGAGAACTTGTGGGCACTGCTGCTCATTGCTCTGCTTAACACTGCTGATACCACAAATTATTCAACTCTTCACAATAATGATGAGTCACTAGAAGCACTTTTTATACTGAACTGAACGGAATCAGAGAGATCTGTGTCAGAATGATCATGCTGTATTATCAGTGTCTGGGCATAGGAACCGTAGGCAGACGACCTTGACATCGCACTTTGACATAATATAATGTTAGTCAGACCGCCTGAGAACTAACATGTAACTAGTATAATTGACAGTTGACCTATATTGGAGTTGTTCCCCCATTATTATGAACATGGTAGAACACACAACTCCTAATATTAATTCTAACTGTTAGAAACCTATACAATGTATTATGAATCTGCTAGGTGTGTGTATGTATAGCTTGTATTAGTAAAATTGATTCATTGTGATTAAAAACTAATTGATAACTAAATGACTCATTAAAATCAGCACTATTCATGTGTGACTTGACTGGCTAAACTTACTATCACTTATTATATAATTATATAACTATCATATTAATATACGTGGTATTTATCTACTGGTATTATATTTTACATTGATAGCTACTTCCACTACTTTGTTATTCTAACCATTCTACTTTGTAATGTAAACTATTACCAGAGCGACGTAGGCTTATAGTGCTTGACATGTAGTTATATAAAATATTGTGTAGAAACACAACGAGGCACTATTTTGGTGAATTTTTGGGACAATATCTTTGAAGTTATCCTCTTTATTACAATTATTTGCTAGCATCAGTTGATTTGGTAACAGTCGTAATTTTGATTAAATTATGATATAAAATATCAATACATTATATATAAAAATAACTTTCTTCTCAAATATTAAATTAGATTAAAATTATTTAAATTTCTTGCTACTGTAAAAAGGTTTTGACATTGGAAGTATCCCAGTTTACATTAACACGTGGGAAGACGATTTGAACCAGTGCCAGTAGTAGATAGACTAGTTGGTAATAATATAATGTTATTACAACACAATACATACTAATACTCTGTACTAAGTACTGTATAATTAACTGACATTTCCAGTAGTCTAATGTACTCTAGTAATAATATAGTGGCATTCAGGAAATGCTCAGTGTATTGTGTATGTATTATGTTATATAATATGTACATGTATGTACAGTAAGTGTGTTACGTCACATGACTACAGTATGTGTGTTACGTCACATGACTACAGTATGTTATCTACTCAAACATGAGAACGAAACTTGAGGTGCAGAAATTGTAATCAGCCATATTAACTGGACATTATTCTAAATCGTTCAAATGTAAATTTTTTACTCAACTTACTGGTTCGTCAGCAGTAATTCGTCTCTTCAATTTTCTAGACATTTAAAATTAATCGATATATCAGAATGTAAAGCAAAGGTAGCAGAATTAATGAACATATTATTCTATAATAATAGTGTTTCAGCTGATGAGCCCTTGATGATCTACTATATACATGTATATGCTGTGTCTCTATTACATAATACTCGCATGTGTACACTTTGTGTTAGATCATACTCTCTAGTTCTAGTATATTACATGTATATATTATTATATGTACAATGTATATCAGTTAATTACCAATTGTCAGTCACTTAGCATATGCTATGGACTAGACTGGTGCACCTGGTGTCTAGCCTGTGGTCTAGTGATGTCATAGAATATATTGAGGGTGTCTAATAATACCAGACTGAAACATTTCTGGTTTTATCAAGTTTTGAAATCTATGCTCTCTTGCTTTAACTCGCCGTCAAAGATTTCTTAAAAATGAAAATTACATTGTGTTTATCCTTTTCCTGCTCAACGTGCAGCATTATTTAAATTACTTATAGGCAGCGCTATCGATTTAATACTATTGATATAATATTAGTAGTATATTGAATTAATACCTTAATGACTTGTAAAGGTAAATGTGACACACTACTTTAGATCATTTTACGTCTTATTTTTATACTAGTAAAGACTTTAAACAGTGATGTGATGATAGTATTTACACTATATACTGTATATCATGCCCCCATCTACTTATTCCTGTATCCACCCCTAGTAATAGCTAATATTTATTATAGCGATGTATGATTTGATATTTTATAAGATTTGTTGTAAGAAATTAGCACCTGCTACAGACCTGCCAACATTTCACTTTCATTAATCAAATGAACAAATTATGTAAAAGGGTCAGGGTTACTGTATTATATTATTATATTATTTGGTTGATAACACCACATATGAGATGTGCTGTATGTTGTGTGCATACCTCGTGTGCATAAGCCTACTGCTTTGTCACCATGTGCCTTTGTGTTCATTTAAGAATTAAATTAAATTGTGACTTGCCAGCCTTTCTATTATGATTAGTAAATAATCAATTAGGTTCTACCTTTACATGTAACATACACCAATTACTTTATATTCATATAGGACCTATGCATTAATAAATTTTTAGTTATAGTATGGAATTTAATAAGGTTTTATAATATCGTGTTACTTATTAATTGAGTGAACTAAAATTTATATTGTTGGTAAAACAAATTGGCGGAGATTTTCACCAGTTCGATTAGGAATTATCTCCTCTCTACACATACAACTCGCTAGTCAATGTCAGCTGATGTTATTTGATAGAGTGCGTTATGTTGAAAGCATTCGGAAGTACACGCTCTAGAATTATGTTGAGCCGTACTTTCTCTGCAAAGTATTTTGTTACGAATGCAATAATTTTTTGCACGGAAACACAGATTAAATCTCTACACATTGTCATTGGTATCGTGTGCCGTTGAGCATATCACTGTAAAGTCCACGTCGTCACATTTTGGGTGGACACAGCCGTATATGAAATATAATAACCTTATAGACTGTAGTAGAATGTATCCATTTCAATTGTTAGGTACAGGTATTTAGTCACCCCTCACCCTAATGAGCTTTCGTTCGTTAACCGAGGCTATACTTACTAACACTGCACAGAGTGTATGATAGCTCTGGGCATGTATGTTCTATATTTAGACAGCAGACGTAACTCGTTAGCTTTATCTACGTTAGTATAAAAAATTACCCGCCTCTTCGGAAACATTATACTATGTAGATAATTTCCTCAGCAATATAATATTACATTCATGTAGATATAACCTGGACTTGATGGGAATACTAGCTTTTTATTTGCCCTTGGAAAGGCTCTATTGCTTGCTGTTTTAACTTTTCACATTTTATAGTAGTAGAAGTACTTGATTGTATCAGTGGACTGTACACTTGCTAGACTTGAGTAATCTCCTTGTGTACGCTGGTCCGAAGCGGCCATCTTGAACTAGACGTCGGATGTATTATTGGTTGAGGTCACCACATTGACACATTTGGATATATATATCACATGGCTAGCGGAGTCATGACAATGAGCTACAGGAAGTTAAGGTCTGTTTACGCTGCCAGGAGGCGGAGACGTAGCGTACCGCTGCCGAACACGGAGGAATACGATTCTGTAAGTGTGTAGATGGTTAGTGCATCAATTAATATGTGGGTCGGTGTGACAGTGGGTCGGTGTGACAGTAAGTCCGTGTGACAGTGGGTCGGTGTGACGGCAGGTACCTACAGAGGTGCCTTAACCTTAGCCTCAAACCCATAGTAAATTTATGACTGTTATAAACTGGATTAGAGCATACATTCGTAATACTATCTAATGAATAAATAACCAGTAAATTAAATACATGTAGTTCATAGTAGCTACTAAGTCACCGTATCCATTATTTACTGTTTTGGTGTTGATAACCTTGAGAGATTACTAGTATAGGATACATGTTCTATTTAGATACCTAGCAGTAGTATTATACTAATTAATGTGAACAGTATTCTGAATACACAGTCACACTCTATATTTTCACTGACATAAACTCATTAGCCACTGTGACATACAAAATTACTCCAAATTAGAGTCACTAGGGGGAGTTCCAGTCACAATGTGTCCGTATTGACATTGTATTTAAATGTTTAACAAGAATCTCTGCTAGCACCTTTCTGAGAAAGTAGACAATTATTTGCCCTCTATTACTTTCATGGTATTACCCTCTATCCACTGTATATGCCATGCCGTGCCATGCTACGTTTCCTACAGTTGGTCGGTGGTCTGCCGTCTAAATTGATCCTATTTGTGTTTTCGAGTTGTAAAATATTCAATTTGTCTGTAGGTCGCAGAGAAATCTAATGCTATTTAGATATTTTCATTTTCCTGCGTACATGCTATGCAGTATTATTCTTCATTTATTATTCATATTGATTTACTGAAAACCAATTAATACAGACATGACTGGATGTAAGGAGACTATCATATGTAGTTATCTCCTCCGTCACACTTTTAAGCAAATGTATGTAATATTTTATACTAACACTCGATAAATATTAATAATATATTTACACTGGACTTGACGGTATAATAGATACAGTAAGAAATACACTTTCTGTAATCCAATGGGAGATAACTTAGCCTGAGGTATGCATGATTCTCGGCAATCTACTGGGGGTAGTTATGAATGCCCTCGCACTATTTCTTCCCTGATTTGGAATTTTGCCAACATGTCAACCAGCCTCTCCTAACTTCATTATAAAACAGATAATATAATAAGTTGGTAGCCTGTGATCTTAACTATGATTGTTGGCATGCGAGTGAGCATACACACATACCCCCATACTTTCTGCAAAGATTGTATATTTAGACTTTCTTACTAATTTATATTTCACAGTAGAATATAGATGTAGTGTGATATTATCATATTGCCAAGGCAAGCGTCTACCAACTAGGCAAGTATCTATCTGTCTCTCTACTGTTTATATATCATTTACAATGTAGGCTACTAGTTGTACTTGAATACTTATAAGTCGAAAAGGTTATTATTATGAAATATTCTTACTGGATTGCAAATAAAATGATATAGAAGTAACTTATTTAAATAGTAATAAATTATTTTGTGACATTTAGCCAACTTTGAGGGCACTTGTATGCGTATGTATGTGTATGTATGTAATACGGACCATAACGAAAATAATGCTGTAAGACTAGAGTAGACTCCCTGTCTGATAGTTATATTGGTATTGTGCTGAACTGCCTGGGGTGCTGTAATATAAGTCATTTGTCAATATAGAACACTCATCTCTGGTTCTTTTATATCACATGAGGAGGTGTTGGTAAACGGTTTCTGTGAGGTGTGCATCTTGAGTTCGGTTGACTCCAGACGTAGTTCTAGAATTATCTAGGTTTATGACGACAAAACTCCTGAAATAGGGATTCTATTTGTAACTGCTTTCCAGGAGTTGTCCTCTATCTGGAACATGTATTTCAGTTGAGACCTATGTCAACTTTTCTTTGATCCCGTCACTCCACATGCCTGAAGGAGGTATTATATTGTGTAATTCTCTCATTTTGACCTGCTGAGTGGTTCCCAGGCTATTCAATAACCTCTGGCTTGTCTCCTATTTGTAGAAATTCCCTCAAGGTACTATTATCAGTCAAAGGAAGATCGAAACACAACATAAACTCTATTACCAGCCAAATTATTTTACTTTGAACAGCGTCTCTTTGATTTCTCTCTCTGAAAGGAAGTGCGAACCCACACTACAATACTCTTTGAAAGTAACGCATGTTAATAAAGTTTAGGCCAATGCTTTTGAACTGTTTTGAATAAATTTGCAAGGTTTCAAAGTCGGTATATTGAAATAAAATGTTTGATTACTCTATAGCCAATGCACCCAGCATTTATCAGGTAATCTTGAAACATCCTCAGGCTAGGTTTCTCGATGCTCTATCAATACGTAGTGTCGTGCTGACCTATACTTGGCAGCATTGTCCATTACATTCAGTCATGTATAAACTTAATCAGTGTAATACAATTGGATTATTGATATATTGAAATACTGCACAAAGTGTTACGTAAGACCTGTCCATATTTAACTCTTTCACTGTCATTTCTAGTTCAAATCTATTCTTTACTAAAACATAAAGCAAACTGAAATAACATAACCAATAATACCTCTGTTGACCTCTATATTGACCTGTACAATGTAAGGAAACTTTGCTATAGTCTAGTGTCAAAGGTAGGATCTAGTCTATAGTCCAGGCTTATTCGCTGCATGTACGCTTTTACGTTGTTTTAGTCTGCATTTGAACTTCGCCAAGTCAAGCATAATTATTTGACTGGTGACTTGTGCAATGAGATCAAGAGATCAAGGGTTGAATCATGTCCCAGGATTCAATGTTCACTGGTGGCACTATTGAATGTGTACGTTGTCAATAATAGCCTGAGCCGTCATCTAGGTGTACTATTGAATGTGTACGTTGTTAGTAATAGCCTGAGCCGTCACCTAGGTGTACTATTGAATGTGTACGTTGTCAGTAATAGCCTGAACCGTCACCTAGGTGTACTATTGAATGTGTACGTTGTCAGTAATAGCCTGAACTGTCACCTAGGTGTACTATTGAATGTGTACGTTGTCAGTAATAGCCTGAGCCGTCACCTAGGTGTACTATTGAATGTGTACGTTGTCAATAATAGCCTGAGCCGTCATCTAGGTGTACTATTGAATGTGTACGTTGTCAGTAATAGCCTGTTCAGTGTATCACAATCTTGACGATGTCAGCCATATTAGGGCAGGTTGTACTGATTCAAAGCTGTTAAGATTCCAGCTCAGACTGGCTCGTGGTAAATAGGCCTACCTATTTGTTCCATTTACTGGTACAGCTAGCTTCACTATCGCCCACATACACATACATGACACAAGTGTACAGACGTAGTATTAGATATATTTGTAATGAAAAAGTATTTTTGGAATTTTTATTAGTTTTTATGATGGAGTTATTTAGCTAGATGGTAATTGTTGTACCAGTATTATATTCAGCTACTAGCTTATGGTAAATACCTGCATTTAGTATTATATCTGGCCTTTCAGTCAACCATCACCTTTCCAAAACAAATCTATATATACGACGCATACGTCTCTTTGTTTATCATATGATTCAGTAAAATGTCATCGTTCGGTGCAAATACAACTAATGTACCTACGGCATGCATATATATATACATGAGTTTTCTCCTCTCTATATACACATATAATTGTTGCTTTGGATAAACTTATGGGCAGAAGGAAAAAGAGTAGAAATCCATAGAATAATATTAAAATTACTATATTAGCATCATATTATTATCTATATAGAAAGGTTATAATTAAAACTGAGCTAATATATGTTATAATAATCATATTAAATTACACACTAGCCATACCATTAATGTAGAGAAAGATGGATTTCCAATTATTCTTGTATTCTTATAGCATAGTCGTAAGTAACATAATTAATGCATGGGAAGGTACTTCATTAACTCTGGTTATACAAGTAAATCTGGTCACATTAGTTGTAATAATTACGTAATGGCATCATCCCTGGGACATAATATCATACTATGATGTAATAACTAGACAGCATATTATGACATATTGACTTATTGCATTGATGAGTTTGTATTGTGTAGGCGTGTGACATCTAGACACTAGCCTTAGCAACTTACTGCACCTCTAGGTTAGTAGATACTTAGTAACTCCTCGTGGGGATGTGCAACATTTTAAAATTAAATTTGAGCAGCCGAGAGGCGATGCAATCTGTATATCGTATATGTTATTCACTTATCGTTCAATTAAACCGGATCACAGTGTGCAACTTGTTAATTTACTTGTAGTAGCAGGTATCAGATTAAACGTGCATTATGTATGTACCTTGTAGTTGGTGATGTAATATCCTTGATAGTAGAGGTACGCAAGGCCGTAGTGCCCTATACGGCCGTGTGGCTTGGCCGTCTCAACTTTTAGCATTGCAAAGTCGAAATGTACTCAATTTATTATTATGGTCAGATCAGTTTTTAAAGTTTCTTCCACATTCCTATTTGCGGGGTTTACAAAATATGTAAGGATATGATGATAATAAGTGTGCTAAACATTTCTATATCAGAAAATTCTAAATAATACCGTACTTAACTGCAGTTATGTAACATTTTACACATTGAAAATCTGTCAGGGGAGATAGCTCTAAATTTAAAGATTATTTCATTATACAGTATAAGAGGTACCGTATACACAGTCCATGTACTGGGTGTGTGTTAAAAAATATAAACCTTGAAAATCTAAACAATTATATTAGTTTTCAATTGAACAAACTTTTTTGGATTCGGCTATCTGTCTGCCCTACATTGTTGTCAATATATTTACTTAGGCATTCAATCATATAGGCCGAGAAACAAGAAATATCTCTATGGTAGGAAAGAAACACATGCTTTCAGCTACTTTTTGTAGATTTGTTAGCTCTACTTCATTTCATTGCATGTTTTTTCATCATTGTAAAGGAGTAAAGTATTTGTAAATGTCGTTAGAGTTAAATGATTTATGTTCAGTCATAATTGTGAACAGATACAATGTATACATGTACATGCATATATATGTATGAGGCTGGGTTATATTTAATGTTATTACACAGGTATATTTCATAAGCCTGAACTGCTTCAAATTTGCTCTATTTTTCTGAAAAACACTTTCAGGGCGCCGGGGGGCTGCCCCGGACCCCGCCAGGGGGCCTAGGCGGCCCCCTGGACCCCCGGCCTAATATTTTGGCCCCACCAACATTTCTTAGGGCGCTACGGCCCTGGAGGTACGTGTATCCTATCGTAGTATAGTGTGTAATATAAATGGTAGTGTGTATGTTCAGAGAGGTCACGAACATTTATTTCTATTTTCTGCGGAAGAACTCGTATCAATATTTGCATTCGTTCAATATCTAATCACTGGATAAGTTAGGCTATTACTATGATATTGTTTTGTTACAATTTTAATTAATAGATCTAATGTATGATATCCTTTGCACTTTTCTCCATGTTGGGTAAGTGCAAAGTTAAAGATGATAGAAATGTGGCTATAAACCCATAGCACCGACATAATTATATCAAGCTAAAACTTGAAACTAAAGTTTATTTCCTAGTATCAAAAATATGGCTTGCGATGATGACAGAAAAGGAGGACTGGAAAAACTTAAAGGTGGGCTGTACTGAAAGTTTCAGAGTAATAACAATGTTAGTATTACTTGATACCTCTACAAACACATCTAAACTGTTTCAGTAGTAGCTAATAGATGCTAAACTACAAAAAAGTAGCCCCAAAATTTCTAAAATAACCATAGTGATGTCAGCATTAGGAGTTGTCTCCACCTAGCTTTGTGTCAATTTTCAAAACTTCTACTTTGATTATCTCAACTCTGACACGCTATATAGAAGCAATATTGAGCTCTCACAACTGTTTTATAAGAGATACAGTGTTCATTCAATAAAACAGATACTAGCAATTATAGTACTATGTTCTACAGGTTCAACACACCAGTCTAATAAGAATGCATGTTATTCATGAGATAAACAAATGGCCTATATTGACCAATCAAATTGCCAACTCAAGTCATTATTCGATAATTTTTCGCAACGAATTGTGTTTTTTATTGTCTAGGAATATTAACTAGCATTTGTTCTACAAACCCATTTTTTCGTTTTGTGATATTCCTAGTACAACAAGGATAAAAACTCAATTAAAATTTCTTGTTTATAATAACATAATGAGTGGTCTGGCATTCACTCCCCCCAATGATGCAATTCACTAGTTTTAACAGAGCTGGGTACCATGATGACATCATGTATCCCAGCTGGTATTGTGCTAACTGGTTCAGCTGCTACTTGGCTTTCTAATGGTGTATTGAACTCATAACGTCAAAATTTCAGTACAGTCCACCTTTAATACCAATGTAGGTCAAATAACAGGAACTGAATGTCTGTGACTAGAGAACTTTTGCTGATTTCAAGCCACGGGGGGGGGGGGGACCCCTCCCCTCAACCTGCTTCGTAAATCTGGTGGAGATTCACCTGGCAAATTTTTAGAAGAAATATCTGACATTTTAAACCTCATCGAAAAGTAATGATGCCAATAAAATATAACTTTAATCTTGTGAATAGAATCTTGTGGAAACAAATGGTTGGTCTATCCAAATAATCTTTCCTGAAATAAAAAATAATATTATGTTACTGTGTAGAATATAGTTTTGAATCAATTAGGAAATTAATAGGTTAATGTTTCTTATATTAATATTTGAAGGCATATTATATTAAGAACATTATCATTAGGTATCTACTGTAAGTTTCGCTACACGTGTATATCCTAAAGCATGTACTATTGTAAATGTTCCTCACCTACTGGGGATTGAACTCGTACAAAGGTTAAACACCCTCCTGTCGAGCTGATTACCAGATTTGGCATCCATTGCAGCCGTTATGTACAACATAGGCCTACATCATGTAAGATTACCTGATTGCCTGATTATTCCATAAACTAGATAGTGTACAGTGTAGTGCTCAGTAGAATATGGCTGCTTGTTATGATGAGAGTTGTCTTACCTTTGCTGGCTTTACAATCAAAAGGGCACAACTCCAGACTACTTTCACAAAGGTATACTGTAATCGTACTATGCAATCAGCGGGCTGTGACTGTATGAAAGAGAAGCAGAGTCTATTCCAGTTGGATAACCTTATACCATAAAACATTGCCCCATCATCAGTACTGACAGTGATCTTATATGGGATATACATTGGATATCCAAGTCTGCGTTGTATTTTTTATACTTTTCTCAAGCATCTGACTACACTATAGCCTGCACCAGGTTGGGTTGGGAGTATTAGTGTGGTGAGTTATCTCCTCCGGAAGATCTTTAGTCCACATGAATTATTATGTGATTGTAGAGGCCTATTAGCCATATACTAGTATATAGAAGTGGATTCGTACTATTTATCATGTCAGAAGACTCGTTGCAAGGTCCATTCCTTATCATTGATTTGAAATAAATGGCCTACATGTATAAAATCTAGCCTACAGGCAATTCACGTTAATTTGTTAATAGAAAGCGAATGTTTTGACAAAAATTGAATCGGTTGTAGTCACTCCGCTCTATTGCCACTAGCTTCCTCTTACTCCCCGGTTTCTCATCCTTTGGCATCTTTCTGTGCCTATTTTCCCATACCTTGTTCCCACACTTATCACGTCTTGCAATTTATTCAACATAAATAACCACTAAGGGACCAATTTCTTCAATATAATCGTGTCTGATAATAACGCTTTTCTTTGAATTGCTTTATTTGAATTCTCTGTATCTCCAGTACGAATGTTGACCTAGAGCCATTCTCCGGAGGACAATAGGTTTCTTGTTCTCCATGATATATTTCGTGCGTGTGCTTCCCATGGTGATGATTGATATGATTTATTAAGCTTGTCAGTCGTAAGAAGAAATACTCTCATACTCTCACTCTGTACGGCTTCCGTGAATTCGATACCAGTTGATTTTTCCATCCAACTGAAAACTCTGCTCAAACAATTTTTAAATAGTTGAAACTAATTGAAATTAAAACTGGGCACTAGAAATGCATGCATAAAGGTCATATTTTGTTAATCCGCGATGGTTGTTAGAAAATTTTTGTTTTAAATTTGCAATATATTTTATTAGATAGTAGACAGTATTTTGCCAAGATAAAATTCGAGTCTAAATTAATTTTAATCCATCATTATCCTAGCCGGATTCGTTAGATAATTAATGGATGTATACTCGGTGCTATTGCATGTAAAAATACTATTGATTTTTTAACTAAATATGGCCACATTGCTGTTGTATCTTCATTAATTACTGATCCCTAGGGGTTCTATAGTAATCGACTTTATACTGTTACTCATAGTGAGTTAGCGCAGAGGCTGATCATGGTTTGTGGAGACCTTGAAACCCCACCCGTCCAATGTTTCTTTTTTTGAACTCGTGCATTATGGCAGAATGTACTTGTAGTTTACTTTGAATTATCATTCTCACTTTATTTTTGTTTCGCTGCCGGTTATAACCCTGGCAGGTGATTGGGAAAGATCGACTTCCTCTACCTGTTTATACTCAAGGGAATACGTTTGACAGTTTGTGACTTACTTCTAGCTTTGAAATATTATTGGTCTACACAGGAATCAAGTACTTCATCTTTCATACACATTCAATATTTGTTTACTGATCCTAACCATTAGTGCGCTGTATTGTATGTTGATTCGTTGACAAATGTTAATCTAGCTGGGCTCTGATAATTCATATATCATAGTTGTGATTCAAAAATCAATTCTCTTCACTCTTCAATCAAATGATTGGATGCCATAATCTGCCTGGGTGAGAATAACTTTGCACTATGCAGCTGGTGATCAGCATAGATGGCAATCGGCAGCATGCTGATGGAATTATCGCTTTCTAGAGTGAAATAATGGATTCGCTAAGCCTGTTGTGGTGAGAAATGGCAATCCTTGGGAATATATACTATAAGTATCGATTAATTAGCTGGAGGAAAGTGTAAGCTCAGCATGTCTGGTGTGTTCTCCGTTAATCGTAGTAGTAATGGAGATGGGAACACATTAGAGACATATGATAGCAATGAGCTCTGCCTTAGCTCTATTGATCAAACATTATCGGAGATCGAACAGATCGTCACAACGTGTGGGAAAATAGCAAATGAAATCGAAACTGACTGTCAAAGTATTTTACATTCGTGTCAGGATAGTGAAAGTGATCAGAGCGTCGAATGCTGTTTGGACAACGAAACTCAGATGCCTTCTGCTCTCATTGGTAAAGTACAGTGTGATGCTGGTCAAAGTTTTACCAATGAACCTAACCCAACAACCTTAAATGATAACCTGGCTGAAAGCGTCAATCATCTTACGGGGAATGCTTCTGAACTTCCTGCTGATGGTGCTAACATGGAAAGTAGCGGCAAGGCTACTTTGCCTTGTGCATTAGTTGACAACTCTAAAAAAAGTCACAATCATGATGAGAAAAATGCTGTTGAGCTGGTAGGTGCAATTGTTGAGGACTTAATTAATTGTGCGGTGGCTCCAAACACTACGTTAAGCACCAATGTATCGAAAATGGCTACCCTCTCAGGTAGCAGACAATCAACTGATATGAACTCTAATAGCATTGCTATAAAATCAATTGGGAGTTCCCAAGGAAGCACAATCGGTATGGAACCTACACTTGTTTTCCCGAGCTTGTGCAAAGAGAGTGGGAAAACAACAGGCGATAGTTCCAGGGAAAGCAATAGTCAGAGTATTAAATTGAGTCCGGAAAATATTTTGTCTATCAACAGTGTTGCTAAACAATTACCTGTGGGACTTGCTAATGATGAAGCTTCTAGCACTTGCACAAACAATTTTTTCGTCAGTGAAACCCAACTGCGGAGTTCCACAGTTTCTGCTGGAGTCACTGAAAAGTTTACTTTGACTGTAGACGCCTCCTACTCTTCAAATGTCTCCTTAGTGCAGACAGAGGGCTCCAACAACCCAACACTAAACCATAGTGTTGCTGATCCACTAGACAACCTTTGTCGTGAGGACAGTGCATATTCCGTATCTGAGATGTTAGATTCTGTATCTGCTATCCCAAAGATGCGTTCTTGTAGCCCAAGGCGAGAGGACGTTGCGCATCCAAACCGCCGCACGTCAGAGTCTCAGGTCCTAATGGACAGAACTATACATAAAGCACCAGAGTTCCAGGATGTATTGACAGACAATGAGGATCTGGCTAATGCTGCCCACCGGAAGTGGTACCAGAGGTCACAGAGTGACGTGACAAGCACTAAACTGCTGACAGATGTTACCGTGAGTTGTTGCTGTTTGATATTGTGATTTCCTGTTGGTTGATGTCTGGTCTAGGTATCCGCTGATCGACTCTGTTCTGCTCGGCTGGCTTACTTCGTCTCAAGTTTTATGGCCTGCCCGAAACAAATTTTTAACATCTCATTTCGATGCTTTTACTGTAATATAATTTCTAGCGCATTGTTGTTGGACGTTAGTCATAGAAATATGCATGCCTAAGCAGTGGTGGACCCAAACATTCAGTGATTTCACAAATGTTTGTGGGAGGAAACTTTAATTTTAGGTTGATATTTTGTCTCCACTGCATCACTGTGTACAAGTTTATTTTGCTTTTAGTAAACTTTTCATTTTCGGTGTTTTAGCACACATGCTTACTTGTGGGTCATCTTTTCACGACTTCGTTTCTATTAGCCTACATCATCGTCGGCTCTCCGTCATGCCCGTTACATCATTTCTGTTACATCATCATATCGACACTCTTTCGCAAACACCAATTCTTCTGCTGGTAATCACTATCATTATTGGATAAAGTCTGTATATAATGGTTGCATAGTAGTAGAAGGATAAATAGGGATTCTGTCCTGTGGGATATCTATTTTATACGGATATCTGAAAGCAGTTGAAGGTCAGGGTGTGATTACATTACACTATTATGATTGTGTCCATTGATATCAATGTGCTGGTAATCAAATTGCATTAACAGAATAAAATATGTCTGTAGCGGTAATTACTAGTTTTATGCTACCAGTCTTGTAGTGTTTGAGAAGATGGAATTTCACATCATTTTGTTGGTATTCTAGCAGTAGGAAACAAAATAGCTCAACGAAAAAGTGTTGATATCAAAGTTAAAAAGTAGAATCTCACTATAGTTCATGTGAATAGGTTTTGTGTTGTTTGCAGGGCTTGGCATCACCTTGCAAGCACTTAGCTGGCACATCACAAGCACTTAACTGTTAGTTGTTGCATTGAATAGTAAACAGTTGACGTCACTTAGTAAAATATTCTATTATTATTATTGGAGTATATTTGTCTTTTTATAGGCCTATGCTTTCTTGTGAAACATTAGAATATCTGCAATGTTTTGATTGTATTATCACACCAATATTGTCATTGATTTGAATGAATTGGATTAATAATTAATGTGATAATTGCACTACACTGAAATAGTAGTTCACTCTATCACACATTTCAATCATGTCTTCCCACACGATATCTGATATGTAAACACATGCCTCAGTGAATATATAGTATAGTAATCCTTTCTTCGAAATGCTAGCAAAGTAACACATTTGCTTTAGGACAATCCAATTCTTACACAGGCTGTGAATCGTTTACTGACGTTTCCTAGGTATTCTAGTTGAACTATATTTCCACATAATTCACAGCATTGCAGAGCAACCTTTGTACACAATACAATCGTCATGCATAATTGTGATCGTTTTCTTATAAATCTACCAGTAGAAACGCCGAGAATAATATAATATTTCGAAGTGTGCAACGTAAGCAGTGTGTAGTGAAAACTCTTTGGGTGCGAATGATATCTGGAATACCACCATATTGTAACATAGCAATATTGTGAAATATATTTGTTTATATACAGAAGTTGCTATAGGTGAGATTGCTGATGGGATATCCACAGGGAGGTGGTATTTAAACTCTGAGCTGTAGAGCAATATTTAGCTAATCTGAGGTGTAATAGGTACTTATATTTATTCTATAGTGTATACATTTATATAGGCCTACTATATCCTAGCTTTGGTTATGTTCTGTGGGTTTTTGTTAAGGGGGGGGGGGGGGGGGTTAGGAGCACTGGATATGGAAACTTGGCTAATTATCACACATTGAATATTGTTTGATCTATTAGTCCAGTGCCATACAAGATGGATATACTTCAAGTAGTAATACAGAATACACTATACACATACTAAATTATTGTATGGGATGTGTAGAAATATACATTGTAGAGTAAATTCTATCATCTGGTATAATATATTGGATTAGTGAGTTTATTTAGTAATTATATAGCTATAAGCCTACCCCTGGGCCCCATCTATCCATTAACTCCTGTATGCCCCTAAGGCTATGTGATAACACGTGACGTCATAGCCTTGTACAAATCCAGTTTATTAATGGAATTGTAAATAGATGGTCTCTCGTGCCAACATATGACCTCCTTGCATGTGTAACTAACCAATGATATTGATGTTTACTTATACCAGCCTTAAAATAATTATACCATTTGTAAAATGTTGGTGTAGCCAGCAAAACTACCTACAACCTTCACTGAACACACTGGTATATTGTTAAGAAACCCTACTATTTAATATAATGCATTGGCACCCAGGCCAGCAATCAAGCACAGTGTCCAGTAGAAAGGTAACACCAGCTAATTAGACTGTGGATTTCAATCATTCTACACTAGGGTTTTGTGTATATCATAAACATCTTCATGTATGGTGTCTCTTTTGGGGATCTATGTTGAGTGGTAGGTAAAGTATAATGTTTCCGTCTTTGTAGCAATGCTAATTCCAGTCTTCACACTGAACTGTGATTGGATAGTTTTCTGCGGCCAAAGTGAAACACGTAATTTTAAAAAAATATGGTCTAAAGCAGAAATTGTTAGTGAGTTATGAAAATAATATAATATTTTCAAACTATAATAATTCAAAGCAATGAGTTGTACTATAGGGGTGGAGACGAGGCACTAATACGTATCATGTTTGTTTTGGTAAGAAGTTGTCCTACCAATGTCACACAATGGGAGATCAGCACATTTCTCTCGGTTTGCATATCTTCCGTAAAGATATTTAGATTTTAGTTGTGTGACACAGGCGCTTTCTTTAAAACTAGCAGAAATCAGCCTTGGGTTGTGTAAACATGCGCAATGTATTTGTTACAAAGAATTGGGCATTTAACGCAAATTAATAGTTTAATTGTTCTTGGTCATTTTTAACAAAATTAGTATCTTTATTAAGAAAATTCAAAGATTGTTTATTTAAATATAAAAATTATGAGATCTGGTAGTAATATTTTGTTATATAATTATTTTGAATAAAAAAGTGGGTGTCATTCAGAGAGATAAGACCCATTCTCTACCCATTTGTTGAAACAGCGGGCATCTCTTGCACCGCCCACTGCTCCTTATTCTTTTAAAAACTCTGGTTATTTTTGTCCTGCTCCATGTTTACTGTAATTGATTATTACGGAGTTGTCTTCTCATGCTCAGCAATTATTTTAATGTATAATTAGCTGAGCTGACAACTCCAATATTCGACATGATATTTTTGCAAAAAGTTTTCGGGTTGACACATTTTTGCAAAAAATCTCTGCTTTAGGGTAGACCTAATGATATCAAAATTAAAATTCATATTTTCCGAGGTGGAGGGTTGTAGTCACTATTGTCCAATCACAGTTCGGTCGCCATTGCTCACATACTGTATGCTATCTTATGACTACTTTACTCAATGTTACAGGGTATACAGGTGAGCGAGTCGTCGGAATGTGCAGATGCAGAGGAACAATCATGTGATCTCTTGGAGTCGGCTCCCTTGAAGCTGCGTTCATGTTTCACTGATAGTATGACAGCCATGGCGGACGACCTCTGCTCTTCTCATCAGCTACGTAACGTCAGTAGCAATAGTGGGGAGACAACCAGTGACTGTCTACTATTAGCCGATTACACCAAACAAGAAGCTAGACACGCCGTCACTGTTCCAGTCAGCGTAAATAATAAAACTAACACGAGTAATAATAATAATACAATCAGCCAATCAGTGTCGAGTATTCACAACAGTCATACTTTTTATTCTAACAGTAAAATATCTAAATCAGCAGAAGAACTTCGTTTTGATAATGAACATCTGGCGTGCGATGAGGAATCAAATCGTGACTATCCTAGTAGTCGTCTTCCCATCGTTGACTTGTCGGCCATTACAGAGGAAGAGAATGAATTAACTAGTACTAGTATGCATTTAAGTTGCAGCAGAGATGAGACGCCATCAGACTTTGTGTCGACACCCAAAGATAGGAGCACTGTGTCATCTCGTAGCGCACTGACCAATCAACAGTCGCCGTCTGCGTGTGAACTTAGCAGTGTAGAATATGGAGATGTGGCAGAGAGCTCTTCGAAGGAAATGTCAAGGTTATCCAACGTTGAAAGCTTGAATCACAAATCATTCTCCAATCCCGAGTTGTGTACGGATGAGTTAGCCAACCAATCACTGAACGGATACGGAGAAGAAATGTGTACTCCCGCTACAAGCTCACAACAGACAAGTATGTCTACCTTTAGTAACACTGAGACATCAAACTCCGTAACAAACTCGGGTTCTAAGCCAGGTCTAACCCGACAAATATCATATTCAGACGAAAATATCCCAAATATTAGCTATGACTCACAGAGATGCGAGTTGCCATGTCAGCCCGCCAAAGCTTCATTTACGTTTGGAGATTCTCCTCCCTCTAGCATACCCACCACTCCTAGTCTACCCACCTCGCCAAGTACACCGCTATTTCCTGTTTTCAAATCGACGAGTAAGAAACCTCACTCCTCGCTAAAGCATGTAGAATCTGATGCGAAAATTTCCAGCAAATCTCCTGCTCAACGCAAATCCCTGGCAGCCATTATGCGGCGGAGTAAGAGCTATACTGCAGCTGGTACCACCGTTGCTACGCCACAGCATGCTCGATTCCTTCAGCAGCAGATGAACAAGCTCACAGTTGACCAGGTAAACACGGTTTGTATGTTTAGCAATATGTCAATCAATTTAGGAGTTGTATTCTCAATCCTTTGCCATTCAGCCTTGTATTTGTAGTGATAGGATGATAGATAGACCTATGCTGATACAGGTACTACAGTCAATACTGCTGCTGGAATAGTTATGTCAAAACCACCTTTTGTGGTGATAGCATCGCCTTTAAGTGTAAGGTGGCAAAAGTGTTTTATTAGGCAAAGAATTTGAGACTGCTTCAAATTCCAGCACCATGGGCTGATAACTCCTTTAGCAAATGCATACTTTTAACAAGTGCTAATTACAGGAATGGCTAATTTTTTGGGATGTTTGAATAGAGTGAATTGGGCAATTTTATTAATGTTGCTGCTTGGAATTATGCTCTCTTGAGACAGAGGTGTAGTGTAGTGCAATATGGTGGTAGCCTACTACCTGCATGGTATGTCAATAAGCAATATAATTTGTACAGCATTGCATCTTATGGTGTATGCTCTAGTCATATCTCTGTGCTGCATTTGGGAG
Organism: Bugulina stolonifera; assembly: GCA_935421135.1. Lineage (NCBI taxonomy): Eukaryota > Metazoa > Bryozoa > Gymnolaemata > Cheilostomatida > Bugulidae > Bugulina > Bugulina stolonifera. The sequence goes on along the minus strand of OW285197.1, from coordinate 11,757,140 downwards.
TTTTCCCCTCTCCTTTTACCCAAGTCTTCCAATAATGCCTTGTTAGACAAACAGGTTGTTGGCTTTGGCGAGGCCAGTGGTCTTTGTGCTGTCTCCTTCTCTCATCATCTTCTCCCATAATTTCTGGAGTTATCCACTCTCTGTCTAACCTCTAACCCTATTAGTACATTTGGACCTTATTTTTTACTTTTACTTTACTTTACTCTAACACACTTTAATCTTTTCATTTCTAGCTGTTATGCACTATTAGTTGGATTGTGTTGTGTGTTGATTATAGTATAATATGAAAGTGTGTGGGGAGATTACACTAATAATGGTCAGTGTTCTCCCTTGAGACAGAATTGTCTCCTCTATGTAACCTTTACACCAGTAACATGACTGATGCTAGGTTATAGTTATCTCTTCTACTCTGGGGGAAACCTGGAGAGGAGTGTCACATTCAAAATGGTGAATATATATACAACCTAATTGTCCTATCCCTTCCCCTCCCTCCACTTCTGGGCCTGGTCCTGGGCTCTGTGTTTGTACTTTTTGGTTGCTGCTTTTCAATTGGCTACTTCATGGTAATATGTTTCCATGAATGCAGATAAAGCTGTAAATTAACTGTTTCTTCACCCATTAGTTGAACAGAAGTTCTTCTCCCGATTAGGAGTGCAATAGCACCCACTTGAGCTCTCCTGAGTAGGTTATTTGTATAGCTCTATATCTCCAGTAGTTGTGAAAGGTTACATATAAGGCAGCAATAGCATTTGCTCCACAATCTAATTGGCAGCCGATGCCCCTTAATCCTATTATTCAATGTAATGTTACACAAGTGATTAGTTAGGATCTAAGCCCTGGTAGTTATTAGAGAGGGAATGTGCAGGCATTATCAGCTTATACTAGTGCTGGGCTGTTTCGTTTTGCATGTTCATTTATTTTTTTTTGCTGATTTTTCTAAAAAACTGAATGAAGTTGTCTTCTCACCCTCATTTTTTTAAAATTACGCAAAAAAATCTAAATACTCAATGTTGGGAGTTGTCACACTCATCTTTTGAACTGTAATGGAGGCCATTTTTAATTTTCTCTAAAAAACATCAAATATTAAATGCCAATTATCTACAATAATATGCAAGTATAACAACTGGAATTGAGTGAAACTAAAGTAAATTTTCTCTGGGTGACCATGATGGCTGCAGCTAAGTCTGAATTTGAAAGATGACATCGAATTAGAAAGATTGAAAGATGCGTAAATTTTGGCGGTTTTTGAACTGAAAGACAGAAAACTGAAAAGCTGAATGAAACTGAAACACCGTGCAGCACTAGCTTATACTATCACTGGATTACACCACTGGCAGGGAATCGATTATACCAGGCCGAGGGCTGAGGGCTATCTCAATGGACTAGGATAGAGAGATTCAACTTTAAAACTGAAATATTGATGATATTTACTTTATGACTTATATTAGTCAATCTATGTAAACAGTGGGACTAGTGACATTTACTGCTATACCTGTGACGATAGAAGACACCTTTCCCAAGAAGAGGTACCTACAGTATCTAATCAGCAACTTCAACTGATATATATAATTGTACTTCAGATAAGCACTACATTGCGATACAACATGGAGATATCATAGTCTCGTGATCTATCAGTGAGAACAGTTAGACTAGGCCTTGCCTAATCACTCTATCAGTCGATAAAAATAGTCCTCGGAGGAAAATTCTCTCTGAAATTAAGGGTTATTAATATCATCAACTATAGAGTAATTACATAGTACTGGATGACTTGTGCCGTGTATTTACGATATATGTGGCGATAGTATAACATGGGTATGTAGGGACCAGTACATCAGAGGGAAACATTTCGAACTTTGTAGCATCTTGACATTGCCAGCTGTTGCCGACTCTTAAGTTATTTGGAACTGTCTAGCTCGGAATTTAAGCCTCTATCTTCACGTGACATCCTGGTATGACCAAGGCTAATAAAATGAGGTTCTTGGCTTTGCCAAAGTTTAATCATACCAAAGGAGCTGTAGCATCAGACTATGACGAAGATCGTGTGTTTGATATGCGAAGGGTTCGTAGCTGTGAGATTAATTTCGATAGAAGGTGCTCCAACGAATCACAGTTGTCAACGCATTCAACTCTAGTGAGTACCCATAGCCTTTGGACCTATATATTGTAGTGTGTGTCAGTGGAGGTTAATGGGTTAATCTCGTCGTGGGAGATTTACTTTTTGTTCATTAGATCTCATAGGCTATCATTTTTTCTGTCTATTAGTGTTTTCGCAGCTACTTTAACCAGCGTCTTGGACCAGCCCAGGTAGCAAATAGAAATGGGAAGATGCTAGTGGATTATGCTCAATTAATACAGACTCTCCCTATCTCATGGACTCACTCATGTTTCTTGCAAGTAAATACAGTTTTACGTTTGGTTTGGGTCAGTATGTTTGCGACATAAGTGCTGCGTCGGAAACTTTTTGATCAAGTTAGCTTGCCGCAAAGACACAGGGTGTCTTATCGTGCAATTATTATCTGATGTCACTTCCTATCATCCGGTTTTATACTCGTATTACCAACATATACTTTAAGATAGTTTCTGTGACTAAATCTGGAAGAATTCAACTTTCTGCTTGGTAGATTTTAGTTTCAGGGTGAAGATAGGGAAGGGGAGGATATGAAACTTGGGTTGAAAAAATCTCTTTCTCCCCCCCCCCTCCCAAAGCGCGTACCAACCTTATGGTCGTCATTTTTAGTTAGTTTTCTATTGGCTGTTAGCAACCCGCGGGGATTTTGTGCTGTTGGTCATTGTAGCAAAATTTATGTCAACTTTCTGCGCTTGCTGTTCATTGGTTCAAAGGCTAGCCTTTCAATAATGAGTTCATTGTCAAATCCAATTAATTGTTGATGAGGATTATCCCCTTACTCCCCTTCCTCCCCCCTATCCATTATATGATGTCATATCCTGTCATTGATAACTCTTAGGAGGCATGTTGTGTTTATCAGTTATAGTGGTACTTGTAGTATGCTTGTGTAGTGTCAGCTTTTAGTGTGATTCTTATTGCTGCTTTGTGAAGTGAGCTATGTACACCTATGTAGAAGTGTACATAATTTATTTTGTAGTGAATTGTTTGCTTGGTCTTTTTCACACACAAATTTAAAAAAATGTGACAAGGCCATTACTTCTAGTCGGTCTGAACAGCGCTTTAATTTTCTAGAGAACAGTGTGCACTAAATGAGTTAGAATAAAATATTCCTTTTGTCAAATTATATTCCGATTCTGTTACTGAAGGTGTATAATTAGTGTGTCTACTATACTGTCTATGTGGTGAATGCCCTGAAGTAATTACATGTATGACCATGTGAGGCCTGCGCTTGGGCTAATCAGCGATCTACTCCATCCCGTTGTTTCTTCTTCACATTGGTTATCAAACAACTATCATATCCGTGGTATCTACCTAATTAAGATTGAAACTAATTCACAGCTCACGTGCAATGTTGATACTCCATGTGCGATGAACCCTTTGCAGAAATCTGTAATTTTAATATATATTGGGAAATGGAACATATATATGATAAAATATGACCTTTATGCAGCTAAAATAGTTTTTAGTAATTTCTTTTAATGGCTAACTCAAAAATCCCATCATATTGAAGCTGTTAGATTCAGTTTCATATTGTTCTACAGTCCATGTACATGTATCTATAATTGAGAAGACTGTGTATGCGTTAAAACTAGCATTCATGTAGGATACATACACATACATGACATTGTCTGATTAGCAAAAGTAGACAACTTCCAGTTTATAGTTTGTTGAACAGGAGAAAATAACTTCTAGTTTGTTATTAAATATTAAAAATATCGCTCCAGGTTAGTTGATTATTATCTACTCTGAGGAGGCCATTAGGGTTAAAAGGTTATGCAGCAGGCTAATTCTTAAGCTACAAGGTCAAGTCAGGTCAGGTCACATAGGTCAGCTGATAACGAAGAAATTGTTCACCAAGTAAACATTGCCTAAATTCATTACTTGAAGAGCCTAGAAAAGGAACACTACTAAATACACTCCCGTAATATCCTTAAAATCATTCAGTAAAATGCTTTGCTAAAGTATTTCTTTAAATCTGCATCGAGTTTTAGTGTCTCTGTGCATGAATTGTAAAATATCCAACCTATAATGTTGTTTATATTTTTGTGTGTATCTTTGTAGAGCTCGAGTAAGGCCGATGTACGTCAAAGGAAATTCAGTGCAGTGTAAGTACACATTACTTGTTACTGGTTAATATTTCTTGCTCTCTTGTTGGAAAGGTGAGAATTGGCCAGCTGAGCCCAATGTGTTGTGAATCCTTTGGTCTATCACAGCTCGCTGCACATGAGAACTCCTTCACTGCACTCCTCCATTTCCATATTGTATTATATTTCTCTACTATTTAGTTTAGATCCATGATGTGAAGATGGGGTAGTAAAATAATACTTAGGTTTGAATTGGAATTGTCTTGCCCTGTTCAACTATATTTTGCAAGGGAATGTCCTTTGCCTAGCGTATATAACACTGGTGAAGCAGCGCTTGTACTGGCGAATATACTCTAAAGTCATTTTATTCGGTTAACTGCTCGCCATTTGGTAAATTAGAAATTATTCTTTCCTGTTTACATAGAACAGGGAAAGTTATCTTCTCTTTACATGGTAGCGTAACTCCCAAGTTAAATGTAATACTTGAAATGTAAAAAAGGACCCTCCAAGGGTTTTCTACCGTGCTAAGTATTTATTTTAATTTCAAAAATGCTTTAATTTAAATTAATAATTATTTTATTATTAGAGCTGCTGGAATTACCAATAGGTAAATCATGCGTTTTAGTTCATCCCTTCTGCTAGCAGGTGTCACTGCTATTGGTGTATAATGACCATTGTGATTTGAAGTCATTTGGTTGACTTCTGTGGACTGTGGTGGAAGGGATGCACTTGTCTGTAGCCTTAATTTCTTCTCACTGTGTTCTCTGTTGCAATGTGCTGTCTATGCCACCCATTTCTTCACTCTATTTTTGATGTCTATGGTGACTGACTGACTGACTTAGTATTTTTGTACTCTAAGCCATGTTCAGCTACAGTACTGTGTCTATGTATCAAACTGGTTTTGTATTTAATATAAAATTGGTGGCTATCCTTTGTGGAAAGAGTTGATAGCATAGGCCTACTGTTACTGGAGTTTGTTAGTTGTCTTCTCTTTGTTTATAACATCACATGAGAGGACGACTCCTGTCAATGTTTTCACAACCGCAGAATTTTCTTGCACAGTGTATTTCCTTCCAACACTTCTTTTATTTGCTACTTTGTGGTGACTTTGTGTATTTTCTTGCAAGCATCTTTGTCAGTTATTACACACAAACACATTCTTTTATTTTATTGCAACGTACTAGACTATTACATAACCTTAACTACATAACTATGTTCCACATTTCAATCAACTAAAAAGGTGTAATAGCTTTGATACTCTAGTTACTGTTTACCTAACTTCTTGTTTATAGTTATTACTCTATTACTTCTTTTTGACTTAGGAGCACAGGCTAGCTACAGATTTTACCAACTTAGTGTGTAAGTAAGGTCACTGTGTTACCTGAGAGGTAGCACACTTAGGACTCAAACAAGTCTTTCAAGTAATAAACCAATAGTTCATTATTATTATTATTATAGTTGTTAAGTAGTTATAGTAATGCTATGTCAATTAGCCCATGCAGGATAGTCAACCAGTTTATCTAACAACTTCATTTTCATGACACTTTGAAGCCCTTACTTTGCTGTTATTTCAAACGCTCACCCTATATTCAATCCATATTTGCATGCTACTAAGTAGTATATATGGTATAAGTGCGATAAAATAGCAAGTTGAACCTGAGTTTCAGTGCCCTGCCCTTGCTCTACCTGAGAATTAATTTACAAACATCAATAATATCCTTAAGATTTGAACGGCTAAATACTAACTTGTAACAGAATGAATATGTTTCAAGTGATATAGAATATCTTTGTGATGTAAAACTGAAAAAAAAATATGAAAAGATGTAGAAGTTTATAACCTTAAATATCCAAGTTATGGAATATTATTATTTTATAGACTATAATATTGTACTAATGTGTAGTGATGACTCTAATCCACAACCAGGAATATTATTTTTAAATGTTGACTACTTTTGTTACTGAAATTCTCACAGTTGGAGATCCAGTTTATCTCCGGCAGGGTTTGGTAGACTATATATTGAATACGGGAGTGTAGGTGGTTGACATTTTATATGACATTTTCAGTCACAGTGAAAAACTGCAGTCTCAGCTAGTAGGTATTATAATATAGTAGACCTATGCTCACCACCTCTGTGGAACTAGTGCAAACTACACAGAGCTTACAGAGCAGTTTCAACAATTCTATTGCCAACCCCTCCCCCCATCTATGCCTGTACCCAAGTATAAATTGTAGGTAGTATTGTATGTTTGACACTCCATAACTCAGTGCTGGGTTCAATTTTCACTCACTGCCTATCTTGTCTCAGTCAAGGGGAATAACTCCAAACCAGTAGTAACTAACTTGAGTGATATGCTATAATATAGTACCTGTGGTCATGCATGTAGTAGTTGAGCTAATTAGTTAATTACTACTTGTTATTAGCTTCCAATAATTGTGTAATCATATTAGCTGTGTAGGCCAGACCTCTGGAAATACCTTTAGTTGCAAACACTTAGGAAAATTGGATTTCTAGTGCATACAGTTAGTGAAAGTGTGATGAATAATAAGTATTGTATCTTCTATTTACTGTATATTCCCAACATATAGGCCCCCAATGTATAGTCATGCAATCCAATCTTTTGGACCAACTTAAGTGTAAGTAATGATAGTTAGTTGATCCATTCACAAAATTCACTTAAAAAAATTGGTACATTTGTTTAAAGTAATTGGCAATCGAGATTAGTGATTGTAATTATTCACTTAAACTATAGATGTTACTCTGTCTGGTGTAGACTGTAGACTAATGAAAATTGGATTCTAACTCAAACAACAAAATAATACTCTTATTTCCACAATATGTAGTTTGAAATATTACACTGGTTTTAGAGTAGAGATCTATTGTCTTAGATAACTTTATCAAAGGAAAACATTGAAATAAAATTGATCAATATCAAGTCTAGGGTATACAACACTAAATGTTAATAGTTACAAAATGGCTGTATAAATATTTATTTGTGATAATAATAATATAGTTAAACACTTTCAACAATGAAGGTGTTGTAGTAGTAGATAAATATAGAAGAATATTTGCAGATGTCAAAGGCTAGCCATGTCTCACTCATTTGATTCTCTCGGTATGATGTTATTGGAATAATGATAACTTGTTTTAGTTTTTTATTGTATCAAGCAGAACTATGCCTAGTCCATCCTGCTGTTATACCTTGGTGATAGAGATTTTGGCCAGCCATAGAGAACTACACCTCTAGCAACGAATGTATTTGGTGGGACTGGGTGATAAAGATGGACTGCACTGAAAGTTTCAGAATTATTTTCACCAAACTATGTTAGTATTACTTGATACCTCTGCAAACATATCTAAACTGTTTTAATAGATGCTAAACTGCAAAAAAGTAGCTCCATAGTCATGTCAGCATTAGGAGTTATCTCCACCTAACTCTATGTCAATTTGCAAAACTTCTTCTTTCATTATCTCAACTCTGACAAAGCTATATACATGTAGAAGCAGTATTGAGTTCTCACAACTGTTTTATAAGAAATACAGTGCCATTCAATAAAACAGATCCTAGCAATTATAGTACTACATACTACGTAGGCACGTTATTCATGAGAGAAACAAGTAGCCTATATTGACCAATCAAATTACAAGCTCAAAAGTCATTTGATAGTTTTTCACAACAAATTGTGTTTTTTATTGTCTAGGAATATTAACTAGCTTTTGTTCCACAAACCCATTTTTTCATTTCGTGATATGCCTAGTACAACATTTAGTACAAATTTCCTGTTTATAATAACATAAAGAGTGGTCTGGCATTCACTCCCTGCAATGATGTAATTCACTAGTTTTAACAGAGCTGAGTACCATGATGACATCATGTATCCCAGCTGGTATTGTGCTAACTGGTTCAGCTGCCACTAGGCTTTCTAATGGTGTATTCAACTCATAACGTCAAAATCTCAGTACAGTCCACCTTTAGCATCTTTCCTTCTACCACTTTTGTACAGAGAGGTGACTGCATTAACTAGGAGTGACCCAGTTTTAACCAGAGCTCAGTGGTTTAACCAATCATTTTGGTCGACCAGAAATATCTGCCTTTTGATTGGACGAACATAAATATCTGCCTTTTGATTGGATGACCAGAAATATCTGCCTTTTGATTGGACGACCAGAAATATCTGCCTTTTGGTTGGACAATAGCAGGTTTTTACTAAATTTTTATCACATTGTTCTGTTATTATCATCCTGTGCTGTCAGCGGCAGCACCTGACTTTAAGAGCTTCTCGAGTCTTCAAAACTAAGGAAGGTAGGTAGGTGACTTGCTCCTAGAGGTTAGAAGATTTGGCCATTTTATTTAATATGTTCAATTATTCTCAACCAGGATTTTCTTTCTATGGCTGGCAGTCAGTCTCTAGTACCTAAAAAGGAAGCTTCACCTTGGCGATCAGTAGCATCTTTCAAAGAATGTGGGACTGTGAAAAAGACGGTTCCGAAAGTGGACAGTTCAACAACCCCCTGGTATAATGTATTATGTTGCTATAATAATATATCGATCCCCATTATTTGTTTATTAAAAGCAACTAAATCTGCTAATGCAATTATCACTAGTGCTGCTACAAGAGGTGACCCATCCACTATTTATGCAAAAACTTCTGCCTCCCATGGTAGCTTTCTGCCCAAGACTATATGTGAACTCAAGTCACAATTACTGCAATAAATATAGCAACAGATAATATATCTGTTAGTGTAACACAACACAAGACCACAGTAATTCTGACAAAAGCCAAAAACAGATGAGGCGTACCCCTAGCATCATGCTACCCCTAGCATCTGCTCTAGTACGTGTTAGTGGATAGGATCTATTGTGGCTGAATTGTTCGCTCCGAGATTTCCCTTGGAGTTCCCAACTTTGCTTACTATTAATTTTCATGGGAGTCAGATGGCTAGCTTGTACGGGCTTTTTATTCCACTTTTATTGTTACCTCAGGAATAGCTGAAGTGGAGCTATCATAGTTCTGCTAGGAACTCTCAAGGGAACTCGTAATCACAGTCAAGGGTCAGTATGGAGCAATGAAAAGTTTATAGTGGAGGCATTAGGGATTAATAGTCCATAAGTTAATTTTATATTTACTATGTACTTACATCTAAGTACATGTACTTACATGTACTTAGATGTGAGTACATGTACTTAGATGTAAGTACATGTACTTAGATGTAAGTACATGTACTTAGATGTAAGTACATGTACTTACATGTATGTGTATGCATCAACTTCGTCTATGTACTCTGCATTGTGATGGCAATTCCATGAACCTTCCAAAAGATGGCACTCTATTGGGTATTTACAGTATACTTGTTCATCAATAAGCGATAATTGCAAGTACATAAAACACTAATGATGTGTGCAGCGATGCTCTGTTCTATTTTTTATGCTGACCAGCTAGTAACATTAAATACCAGCAGCAAGTTGTAGTATTACTACTATAATTGTTGTGTTTATCACTTAGGTTAGTAACACTGCTGCAATAATTTGACTTGCTAAACTTTATATGAAGTCATGGGCACTTAGCATCGTGTTTATCAAACAATCACCTAAAACTGTACCAGATTCTAACATCTCGAGGGTTAGCACAGCATTGTTCCAACTTTCTACATTCCGGAAGACGTCAGTTTTGTATCCTGATGGCGAGCTTGGTTAAAGGACTACGGGGCCGAGAGAAAGACCAATGCATCGGTATTAGGGAGGGGTTGAAGCAGTCGTTGCAATCCTTTACACCTATGGTGGCACCAGAAATTCCTTTGCTACTTGAGGAAGTGCAGAATTCACAGCCTAAAACAAAGCGATTTTCTGTAGATGATTATTCTGCCGGTGGCAAGATTTCCGCTGCAGAATTTAGGGATGAGATATATTGTCCCGAGCCCCCTTCGCTCGATGATATAGAGGTTGGGACTGTTAGGTGAGTACGTTTACATTGAGCAGGAGGCTGAGTAATCACCAGGCACTGGATAGGGAAGTCTTCATACACCGTCTGAAAAGTCTTCCATAGGTTCTGGCAAGTCTTTTTCAAGGGTTCTGGCAAATTGCAGTACCACTATCATGTTTATCAAGCATGGAACTACTTTTGATAGCGCTCATTTCTTGATAGATATTCATAAATGTCTTGTACTGCTGGTGGAATGCACCTTTAAAGAATCTAAATTGATTTTTGTTCTATAATGTTAGTCACCATGTAGTACTTCAGGGAAGTCTTGTAATTTTAAGGGTGCGTTTCATCTTGTTCTTTGGAGAAAGTGACTTCTTCTGCGGTGGACAGTTTATAGAGAGAATTATGGAATAAAACTAGCTTTGAGGGCATTGTTAATACGGAAGATATATTAATTCTGATTTTAAAGATTTTGTGGGTATAGTTATGCATAAATCCTAGATTCAGTGTCACTAAAAATTTTTCCCTGGAAAACTGTACTTTGTTAATTTGAAACGTAACTCACTTCTAGTAAAACATTCTTTGTTAGTTGCAATACTCGACCATGGTATCCAGGGTTCACTTGCTATAACTTAGAAATACTTTGATTTGCTGTATTTCATTAAAAACTATAATCATAATTGTGATACATAAACTTCAGAAGCTGGTAACAATAAGTAACTAACAATTTGATTTTATTCTAGAAGACTATGTAACCTGTCTTGTGATTTTACACTGTTGCTGTCGCTATAGCAATTTTGAGTACGATAACAAATGTTATCATGTCATTGTTTTCTGATAATGACAATTGTAAACCATCCCTTTGTTCTCTTTACAACTCTGATATTGTATATTGAAATATGCTTCACCCTTCAGTTGGCATTATTGTACTAAATACTGAATATGACAACTGTGGGCCAGTGCTGTCAACCCCTGCTTAACCCAACATACACTTTCTTCACATTGACTCCTTCAGCTTATACAGCATCAATTATCAGCATTAGTCCTAATACACTCCCTCCTATTATTATTATGACATAATGTAGTGTGTAAGAATTATTGTATTATATAATACACATATATACATTTACTGATAGGATTGTGTCTTTAAGTTAATAACGTTTTACCTACAGTGTATATTGCTTTTTATGTGTTCACGTGACACCTACAATACATTTAGTAATGCAACTAACCGTATTAACACCTGAAGTCATGTGGTCGTTGGACAGTCGATTGCCACCTAGTATACAATATCTGAAGTCATTTCATTCAGCAAAGATGGCTGCAGGGGGTGATTCCTGCTACTTTGTAATGTTCGTATACTTTATTTACTATCTTTTAGTTATACTGCATATTCAAATTTAAATTTTTTATAATGCGTTCAAAAGTTTTAAATTAAATTAATTTTGACTAGATATAGCCTACATTTTAAAAATGCTGATTTTATTTCAATGTTTGGTTGACTTTTTGGGTGCTAAAGATAGCTGTAACAGATTTGAAATGGCTATATTTTTCCATTCGTCATATTATATGAGTTTAATCACCCACCTGTGAGAGGGTATTTGCTTGCTGTCGTATTTTGACTAGACTCTGTAGTTTATGTTAATACTGCTTCACTGAAATAACTATGACTAGACGACACAAAATATAAAAAAATATTTCACGCTGTAAGCTTCAATTTATCGCAATACTGTCTCTCCTGGGAGGGGCTCTTGAAGTCGCTAGTCACAATGCATGGTAACTAAAATTTGCAGACTTTCTAGGTCTAGTTTTACTAACTGCACCCACGCCTGTTTCAATGCTATTCAAGTAATATAAAAAGTGCAAGGTCTGTAGCCATAAACTAGCTGTAAGACTCTATGCATGTAATTAGAGTATACATGTAGAGTATATCCAGAAAGTGGTTAACCTGTCTTTTCTCAGGCAGTGTGTAGGCCTTGTTAAACTTTATTACATGTACCTGGTTTTTCCTATTTGCACTGAGTAGCTAAGTTTGATAATGAACCAGTGCAATAGTGCACTTTGCTATAGATATACATGTAGTATAAGATTCTTCATCAAGGCAATTTGTGTGTTTAGAAAAATCGTTCTCAAATTTATTATTTTAATAACACTGTTCATAGTACCTACACTTTTTTTAAGCATTTTGAGTATAATCTACTGTTGTTCCTATGACGACTACTCAACATTTAACTCGACTGTGTGGGATGTGGATGTGGGCTAAGATACATTGTACCGTCTTTATTATGACCCTCTGCGAACCATTTCAGGCTCATTAGACATCATTTTATACACTAGAGACTTTTGCATTGATCTCTATCAAAATACTCTATCTTCTAGACATCAATTATGGCGTACTTAATGTCAACTATTATACTGGTAGTATTGGTATTACCTAACCGATTTTATATTCCATGACAATCCTGTAGACTAGATAGGAACAGTACAGAGACTTGTATGATATAGTAGACTTTGTATTTGCCACATTTTGTTACTCTACTAGTAACTGGTTGGTCGGGTTAAGGATGTAGTGTATGTCACCACAGTAGTTTATTTATTCTCAAATGTTTAAATGTTCATATAACACTCATTCTCAAACACAATGGTATTTTAGGGAATCACCCAAGCCCAAGAAAAGGTGAGGTAGCAGAGTTACTGTATATCATAGCCATTAGCATATTATGTCTTAGTACCATATATGGTATTGTTCTGTGTGGACTTGGCTCACTCCACTACACCTGACGTGATAGTCTGTACACTTCTCAGTACATATAGTGCTAGAGTATCTGCAGAGATACATGTATAGTTGATGTCATTGTTCTTTAGCTTTGGTTCCAACCCTTACAATAAGGTGTGGGGTAGGTTGGTGATAGGCAGGTCTCGGTCTCCCATATCTACAGCTGTTCATCTTATACAATCAAGTACTAAACCGTTCTTTTAATCTCTTTCATTGCACATGCAACTCTATACCCCTAATTATTGTAGCATTCTATCACCATGGTACTTGTGTTGCATTTACTTCAATTTGCATGTTTTCACTAGGCCACTCCAGCCTTGTCCATTCTGGGCTACACAAAGGTAGAATAATTACTATCATAATTACAACCTCTCCCTCTCCTTCATCGCCCCTTCCCTTCTCATCTCTCCCCTTCCCTTCTCTACTTAACAATGATCTCTCCCCTCCCCTTCTCTACTTAACAATGATCTCTCCCCTTTCCTTCTCTACTTAGCAATGATATCTCCCCTTCCCTTCGCTCAATCTACTACTTCCAGTCTTGTAATATTTCTGGCTAAAATTAGACCACTCTTGGGAGAAGAAAATTCAAATCTTTGCTATGGTTTAGAATAAGATTTTCAAAGATAATTTGCTGGAATTCTAAGACATGCCGATAGGGTAATTGAATTAAATTTATTGAATTACAACACAAATTTTGTAACAACTTGTTTTATTTCTGTATCTGTGGGTAATTCATTACCTATAATTGATACGTAAGCCTACAGCTATGTTCTGGTGCATGTTAGGTTTATTGCCACAAAATGTCGACCAACAACTCTTTTAAATTCTACTGATTTTTTTGAAAATTGCAAATTTTGGCAAGCTGTGAGCCCCCCTTTTTTGGTCAAATAAACAAAACCATTTATTCGGTCCAACCTAGACATATTGTGAAAATTTACTGTTGCTCTAGTTTTATTATCAATGTACCCTTTCTTGAGTAGCACTGTCATACATGTGTTGATATTTTAAGACGTATTTATTGGCTAAAACAATAATGTCACTTTAAATCGATTGGCTGTAAAATCTGAATAGTGTACTCTGATTGGTCCGTGCATTCCTGCAATGATATTGGAGGTAGCTTCAAAAGGCATTTCAAGTGTTTGGGCCAAGCTTCAAAGTTAGATAAGAGGGCACCTGTGTACTTCTTCATAGTCATTTGACTCTAACTGCAAGGTGCCCTGATAAAGTTATGCTATATTGCTGATTTGCTAAACATGGTTTCTGGGAATTATTATGTTACGCCAAAGAAGAGGAAAAAGCGGAGAGATCTTGGGTATATTCCCACTAGGTTAACTATACTAGGAAATAGTTCACTAATTGCTCACTTCCTGTATACTATCGTAGTTATTTTAGTTGCTATCTTGAAGTGAAATAGGAGTGTAGTTGAGATTCATTGGATTCACTGTCCTTGTGAATTGATAAAACTTTTGCTAGTAAGAATTACTATAAAATACTAAAACAAATCATAGATGAGCTGCAGGCTACATTTTTTGTAGAATTTTTCTTGTAATGAAACAACGTTGTGTACTATCTTGTTCCTAGTGGTTATCTTGTAGTATGGTCTACATGTATGTAGCTTGCCTGTTTTAGGTGTTTATTGGGTTAGTTACCAAATTACTCTAAATATTTCCTTCGAGTTCAGCTGAGTTGTTTCCTCCGATATGTTGAATAGTTCTATAATGTCAAAAAACCTAATATGGAGTCTGGATGATTAGTACAAATAATGTTAATTGTTACCTTACCCTATATGTCACCTTGTTTACCTGTCTCATTGTCCCAACTATCACCTTTGGGGCACTGCTGTATTTAGCACACTTTACCAGCTCTATACTACAAGCACTTGGACTTCTTTCGTTTAATTCAATTGTATTTGGTTTAAAAATGTTTTGGTGAGATCATGTTTTGTTTATTACTAATTGGAACTACAGTGAAACTTGCCTTGGATAATTAAAAAACTTGGTTAGTTCAAACTATTAGCCTTGGTCCCTGCTGAGCACGGTTTCAATTAAGTGAAGTGATCTCACAATTCAAACTCAGGCCTAATTCAAACCAAAATATGGTGGTCCTTTGGTGTTTGACTTTGCAAGTTTCACTGTATTCCAATTCTTGGCATCTGTTGTAATGTAATTCAGTTTCTGAGCTGTTAAGACTGGTATACCAAATTGAAACTACGTGATATATATATAATAATTTGATATATCACTGGAGGCCGATTGCTAATCTGTTAATTTATTTTAGGGCCAGAAATATAAGAAATCTCATAACCTTCTCCCGAAAGAAATCTGAGCCTACCCTCCCTGTCCCTCCATTAGATGTGATACAGAGTTGGTCAGTCAATATCGGCACTCTACTCAATGATAAATGTAAGTATCCTGGACTCGGCACCCTACTCAATGACAAATGTAAATGCAATCATAACGTTAGTGCACCCTCTTCTTCTCTGTGGTTACTTTGCCTGTATCAGTCTCTACTACTACCACTACTACCACTACTACTACTACCACTACTACCACTACTACTACTACCACTAGTACCACTACTACCACTACTACCCCTACTACCACTACTACCACTACTACTACTACTACTACCACTACTACCACTACTACTACTACCACTACTACTACTACCACTACCACTACTACCACTACCACTACTAAACTGTTCTACATTGCAGATGGACTGATGCTGTTTAAGAATTTCCTCTGCTCTGAGTACAGTGAGGAGAACATTGACTTCTGGATTGCTTGTGAAGAATATAAACAACTCAAACCTAAGCAATACGCAGGAAGAGCTGCTAAAATATATGCAGACTTTGTTGCTTTCCGAGCTCCCAGAGAGGTGGGTGGTTTAGCAGTTATCTTCTCTCTGCACACAATCATTCTTGGAGTTGTCTAATCATGTGTTTAGCACATCATCATACCTGTACACATGATACTTGGCTCAGGCTGTTAAAACTTATCGTAATGACAATCAGTGATTTCCCATGCTTCGTACTCTGCTTCGTATTTAACTTCGTATTTAAAATACGAAAGATGGAATATCACTGAATCTCTTACACTCTGTTTTATTCTTCGGCGTTATGAAGACTTCTTTTCTGCAATGGAGTCAAGGACTTATGATCGTATCCACTTATATTTACTAATTTTATATTTCTAGATTAATCTTGACTCAAAAACTCGCATGGACACGATGCAGAGCATAGAAACACCCGATGTTAACACGTTTGTGGCGGCTCAAGCTAAGATTCAGTATCTAATGGAGAAGGACAGCTATAGAAGGTTTCTCAAATCTAGTTTCTACACTAACCTCGTAGCTCAGAAGTCTGTAGCTGCTCGGAGTTCTGACTAAGTAACTGAATCAGCAGCTTCGATTCCTTACCTCATTTCCTTCCAACCTACCAAAGGAGTCATCAATATCGTGCAATCATATCTACATATAAACCTGCAATAGTCAACAGAATGAACTTTGACAGCCATTGTGTTCGTTGTAGGAAATGATCTCGATGTTAACCGTTATTTAATTACTATTTATAATATATATTAGTTTAATGTAGACTTCATTGATATTAAACCGCATTATATTGTACACTATATTGTATTCACATGATTGTATCTTGGTAGCTGGTTGGAACAGTTCTGGCCTGTCATTGCAATATTGTGGGTTCTCTCTGAGGTACTACAGATCAGCGCATGTACAAGTTAAGTTACCAGTTTGACATCTGATGTAGTGCTTCATGTTGATGATCCATCGTAGTATATTTTCTTAATTTTGACAATCTCATATCACATGGTATATATTATTGTAACATCTTAGCTGAAGTATAGTCAAATAAACTATATTTATGTACAACATACATTTTGTTGTCTTAACTTTGAAAGCATAAGTTGTCATACAAGTAGAAGAGATTCCATAAATATACGTGAACCTTGTCTCTTCATATTGGTGCTTTTAGAAGCAGAATACACAAAAACTTTAGCTAAAATAAGTTCCTGTGTGAGCAATCTTACCACAACAATGGTGCATGTTTAAACTAGAATTTGTCCTCCAGTCTCCCTAAATAAAGTGTGACCCTTTTGGCACAGTTTGACAGCTTTGTGTCTTCAAAAGCAGATTTGTTGGCTATAAACAGCTCATGTCATTGTGCATGGATGTGACTTGGTCAAATGACTGGTTTTCACAGCATGAGATTAGAGTCGAGAGATCAATGGCAAGACTCTCAGAAGAAAGGGCATGTGAGATTAGTGTCCAGAGGTCAATGGCAAGACTCTCAGAAGAAAGGGCATGTGAGATTAGAGTCCAGAGGTCAATGGCAAGACTCAGAGGAAATGGCATGTGAGAATGGTGTCTAGAGATCAATGGTACATAAAGCAGTCACCTATTGGGTTCCAGGGAGTAACAGCAGAGTGGCTGCAGGGTCACCTTTGGCTGTTGCCAGAAGTAGCATGAGTGCCTGCGTCCCACAGTAGTACCTGGTTTGGGACACTCGTAGGTCTTTACCTCAGGTGCTAGGAGTTTTGTGGGCTCCCAGGCTTCAGCCTCAGGTAGTCAGAGTACGTGTTATGGTACTTGATAATTGTGTTTGTGTATGTATCATTATACATAGTGCATAGTGTTCAACATCCTTGCGATCGTGCTTACATTGACATGTGTATTGTGACTTATGTGCCTTTTTCATAAGTGATTCGGCAATCTGTTTCACATATCATACCGATACGCGTTTCATCATTTGTTGCATTTTGGGAATGTGCCACAGTTTTGTGATAGTGCATAGCTGCTTGTGACATTTTGGTTTGTACATCAAAGATGAAGTTTGTGCACATGTATATTGAAAGGGGTTGAGAAGAGCGTAAATACTTAAAGCGTACAAACTTTGTTTTTGTTCTGCCCTGTATATTTACATTGGCAGGGAAGCCTCTCCGAAGAAAAGACATGTGAGATTAGCATCTGGAAATCGATGGCACATAACGCGGTTACTTATTGGGTTAAGACATTGGCGTTGGCCAATAGGATTGCATTGACGGGCTTCACTGCTATTCTTATCATCGGTTAGTTTATCCTGTACAGATTATACGTTGATTTGACAGACAGGTCTTCATGTTTTTAAAAGCAGAGTTGTTGGCCATACCAAAAATAGAACTTATTAAAAAATGGAAGTTGCCCTCCCTTCTCTAACTATTCATATGGAATATGGTATGGAAAACTGCAACCAGCTCAGTTCAAGTACGATTAGTATCACCATTCAACCTTCACATGTCCTAAAACAGTCACCATGTACTTAAGAGAGTTGTCTCCCCTATATATTTACGACTATCCATCTTTTCCCAACGAACCTCAAACGAGGAGATAAGGCCATACATCTTGTCAAGTCTTCAGATTTAGGAAAGATACTCCAGATTTTGGAACCCTGCTCGTACTTTGCTAAAAACTCCCGAATTACCCCATATTTCCACTAAAAACAAACATGGCTTCTTGTATTAAAGCAATGGTACTTCCGTAAGACAAGTTTTGAAAGAGGTTATTCAGAACACTGCATGTGGTGCAGGCTGAGTATTTCTGTGACTCCTAGATCATAATGCTAGACCGTTATACATGTACATGAGCAACGAGATATTCTGTAGCTCATGAGGGGGGGGGGGTTGAATGATTATGATCTTATACAAGTACAGTTCATATCTCTCAGCATGAGGCAGCTGCTCAATCTACTGAAACCAGCTATTATTATTTAGAAAGATAGGATTGTGCTGCGCCTTAGACTGGGTCATACTGTGTCATACTAGTCTTACTACTGTGTCATGCTGGGTCAAACTGTGTCATACTAGTCTTACTACTGTGTCATACCGGGTCAAACTGACAGTGTGTCATACTGGCTCATATTATGTATTTTTAGGCCTACCTAGGATCAGGGTGAACATCTACTCAACAGTTTTCTGAGCTTCTCCAAGCTTGAGTGAGAGAAAGTAGATGATGGATCTGAAGTTTCCGAAAAGATGAGCCCAGAGGAGAACTTGTGAGAGCTGATGTGGCGCAGGGGGAGTCTAGTGAATTATATACAGTCTCATTACCTACATTACATGCATTATAATAAATACATACATTATGTACAAAATTGAGTAGCTATATTATTATTAGTTAGTGGAAACTGTTGGTGCGAGATAATAATTTAATCAAATAAGACAAGACGCATTTTTATTACATTTCTAATATCGTGTTCAGAGGATTTAAATGTTGCTACAGAAAATTAAAGGCTGCTTTCTACATGTATATAATAGATAAGTAAGTCCTGAATGAAAGAGAAAAGCCTTTGATGCTCATTTTATTGCCGGAATCACCTACATTGTATCTATTATACAGTCATGTACAGTACATGTATATAGCGCAGCCCTTAATTTTCTGTAACGTTATATTTATCCTCTTTGGACAAATATTAGGAATATAATAGTTAAAATATATGTCTTGTTTTATCAATACTAGTTATGGTGTCCTGTGGCATATACATTTATTTTTTAGACATATTTTTGTAGATATGAAGTTTATACTCTGTTTTGATTGGATAATGTAATATGTATCCATTCTACTAGGCATTGCACTACATAAACATTATAACTTTTATAGCATCAATTCTGTGTTCATGGTCACTCATAAGCTATTGATCATAGTTAGAAGTTGTCCTCTCTCATTTCGTTCACTCGCTCAATTAGTGAAGAGAAAGATGTATGTTATTTTATTTATGGTGTTGTACTTGGCATAATATCCTTTTGTAGGCCTACATGTAATACACTGTGTATGGATTGTTCCCAATAATTAGTTCCTGTAATATTGTTATGCCAAAAATCTTTCCTAAAATGCTGAAAAAGAAAGTAAACAAGAAATATTTTTGATATTTTATGTCACTTTTACATATTATATATTATTATAATAACACAATAAACTGCCTATTGCACAAAAAGTTATAGCCAGGTGAATTAACATTATAACTGTGATAGAGTATCCATGTTGTAAATCTAGAGAACCCAGGCTTGGGTGTAGTTAAAGCCTCACAAAGCCTCACAATCTAGACTAAGATCCACTAAATAGAAATTAATAGTTGTGAATGGGTGCTGTAAGTTTGAAACACAGTCTATATAGGCTTTATTTAATCCTCAACAAATTTTCAAGGAGGCTATGATGTCCAAATATTGGTTGAGTAGGGGGGTGTCCAGTGATGGCATTTGGATCTCAGTCTACAATTGCCCCCAGAAGCATAATTTTAGCAGAAAAAATACCTAACTATGAGCAAATAATGAAATAAAGCTCTAGACTGGGAACCATTGTTGTACATGTAAATCTAGGGAACCCAAGCTTGGATGGCATATTACAGTAAATTAAATAAAGCTTCACAATGTAGACTAAGATCCACTAAAGATAAATTGAAAGTTGTAAATGTGTGCTGTAAGTTTGAAACACAGTCTAGGCTTTATTTAATCCTCGACAAATTTTCAAGGAGGCTATGATATCAAAATATATTGGTTTAAGGGTGGTGTCTAGTAATGGCGTTTGGATCACAGTCTACAATTGCCCTCAGAAGCATAATTTTGACTTTAAAATTATGTCAAAATTATGCTCCTTGGAGCAATTGTAGACTGAGGTCCAAATACCCATCACTGGACACCCCCCAACTCAACCAATATTTGGACATCATAGCCTCCTTGAAAATTTGTTGAGGATTAAATAAAGCCTAGACTGTGTTTCAAACTTACAGCACCCGTTAAAAATACATAACTATGAGGAAATAATAAGTTATAATGAAATAACTCATGTTTAGTTTTGGAGGCCTTTATGGGGACACAGTAATGAAATTTGAAACTGTTTGAAACACACTCTAAACTATATAACTACAGATTGTCAAAGAGGCTATGATATCAAAATATTGGTTAGAAGGGGGGTGTCCATAGGGTGCCCAGTGAGCCTGGGTTCTAGTCTGATCCATGATGTTAGAAAGTACAGTTTATATTTCTTCAGCATAAGGCAGCTGCTCAATCTACTAAAATCTGCTATTATTACTCAGAAAGATGGCATTGTACTGTGTCATACTGTGTTGTACTGTGTTATACTGCGTTATACTGTGTTATACTGTGTCATACTGTGTCATGTTATATCTTTAGGCCTAATGAGATCAGGTGATATTTTACAGGTTGATATTAATATTTTTATATTAAGCCACAGTGGAACAACATTTTTATAAAGGTCATTTAGGTATAACTGTGTGAATATTGGTGATGCTGATACGATCCATTCTAATGAATTGTACAAGAGTTGAATATTACATAACTTTCTATTTTGACCATTTAGTTAAATGCAAACTTAAGTCATAAAATTTTATAAAACACAATGTATATTATTACCATTGAAAAATTATCACAAATGTACCAAAATACAATGTACATGTATGTCAAGCACCTGTTAACCAGTGTTATATTTCAGGCACCTGTTAGGCAATGCCTTGATTCTAAAGAAAATATAACACAATCAGTCCGGAATGTTTGTTCAATTCAAAAATATAGATTTTAAAAATTATTGCCACATGCTTTTGGAGAAAGACATATTAATGATAAAAAATAAAGACATATCTTGAGTATAAGAGTATTGCGAATTATCCAATTTCCCACAAAATTCCTGAATGAATACAAAAGTGATACATATATGCCTCATCAACCAGAAAGGCAGCTATTCTCTCTTAGCAATAGAACTGAGTAGCATCATATCTTTCTATGAAGGCAACTGTGTGTAGCCCCCATTCTCTCGAGGCGTATATTGCGGGGGAGGATCATCTTTTTTCTCATCCCTTCCTTTCTTTAGAGAGAGTGGAGCGAGCAGTAACTTGTCCAAGCAGATGAAAGGCATCTCAAAGAGGAGGGAGAATACAAACGCTACGAGGTACGCCACGGTTGTACAGAGTAACACATCCTCAGCCTGAAATATAAACCATGTGTATATTGAACTCCAGTTAAGTCGCTATGAATCCAAGTATAAGCAAAGACTTGCCTAAATAAGTCTAGTTGTACATAGCGTTATATTTTCAGCCTGGAATATAAGGAATCAGGTCAGTATTAGACTCTGTAAGTGTAAGTATAAGTAAAGACTTGCAGGGTGTATATACCCATACAGCCAACTTTTGAGAGCACAAATTACAGCTAACTGACTTCAAACAACAGTCCTTCAGCTTATAGCTTTGGATAATGAGAAAATAAGAGGAAAGCTTATTTTTGATACCTTTCTTTCAAGTGTGACTATTAGCCTAACAAGCATATTACTAAATTTACAGGTAGACTAGGATGATATTGAACTCAATAAATAGCTGGGGATGCCATAAACAATGATGACATAGCTCACTGGTTTGAGTTTTTCTCTAGTGCTAAAACACTTCAATGATTTACTGCAAAGAAATAAGCTGTGTTGGGAGAAATGAAATGTCTAGTCAGAATTCAAACTAAACTTTTGCATGTCTTGAGTATGTGATTTTATCTGCACATTAGCTGCATGCACACTGTATGCACATGTGCATGTACATGTTTATGAATGAAAAGTTTACCATAACTCTAGTTTTATATTGCCATGGTCTCTCCTCTCTTTACCATATTGGCCCCACCAACATTGAAATGGTGGATACTCGACTGAAGACTAGTTCAAGTCTAGTGTAAGTCTAGTTCAGGTCTAGCTTAAGTCGAATCTAAGTCCGGTGCAAATCTAGTTTAAGTCGAATCTAAGTCCAGTCAAAGTTTAGTCAGGTCTTCTCAAGTCTAATATCTCATAAGACCAAGTCTTGACAAGCTCCATGCATTCAAAAAGCAAGTTTATACTGCATTATTGGTTTAACCACCTCTTGTCTTAGGATTCTAAAGTAGTACCAAGTCATGGTTTATAATTCACCCTGAAACTGAGTTACTCATGTGTACATACAGTCAGTCAGCTCACTCTACTTACTAGTTGCAGATTGGTATAGTATACTCCTTGTCTAGCAGAGAAGAAAATTAAAATAACGCAGGGTATATGTATGAGATAGGCACAGTATGTCAGCCTTCCAAGGGGGACAAATCCCTTCCACGACAGAAACTCGTCAACCCAACCTGGAGAATATAATCCAATTATTTGATATCTTTCAGAAGGATGATATGATAGATTAAGTATATGGTAGCTGGAGGAATATATCACAATATAGTATTTCGTCTGGTCCAACATCATGTGATTTGGTATTGGTTTTTATTGTATAATTAAAAAGATCTTGGAGTACAGGCTCGGTAACCATTTGAAACCTACTAGATAATTTCAGAAAGAGTTTTAAAAAGTTTTAATAACAAGTTGACGTCTCAATAAATTATATTAACTAGGATAGATACATGTATAGCTAAATCCATTGCTTTCTTTTAAAACTCTACAATGAACTGAACCAGCTGAGATGTCAAATATTTATGAACCTGTGGTAGACAGTGGGTTCAATAGCTCTGACACACAAGCTAGCTAGCCTTACCTCCTTGACCCAGGCTACACGAAATCATGACAAAAGCTATTCCTAGACCCCAGGCTGTTCTAGCGAGTCCATTGTACGCAACATCTTCTGCCATATAGACTGTGTGGTATCCCATGTTAGCATCGTAAGGCCCATACACAACAGCCATGCAGAGGCCTGCTGATACGCCCCACAATATGACATTCAAAACCTGTATGAAACATGTCTAAGTTTAGATAAAACGGCTCACAAGAATTGAGGATGAGTCGATATCAATAGAATAGACAACTAGTTCACTGTTGCATTTGTACGGGTATCGTGGTATTTTTATAGGAGAAAAGTTTACAAACTAAAATGAGGCATAGACAAGAACTCACTGTCGGAATTTTAAAGTTTTTCTTCTTCAATTCGAAGATGAGGAACCCAGTGAGAAGTCCAATTCCATAAGTCTGGTATCTTGTCCACGGTACATTGTAGTATGGTAATTTTATGTCATCAATTTTTGTTCTACAAATACAAACATTAAATTAGTCTTAACACCAATCCAGTATGCATATTCTTGTAGCTATATCTAAGCACTGTATCACTAAAAGGTGGACATTTAGCGTAAGTGGAGAGAGTACATGACCCTAGTGCCAGTTCAGTAAAATTGTAAGACTATCACATTCCTACTAATACACCATTTTTCCATGTTGTTGTGTATACAATCATACTAATACACCATGTTTCCATGTTGTTATGCACATACAGTCCAAAGCCATTGGCTTAATGGCTCTGATACAGTCATACTAATACATGGACATCGTGTTTCCATGCTGTTATGTACATACAGTCATACTTATATGCCGTGTTTCCATGCTGTTATGTACGACATGTCCTCAGACTAAAAGACGCCAACATACTTACACATTATTATGAGCTGTTGGTGAGATAGTGAAGATAGTGTGCTGTTCCCCAGATACAATCAGCGCTGCCAAGTTACTTCCTAATATGGACACGATACAGACGATAAATCCAGCTATACGAGATCTGTAACATAGCAGTTCATACGCTGTACGAACTTGTAACACATGACAGTCTTTCAATATAAAATGACTGTCACAAAATAGCTATACTTTCTAAGAAACAAGAAATTAGCTGAGAACTGGTCTCCCTGCTGTAACTATGCATACATGAGTCATATTTTATTATTTGCAGTGGAATAATAGACCCGTTATAAAAATTACAGTTTACAGTTTTAGTGTGTACCAATTTATTTGAATAACATACATCACATTTACATATTTTCATACTTCTAGTGTAACAAATACTACGGAGGGTTAGAGCAGATTGTCACACAAAACAACAACGACACAACGTACCTGTACATAAGGTAGACAATGAAAGGTGCGATTATAAAGAACTGTGTGTCATTGGCCAGATACCATCCCCATGCTACGCACTACAAATTCAATACATAGGATACCATCATGTACATTGAACTCAGGCTATGATAAGAATAAAACTCGTGCTATATATGATGTGATAAGAATAAAAACATGCAATTTCTTTGATAAGACAAAAATACATGAGCCTGGTAGGCTACAAGCTGTCACATAGTTGGCAGATTAATTATCGTCTGAATTTCAGCTTTTCCGAAAATGGATGTGAGCCACATTCTACCCACCCATTCGATAGGAAGATATAGAACTCAGGTTACACATGTATGTATGCAAGTTTGTGAAATACTTATGGGTGCATATTATGTGCATAGTGCATAGTATATTCTTCAAAATGTCTTTTACTCAACTATTATTTGTATATTTTTTTAGATGGTGTGTTAATATACCACCTGTACCAACCTGTTTTGGTACGTTGAATAAGTTGTTGACATAAAGGATGTTGAGATACCAGTTAGTCTCACAGTTCTGGTCAAATGTCTTGTATGGTGGTTTAGGCCACGCCGCCCAGAAAGGGCCGTCTGCGAGAAACCAGAAGAGGGAGAAGTATATGAGTATCATGAACCCATAAGCTGGAGTCAATCTGCAAGAGGAGACAACTCACTTAAAGCAGAAGAACATACAATATATACATGTAGTATTTCAGGCATAGTAGGGTCGTATATTTCGTATTTATGCTATTCACAAACTGCCGTGGTAATATCAACCACACATGGAGCTATACCTGATATATCTATGAAGGTACATCAATGGTAGACCTTTGGCAAAGTCTAGAATGGTGGCTCTTCTCTTGTGAAAGTCTTTGAGGAAGAGGTAAGCAACCAGAAGTCCACTGAGGATGAAGAATGTGTCTACAGACACGGTGGCATTGACTATAGCCTGAGTGGAAAATCTCTTGTATAGCTCCAACGAGAAAACAGGGTTGTCTGCAGAAAAAATGTTGTCATGTAAAATTATTACGGCAATTGCTGAATATTTTAAATAATAATTATACGTGTAGTTACGAGATGATTATTTGCGAACTGATTAAAACTGTGACACATTTTCCGATGAGTCCAGTAGTCTTAGAACACTATCAGTGAAGGACAACTCCTTCCATAGAATTGAGAGAATATTCTAGGCTCTAGAAAATCACCATCATCTTCTAATAAAATGTTTTAGGGGTTTGAAAGGTTGAAAAAGAGATGTGCATAAGACGGATGAAAAATAATATTGTAGACTCCATGAGTGCTTGCCGTGGTTTGTGAGTCGTGCTGGAGCCCAGGCTACAGAACTTAATATGACTTGTTTTAAGCTACATGTAAGTGATTTTTTATTCTTAGTCATGTATAAGCATAGGTCAATAGTTTGCAATACATAGAGTAGCTATATTATACTTACTCATATGACCGAACTGTATCATCAGAAGGGTGTGACCAAGTATGACCCAAGTCATGGAGAAGAATCTGATACCATTTAGACAGGTTATGGCTCCTGGTGGCTGATTCGTATTCATTATCTTGTTGATGTTGGAGTAGAAAGAGAACGACAAAATCATCTGAGTTACGACTCCTGAAATGTGATTAGAGACTAACATCAACGAGTACGTGCTAGAAGTACCAATATTATATGATGTGTAGATCACAGTGTCGTGGATCTCCAGGGAGAATTTGTTATGTGACAGCAAGATAATCTGACAGCTATCTAGTCAATGACCCGTGCAAGTCAATGCTGTTGTGGTCTCACGCTGCATTACATTACACCAAATCACTGACTGAATATAAGTAACATCATTTCAGTATGAACCGGCCGAGAGCAGATAACTCTGAAATAACTCGGTACCATATGCGTGCAGCATGATTGCCGTCTCTACTAGATTTTGCGAAACTAAATCGGGGAACATTACATCTGATGACAATATGCATTTTAGAAGTTAATATACTCTGAATATTTATAAAGACTCGTGGACAGATATATGTAATATATATTGTACATCACTTGTTGGACTCGCTACACTAATGTAATCAAGTCTATTCCTACAGGTACTGCAATAACGAGTATTATGTGTTGCATGAATGTTGATAATATCTCTCTGATAAAGATTACACTAAGGCTAGAGTTACAATGCATAAAGAATAAAATCATACAATTATTCTAATATTGCTCTATATCATGTATAAAGATTGTAACTTTTCAACGTAAATGATCAAGTACCTAGAGGTCCTGGTTTGGGAGCAGATGATGATAACAAAGGAGTTGCTTCCCCTTCTTGATTTACTACCCGGTCAGATCTGTTCATGTATTTTGAGACTAACTGGTAGATCCCGTCAAACAATGTAGCCAGGGAACACAGGCCAACCATTAGTATTACAAAGAATCTATAAAAAATATTCATGCAGCCAAATCTTTGATGTATTTCTTATCATTTTGTCATATCGGTTAACACAACTCTGTACAATATACTTTCATACCTTCTGATACTACAAAAATATAAGCTGTCTAGTTGAACAAATGCTATAGTTACTGTATTGTAAATGACATCTAATTAATTTAAGGTTGCAATCGTGGGCACTGATGGGCTATTGATCATAATTAGAAGTTGTCCTTTCCCAAGAGGAAGATAAATTGGGAGAGGACAACTTCTAATTATGATCAATAGCACATTAGTACCCATTGCTACAATGCAGCAAGGAAAAGTAATTTTTTGAGTTGATAAACTCGTCTGTAGATAATATTCTGCAGAGATCACTGCAAATAGAGGAAGATCTGCTACACGAAAACATTCTTTGATTGATAGGTGGTGAAATTATTCAAGTTCCATATATAATGGAACAAAAGGAGAAATGTCGAAGGACGTCGTCCTAAAATAAAACACCATAAGTAATGCACACACCAGGTCAAGGTCAATTTCAAGTCACTTACAGAGCAGCAATTCTACCACCACGAAGAGTATAATCTTGGTCCTGACAGATAGCTGTGTAAGCTTTTACAGGAAGTAGGGGGATCTTAGAGAGCACCTCGTTATATAGGGCAGTGACGTCTTCGTTACTGCATTGCTTTGGTACACACGAACCCATTTCTAAGGTCAATACATTTGCCTGTAAATAGATACAACATAGTTCATTTAGCTCCATGCTAAATGTGTTGAAAACGAGTAGAAACACTAACGGCAGCATATTTTTGTTAAGCAGCACAGTCATGTCTGATTAATACATTGAAGCTAAAATCATCAATTGCCAAAGGTGAGACAGAAAGTCATGAGATACCATTAAGAGCAACCAATAATCTTGTAGATGTGTCAATAGAATAGACATGTAGGTTGGTGACTTACTATCAGGGGTACGTACACAGTACAATAGTTACTGAGAAAAGGCACACTATAATTGGTCGATTGTCCACTTGTGTTTCTACATTCATCGAAACTTCCTGGAAACTTGACATGGCCTTCCAATAGTCCGTCACCAATCTTCCCCCATGAGTCAAAAACTGCAGTCAGAGAAGACAGCTGACAATGTAGGTGCAGTATTACTTGGGGCAAAGACTAGACTGTTATCTTCCTCCATTATTGAAAAACTAGAGTGAAAGAAGACAACGATGTGCTTCTATTGTCATCAGTAGCCTCTATTTAGATGGTAGCAGTTCTCTTATAGAAAAACGGATGAAGTTGTCCTCTCTCTATTCAATGAAGAGAGAAGACAACTGTCTGGTAAATTATAGACGCAATATAATACCCAATGTCTGCAGAAGTGAACAAGCTCATTTTAACTCTGCAGTGTTAGAATATACTGTAATATAGCAATAAATAATATACTGTTACAGAATTAAATTTATACTATTTCAGTGTTAACATGAGGTCGTATACTACGATTGCTGCACTAGTTAATACTCAGTCTATACAAACAGCATTCTTAGCTGAACCGAACTCCGATGTTAAACAGCAGGTAAGTTATAGAGTCAGCATACTAACCACTAACAAAGAGTTCACATGTAGCTCACCTTGCAGCACCCAGGGAGACTTGAGGTCAGCTGTCAGTTCATTAAAAGACTCTTGGCATCCCTTTGACACACCTTTAACAGTTCTCATAGCATCTATGATGTGTCTGGTGTGTAAACTTGATAGTTTATCTACAGTGTCTATATCTAACTTCTCCTTGAACCCTTCCATCCTTTCTGCTCTCTCTTTGACTATAAGCAGTGTAAAAGTTTTGTAGAACTCTGTAGTACTCAGTGGGTCTACGGTACAGGTTGTTACAATGCAATGAGAGACAGGCAGAGATGAGAAACATTTTTATTTCCGACATACTTTTAGCTTGGGTTTTAGGCTTCTTATTGAGGAATAGTATTTGGTTCAAGGCTAATTTTTATATTAGAGTGAGAGACTGATTGGCTAACTGAGGATGCAGTCACATGGAGTAAAATTCCACAGGAAACACATGGGTCTACGTCTACAATCATTTGAAAATTACTATAATTATAATTAAATCGTTATAATGTAGCATTCTTTTTTAGCATAATGGCACTAATTTTGATTATTCAATTTGATTTAATTGTATCCATGCTACTAGTTCCAAAACTGTAGGATATTCTCCAGATAGCTTAGCGTAAGCGTACACAGGTACCCTAGTACAAAGGTACATGGGTACACACGCACTTGTCGTGGGTAATACTTACGCTCCATGAGGTGTAAATGATGAGGTTTATATACAGCTCCATAGTCATTGATGTCTACGGTAGCATATGATGTTAATACCAACGTTAGAGTAACAGCTACCGTAGAGATCATTTTATTATGCATGTCTAGAGACTATTATCGACTGCCTAAAAAATAGTAAAAATTTGGATTAATACAGAATAATTAATATAATCAATAATTCAACTCTGTATATTACAATACTGTAAAATTAGCTTGGTTACTTTGATTGCAGGGGCAATTGGGTGGGGCGATAGTAAGCCGTCCCTGTCCAAGTATGTATAACATTAATGCTAACACACAAATACTAACTGTAAACGATCAGCTACTAGTGCCTATTGGCATATGGCAAGTAGTGTTGCAATCAGATTAGCCTGTGTGTTAATACTCTATCAATAGATAGCCTAGACTGAGGTCCAGGAAAGATAAATATTGCACCACAAGTGCTCACATGATAGTGGGGTGGCTAGTCATGTGATAGTTATCTATAGTATATGACCTTTGACTAGGAGCCAATGGGAAGCTATAGTCTTGAATTTCAGGTCAGATTCCACATGTAGAATCAGAGGTAATTGCACATACATGATCACATGTTGAGGAAGCTGTGGTATATCACATGTATATGTATGTTACATACACAATCATGGTTGAATCAATGATAACATATATTATCGCTGGTTGAATCATACCCGGAGCACACTGCGTAGCCAAAGTTTATTACTGAAATAACAGTGTTGGCTCTACAAAATCAATTAGTCAGTAATCAATGGCATTGAACCAAATCCGGAATCTAAGACTATTATTGAACCTAATAAAGATTATTGAAACCTAGTGGCAAGTGCTTGAACGATGATATTATAGAGTTACTGAGTTGGTTATTATATCTGGGCAGGGGTGGAGATCCTCCAATATTCTACATTTTACATGAACACATGTAGGTAGTGCTCAAAGTGTACAGGCCCCCACACCCACCTCCCACCCAATCTCAGAGCCTGTAAGAACTGCCATACACTTTGAGCACTGCATGTAGGTAGTGTTAGTCTAGGGCTACGTAAATAAATACTGGTAGTTTTTCCAGTACACAGTGCATATCATAGATACATTATTAGACAAAGTTTGATCAGCACAATATGGTATTCACATGTTGGTACCCTGTGTGCTCAAGACAGATGACATAATGTCAACAGTTTACATAACTCGCTGTTTAATAAGAATGGGATTTACATGTATATAGAGCACCTGCTCCAAGTAGTCAATTCAGCTACAAGTGGTGCACAATTGAGAATTTGTGTTGCAGTGGTTACTATAACATGGCATTGTTCTATAGAAGGCAGGCGAGTGTACGACATAACTACAGTATCATATGAATCTGGCAACCCTAACCGGTTATGTAAAGTCAGCAAGCATTCGCCAATTGATGAATCCCACTCCTCACTGCTGTCTGTATAACCTTACAGATTTGTAGCAGCAAATCCTAGCCCTCTTTCAATTGGCTGGCTAACTGACACCCTAGTCAGGTGAGAATTATGGTCCCAACAGAGGTGTGAGACTTGACAGAGTAAAATAAAACTGTTACTGCTGACTGAACTGACCTGCTGCCGACGATGCTAGTGAACTAGCAATGTCCACTTTCCCTGTACTGGCAGCTACTGGTGCCACAAGTCCATGTAGTAGTAGGCCTACAACAGCAACAGAACTAACTATACACACCTACTAACACCTACTTGTAACTATGGACTAAGTGTGTAATATACAGTCATGTACATTATTATAGCTATTAGTAAAGGCTATTGCTCAATAGGAATTGAGCTAACACTTTGTAATTGTGTAATATGTAATCAAGTAGAGTAGGGAGGTTCAGTGCACCCTTTGTAAATTACTATCTATATAGAATCTAGGCTATTCACAGGCTATGATAAGCAGGGAGCATATTGACTAAATGTAAACATGCAGTTGATACCCAGCCCATCCCTGGCCAAAAACAACTACAGTACGCATTGCAAAAATATGTCAATACCCTATGTTGTCATTTCAGGGGGTCCCCTGAAATGACAACCCGGTGCATTATTTTAAAAGAATTACCACTGTAGGCATTGGGTTAATAATCATTGAAGCATGATTCATCAATGATGAAGGCCACAATGTGTGACTTTTTCATTGGCTAATTGTTATGTTTTCCAAGAGTCAGCCTTTATTGCAGTGATTGTCTTCTCTTGATCATTTTAACAGTGCAATTGGAGTTGTCTTCTCTTGTGCCCAGCAAAGTGAAACTCATAATGTTTCCATTGCATAGAAATTATTTTAGACTGATGTTTAGGATGCTTTGTGATAGCACCTAGATATGTGAACAAAACTTGCATCAGCTACCTAATTTAGAGATTGATATTTTAGCTGGCAAGAAATCAAAGCTAGCGAGTATTGTTATTTGCAATGCAATAGCGTTCCTGTTGGTTAAAGTGAATCCAACATGCATCATTAGAAAATACTTCTCTACTCATGACCTACTCTCTAAAATGAAGGAAAAGCGTAGTACAATTTAATTAATTTTAATTTAGGATTTCAAAATCAAGCGATCAAAATATCAGGTAGAAATCAGTTGAATCACTAAAAGTAGGCCTAATAGGATAATATAAAATATGTAATATTTAATTAATATTAAATTATATTATAATTATTAATATTTTAAAAATATTATTAATTTAAATTTCAACTTCACTGGTTAAAATATCATAGTATGATAATTATTATTTACATTTCATTAGTATATCTATAGTAGTTATAGTACTTAAGGCCTAAATAGTCATAGTGTACATGTATGTATTGAACAAATATTTATTAAATTCAAAATTGGAAGTTTCGCCATCATCACATGTATTAAATTATTAAATTAATATTAATTATAATTATCATGTCTTTATGCTTTCTTCATGTTGTTATTGATTGGTATTAAATTTAGTGAACTTCCTTATTAGCTATTGCTTCCAACTAATGCTTGCTGTAAATCCGATAACTAATGCTAATGATCAATGAATGATCAATCAGGTCACTGGAGAATACCCATTGCCATGTTTGGAACCATGGGAATTATTATTATACCTGCCCTGTTGCAGTCCTGCAGCCCTCATTCTTTTGCCAAGCGCCTGTTAATTCTGCCTATAAAGGTTTTTATGGTAGCAGAGGATTGATTAGTAGCTACTGAATCGGGAGCAAGAAGAAATCTGCTTCCATATCAACCAAAAAGAGCAAATATATATAGCCTATGCTACTACTTCATCAGTTTCTGACTGCAAACTATAGGCCTAGTTGGTGAAATGTACAACACAGTAATAAATCATGAACAGCAATTTACAGCAACAAGATTGTAGACCTGGTTGGCAATATGGAAACCATAGGCTTCATTACGGATTTTATTACAATTGCTGTGGAAGCTCTAGCTCAATTGAAATGAATACATCGAGGCCCTAGGGCTGTCACAGCACATTTCCATATCCATTGACTATGATCAACACATTTGAATACCACAGACCAAGACAGCGCAGCATTCTACTGTACTGTACTGAATGCCCCCAAACAGATCTGGAGGTATCTTCAGATTGCAATAACAGACTTTAATAATGTGGTCATAAACCACAATAGAATCCTGCTGCTCTTCTGGAACTCAGCTGTTCTTCTCGAAACAAAGCAAGAGTGGGCTTTCAGGGCTCATCCTTTATAGATACACAACAGAGACCTCTAGAGTATTGTTGGTACCAGAAACAACTGTAGAGCTCATTGTGGTTGTAATAATATGTTAATTCTACTTCAACTCAATCTTGGCTGACTCAGTCATAGAGTTGTAAAAGTTTATGATCAAATGTTTGAAATGGGTAGCCTTCGTCAGACTGGACTTGCTCTGAGACCCTGTCATTGGATACAGATCAGCAGCGATGGCTTGCAGGCACCAAGATTACAACCTGTAGGCGGATGTCAGCCTGAAGCCAGTGCTGTACTCTGACTTCGTCCTTTTAAGTCTCATTAACATTTAGTGCACCTTGATCTTCTGCATCCTGATCAGTCATCCGGACCCTCACCATTGCTGAATGGAATTTAAAACTGAAGAGATGTACATATACCATTATTGTCTGGTTCTACCGATGATGTGGTATTCAATTTATTTTAATGTGACTCCCATTAGCACTAGTAGGAGTAGCAGGGGTAGTAGCAGTAGCGGCGGTAGCTTCAGGGTTATAGCATCAACAGTAGTAGTAGTAGTGGTAGCAGTGGCAGTAGTGGTAGCAGTGGCAGTAGTGGTAGCAGTGGCAGTAGTGGTAGCAGTGGCAGTAGTGGTAGCACTGGCAGTAGTGGTAGCAGTTGTAGTAGCGGCACTGGTAGCTGCAG